>VZSE01014774.1:2809-14646 GCA_013398275.1 Promerops cafer | reverse complement strand
CCAGCCCCTCCAGGTCCTTCTTGCTTAGAACAGCCCAAAACTGAACCAGGATTTGGGGTGGGGCCGTTACAAGATTATCCTGGGATTTCATTCCCCCCTGGGCTCTGGCACCCCCCAGGGCTGGATGTTTCAAGCCAGCACTAAGGACGTGTGAAAATCTCTGATCTCCTTTTAATCGAAATCCCTAATCCTTAAAACCACCAAGGAAAACTTGGAAATTTCATCAGAAGCAGTGCCCAGGCCAGAGGCAAAACACAAACAGCTAAAAAAAAATCTTCAACCATCTTAAAATTACATTTTTTATCAGACTTCAGCCAATCCTCATGATTTGGGGCTGCTGAACCCCAAATCACATCCCCCTCTCCTGAGGTGTGCAGGTAATTCCACGGGGAGCTGCTCCCACACCAAGTCCCAGCCTGTGGAAAGCCCCAGAGCTGCAGCCCCCAGGCACCTCCTTCCCACACTGGATTATCCTTCGCAGCATGTGGCAGATCCCAAATCCAGGAGTCATTCCAAATAAAACCTCCCCAGCCTTGGGAAGGGGAGATGGGGCAGGGAAAAGGGACCTGGAACTTCCCCTTATCACCAATTAACTGCTAATGAGGGTTTCATTTGGGGGGATCAAATTCTGGTGAGCAGAAATCCCCTCCTGTGCCAAGTGAAAGCTGAACACTGACTCCATGAGGGAAAGGCCTTTGGAGAACCAGGAATACTGATGTGAGTACAGAAACACGAGGGTTCCAAATCCCTGCTCATCCCACAGCCAGAAACCCCCAAAACAGGGAAACACCAGGACTGGGATGGATCCTGTCCAAGCAGCTGTCACAGGACACTGAAGAATTCAGCAATCTCCCTGCCCAGCCAGGAGCTTTATTCCCACCTGCTCCAAATGGAAATATCCCAGGGCCTTGGGGCCACTGGAATTATTTTAACACAATGAATTTGGCACAAAAAGGCAAAGCCAGCTTAATGGGCATGAGCAGGAAAGGGATGGGAAGTGTCCAGTGCTTGGAAAAATCCAAGGCAGAGGAGATTCTGGGAAAAGGAGGAGAAGGAGAAGGAGAAGGAGAAGGAGAAGGAATCTCAGGTGGAAGGGACCTACAACAACCATCAAATCCCAGGGGCACAGCTGGAGCTGGGAGCAGCTGGGACCCCCAGCACAAGGAGGAGCCATCCCTGGCAGCCACATCCCTCTCCTCTCTCCTGCAGGGTCAGGACCACGGGACCCGCGTCGGGAAGGTCCCGCTTCCACTGCCTGGGAACGGCGTTTGAATGCTTGAGGAGAGAGCAGGACCCTGACACAGCCCCTGCAACCACAGCTGCCCCGGGCACTGGGCCACCACCTCGCACGGGGAGGGGACAGCGGTGTCCCCAAACCCCACAGAGGGAGCAGGGAGGGACCTCCGGGACAAACCCCAGGGGAGGGAAGGGCTGAGCTGGACACGGGGACAAAGAAAAGGGGACAAAGTTTGGGAGGGTAAAAGGAAAATGGACCTTCCAGAGGAAAACGGGGAGCTTGGGAGGATCCCTGGCTGGATTCTCACTGAATGTGGTGGTGCTGACAGAACACTGGGAGCAGGATCCAGCTGGAGCCCTGGGTGCCACCAATCACCCAGGACCTGGAGGAGGCTTCCAGAGGGGAAAGATCTGGCTGCAGGCATCACCAGGAACCCAGGGACCGGTGGCTTGGACATGCCAGTGTTTAGGGTAGTGTGGGAAGCTGGGACTGTGGGAACAGCGCCAGATCTGCCACCTGCAGTCAGGACTTTCAGGATTGTTTCCCAGGGAATGACTCGGGCAGGGCGGTGCCTTCTGCTCCAACACTCCCTGAAGGAAGAAATTCCAGCACTCAGCTGGGTTTGGAGAGCAGCAGATGCTGATGGAGCAGGGAGAGCTGGAAAACTGAACTGGAATGCTGGGAGCAGCTGTTCCAGCACAGGGAGCTGGGCCCAACCCTCCCCTGCCTCATCCCAGGCACGGGAGGAAGGAACCAGAGGGGGAAGATCATTCCCCCCCTCAGAGAATCCATTGCTGTTCCAAAATATTTGTTATAAAGTTATACCCACCAGTGGGAATGTTATGCTGGGAATTTCCAGGCTGTCTTCCTGCTGCACAGTCCATTTTCCACCATTTTGGAGGCATTTGCCAATTGCTACAAAATCTAGCAAAGCAAGAAGCTCTGAGAGAGATGGAATTCCTGGCTGGGAGGGTGGGCAGGCCCTGGCACAGGGTGCCCCCCGGTGACAGACTATTCTAAGGGTGGTAAACTGCCTGAAAACATTGAGTTTTGTTTCTTGACATTGTCCGTGGGAAAGAAAAGGTTGTAGGGGGAGGGGAAGGTTCTGAAGGGCTTGTTTTGATTTTTTCTCTCTTTTTTCTTTCNGGAGGCATTTGCCAATTGCTACAAAATCTAGCAAAGCAAGAAGCTCTGAGAGAGATGGAATTCCTGGCTGGGAGGGTGGGCAGGCCCTGGCACAGGGTGCCCCCCGGTGACAGACTATTCTAAGGGTGGTAAACTGCCTGAAAACATTGAGTTTTGTTTCTTGACATTGTCCGTGGGAAAGAAAAGGTTGTAGGGGGAGGGGAAGGTTCTGAAGGGCTTGTTTTGATTTTTTCTCTCTTTTTTCTTTCAGTTACTGTCAGTAAACCTTTCTTTATACCCTTTTAAAGTTTTGAGCCTGCTTTGCCTTCCTCCTAATCCCATCTCACAGCAGGAAATGAGTAAGTACACCCTGGTGGGTGCACCTGGGACTGGCCAGCACTGAAACCACTGCACTGTTTGACAGAGCAGCCGTGCCTGCCCCTGGCTCCCTGGCAGTGCCCAGGCCAGGCTGGACACTGGGGCTGGAGCAGCCTGGGACAGTGGGAGCTGTCCCTGCCCTGGCAGGGGTGGCACTGCCTGGGCTTTGGGGTCCTTTAAGGTCCTTTCCAACCCAAACCACTCCATGATCCCATTTCTCCACCTGCCTGCAAACCCTCCCAGATCCCTCCAGGCTGTGCCAGGTCTGTTTGGAGCTGCAGGAACAGAATTCCATTGGCAAGCTGCTGATCCTTCAGTCCCTCCCTTCCAGCCGAGCGCTGGGAGCACTAAGCCGTGAATCCCAAGAGAAAGATGGGATTGTTCCTGTCAGGAACATGTGCTGGGAGCCCAGCAGGATCTCCATGCCCACAAGGAGCCACTTTGGATCATTCCATGAATTTATTACAAAACCAGGAGCCAATTCCCCGCCACGGCTTTCCCCTGGTTCCAGCTGCTGAAGGGTTTTGAAAGGGAAAAAGGAAGAAAATCCCAAACCACCCAATCCCAAGCCTTTTACAATCATTTTATCCAACTCGTCCCCCATCCTGGAGCCAGGAATTCCTGCCTGGAAATCACAGTTAATTGGATTATAATGGGTCATTCCTCCTAATTTAATAAAGCAGAGGAAGATCGGGATGGCAGCAGTGTGCTCCTAGGATTGCGAACAGCTCCAGTTCCTAATTTACATTCCAACTTTATTACTGAAAAAACTTCAAGCTCCAGGGGTTTGGGAGGAAGTTTGCCTAGAATTTGTTTTATTCCAGGAAGAAATGATAGAATTGGGAAGAGAGGAGTAGAGCAATCAATGGGGGGAAAAAAAAAAATCCTGCTCCCACTGCTTGAAATTCCAGGGGGAAAAAGGAAAAAAGGAAAGAATGAGAACTCCCGGAAGTGCTGGAGAGGGAAGTGAACGAGCTGTGTTATCCCGGGGGTTTGGAGGAACGGGACTCCCTGGCTTCAGCAGGGGAGAAGTGCAGAGCCCTCCTTCCAAAGCAGCTCGGGATGGATGGGTGACTTCCCAGAGAGAGGGACTGGGAAAAGGCAGTCAGGGAAGGGTGGAAGTGCTGAGAAGGGCCAGGAAGGGGACATGGAGCAGGAATGCAGGAAAAATGGGAATTCCAACATCAACCAGCCCTGCTGGAAGCCCTGAGCACACCTGGGCTGGGCAGGTTTTGGGGGACAATTCCCACCTTGGGAGCTGAGGTTTCATTTTTAAAGCCTGGGATTTAGGCAGGATTTTCCCAACCAGTTCCTGGCCCCACAGGAGTCCCTACACCCAGACAGAAGGGATCCCCCCTCCCAAAGGGCATCCCCCCATCCCTGCACCCAGGCCAGTTCCAGCCTGGCCTCCTGCATGCACAAGGAATGGGAAATCAGCCCCTGGATGCCATCCAGCTGCAACACATCTGGACAAGCAGCAGCTCCCCAGGCAGGCCAAGCCCCTTCCCGGGAGAAATAATCCAGAGGAATCCCTGTCCATCCCCCAGGACAGAGAGCTGCTGCTCCAGACAATGATCCAGCAGCTTCCCCTCATCCCAGCTCCCGGAAAATCTGCAGCCGGGATGGGAGAAGCAAACACGAGAGAAAAAGCTCATCCCAGCTCCAGTTTTATCCCTCCTGCTGGGAAAAGTGAAGGATTCCAGAGCCAGCCTGGGCTGCTGCAAGGCCCTCCTGGAACCATCAGTGCTCCCGGTGGGAACAGACTCCAGTGGCCCAGGGAGTCCAGGATAAATGACAGCATGGGAAAAACGGGGCCAAAAGGAAAAAAGCTCCAGTGGGAACAAGCTCCAGGGATTTCAGGATAACTGGAATTACCCTGAACTGGAACAGAGGGGAAGGGCAAACCTGGCAGCCTCAGGCTCCCAGGGGACAAACCCGGGGCGCTGGGAGCCCAAACCCCCCCGATTCCCACCCTGCATCCCTGGCTTTCCTTCCCCTCCCCACACCAGTGTCCCACGGAACCTCCATTCCAGGAACTCCCATTCTTCGTGCACTGTTGGGAGGTGGTCCCATGCCGATCCTGGAGCAATTTGCAAACATTAATTAAGCCTTGGCAGCATCCCGGAGTGGGCGGGGACTGTGACTGTGTCTTTAATTACATTAATTCTGCTCAGGGTGGGCAGTAATTATTGGGAATCTATTCCACAACTCAAACAAACCCATGGTGATGATTGCACCTTCAGCACCTGGAATCCCCTGGATGGATGGAGGATGGATGGATGGATGGATGGATGGATGGATGGATGGATGGATGGATGGATGGATGATGGATGGAATAAATGGAAAAGGGAAAAAACAGCAGGCAGGGAAAAAACCACAGGAAAGTCCTGCTAAAAATCCCTCCTCTTCCTGCAGTTGGATGCTCCTCTCCCAAAAAATGCCCATCCCTCAATTCCCAAACACTCCCATCCCTCCTCTCCAGAAAAATCCCTGCTCAAGGAAAGGAGTTTGTCTGTGCTCCAACCCAGGCCAAAACTAGGAGCAGCTCCTGGAGGAAGTGGCCCAATCCTTTCCCCATGGACGTGACATTTTTCCTCTCCTGCCAGAAATCGAAGTTCCCACACTGAAGGTGAAGTGAGGAGCTGGATTTGTGGATCCTTGTGGGTGCCTTCCAGGCAGGGACAGTCTGTGAATCCAGGAGAGTTCCCACCCCAGAATCTTGCCCAGGCGTTGGTAAAACCACCAGGGATGCAGAATTCCAACAGCTGCCTGCACCTGGATCTGCACATGGATCCAGAGGCGCGGGGGTACCAAGTGTGGGATGCCAAGGAGCCCAGGCCAGCCCTGTTCTTCCCAAATTCCGTGAGATTTGCAAGCCTGACTCCCTGCACAGCCACACACGCCCAGCACATCTGTCCTGCTCCAGGCCAGCAAGGCCAGGTTTTCCTGCTGCTGCTGGGCATTCCTGGCCAAATCTGGAGGGAGCCTCCCAGGGAGTCCCTCAGTCTTCCAAGCATGTGGAGCTGCTGGAGCAGTTTCCAGAGGAGGCCACGGAGCTGCTCCAGCCCTGGAGCCCCTCTGGAGCCAGGCTGGGCGAGCTGGGGGGGCTCACCTGGAGAGGAGAAGCTCCAGGGAGAGCCCCAAAGGGGCTCCAGGAGAGCTGCAGAGGGACTGGGGACAAGGCCTGGAGGGACAGGAGCCAGGGAATGGCTCCCACTGCCAGAGGGCAGGGCTGGATGGGATATTGGGAATTGGGAATTGTTCCCTGGCAGGGTGGGCAGGCCCTGGCACAGGGTGCCCAGAGCAGCTGGGGCTGCCCCTGGATCCCTGGAATTGTTCAGGGCTGGGTGGGGCTGGAGCAGTGGAGGTGTCTCTGCTGGGACAGTGGGAGGTGTCTCTGCCATGGCAGGGGTGGCACTGGGTGGAGAGAAACACCCAGAAGCCCAGGCCCTGCTGCTGCCCAGCTTTCCTTGCTCCATGGATTCCTTTGGGATCCCTGCAGCTCTCTGGAGCCGAGCAGCTCTGGCAGCTCTGGAATTCCTGGGCTTTGTCCTTCTTCTCCCACAGCTTCTGGCCCCTCTGGTGCCCTCTCAGGACCCACCAGTTCAGTGCCAAACTCATCCCTGTTTTCATTCCCCAGCCCAAGCAAAGTCCAAATCCCCTCAACACCCAGCTCTGTAGGAGATCAGGAATCTCCACCCTCGGTGCAGGGCCCAGCTGGCCCCAAACCCACAGGACATCACCCCAAACCCTTCAGCCCATCCCTCACACTGAGCATTGCCTGGGGCAGCACTTGGCACAGCCCAGCCCTGATTCCTCCTTGGACTCTGCCCAGGAACCCAAAAGCAGCAGGATTCCCTCAGGATGGGAGAACACGGCCTTAGCTTCACAGTGACCCCAGGCTGAACCCAGGCAGCTTCAGGCAGCTCCCTAAAGTGCCACTGGGACAATTTGGGAGCACATTCAAGGCTCCAGCCCCACATCAGCACCATTAAACACCACCCACGCCCCTGCCAAAGGCAACACCACCCCCAAGCCAGAGCTTTGTTTGGAAGTGAAGCCAAAAATAAAGAATTAAAATAAAAATATGAGAGAATAAGGGTGGAAAAGGGAATTGGGTAAAACAGTTTGTGGGTGAGTGAGGAAAATCCCCAAATAAGCAACGCCACATCCTGACATTCCTCTGCAATTAATTGTGGTGGTGGTAATTAAGGTGCTCACAGCTGTTCCAAGCTTTGGGCTTTCCAAGCTGGTGGCAGAGAATTCCTGTCTGCCCTCACACCAAACCCAGGGCTGAAATGTCCCATCCATTTAGTGGGATAAGGCTGAGCTTCACCCTGGACAGGGGATTCTCTGCTGAGGAAACAGCACAATTACAGCCCCCACCTGAGGGATAGTTCAGGAATATTTATCAGATTTTCAGGCAAATACGCAGAAATATTTTTAAGAAGCAGCACTGAGATCTCTGTGCAGCTGCCACCCCATAAAGTCCCTGGGGAGAAATTAAATGGTTTAACAAAAAATAACTGAGCAAATCAAACCACGAGCAGGTATTGACTGGAGAGCCTTTGGAACACCCCAGAAATCCAAGGATTTCACGAAGGATGGGGACCAAACCCTGCCACCCCTCCCAGCACAACCCCCGTGTCCCTGCAGCTCCCCGGGCAGAGCCACGGGTGACAATTTGATTTGGGGAGTAATTAAACCAGGAGGTCGTTAGCCCTAAACCCCAGCCCATGAACACACCCCAGGATGTTGGATCCACTCATGAATTGCTCAGGATGAAAAATCACAGGAGGGAAGAAATCAATGAGCACAGGACAGGGCAACCAAGATAAATATTCCAGAGACAAAGAGCTCAGAGGAATAAGTCAACCCCAAATCCAGGGAATGCAGAGCAGAGCAGCATCCACCTAATCCTGAGCCTCAGTTCCTCCCAGACGGGGCCATTCCAGGGAAGGCAGATCCTTGCTCACAGAACTGCCCAGTCTGGCACTTGGATTTGAAACCTGGGAGAAGTTTTGAAGAACAGGAGCTGCTGGACAGTTCCTTCCCTTGGAATCAGCATGTGGCCATTTGGGAAGGTTGGAGTGATCCAGCTCCAAGCATTTATGGATGGTTTTGCCCAGTCCCTGGAAGGGTCCGAGGCCAGGCTGGACGGGGCTTGGAGCAGCCTGGGACAGTGTCCCTGCCATGGAACTGGGCTTTAAGGTCCCTCCCAACCCAAACCATTCCAGGATTCTTGGATAACCATCCCAACAGCCCAGCTTTAGGTCCAGCCCAAAATAAGTAAAGCCACACATTGACTGAGGACAGGAGACTCCACCTGATCCATTAACAAATCCTCATCCTTCTGGAAAACATCGACAGGGACAACAAACCCCTCCTGGAGCAGGCTAGGAAATAATCCAGAGCTGAGCCCTCCTAAATGGAATAAATCCAATGGGATCATCCCAGCCCTGCAGCCCCAAAGATCAGTGCAATCCCATCTTTCCATTTATTAAGGACTTCCCACACTGTTGGGATTGCTGGGCACATTGTCCAGTGTCCTTTTCCTTTTCCATGTCAGCCCTGAAACCCAACTCCTGCTGTGCCCCCACGGTCTGGAGGGGCTGGGAGGAGCGGGAATGTCCTGTGGGACATGGATGGGAGCAGAGGGAATGCCCTGTGGGACATGGATGGGAGGAGAGGGAATGCCCTGTGGGACATGGATGGGAGCAGAGGGAATGCCCTGTGGGACATGGATGGGAGCAGAGGGAATGCCCTGTGGGACATGGATGGGAAGAGCAGGAATGCCCTGTGGGACATGGATGGGAGGAGAGGGAATCTCTTGGAGAAGCTCCAGGACAGAGCTGGAAGGACTCACAGGAGAGCTGCTCCCACCCCCAGCCCTTTTGCTCTGCTCCACATCTCAGCCAGGACTCGTTTGCTCCAAATCACCTCTGTGTTGGACTTTTGGGGGTTTTACCCAGGAAAGCCTCACCTCCCCCCATTTTTTTGGCACAGAAGATGCTCGTGGAGCACCCGAGCAGGTCTAAAACCTGCACAATTCTCTTCACACCCCCATTTATTCCATTTGCATTTCTTTTTTCACACATCCTGCCTCATATCTGTGCCCAGCCCAGACCACACGATTTTCCTGCCTCTCCTTGGGGTTCTCCCTCCCAATTCAGGAAGAGAAGCAGAAGCTCCAAGTACCCCAGACCCCAGGGGCTGCCCCAGGCTCAGCCCCCACAGGAAACCCCAGCCCTGGGTGTGGCACCTCCATCCCAAAGGCACATCCAGGGAGGGCGGTGCCCCTGTCCGGAGCTCTCCGGACACTCCAGACCCCTGGGAAGTTGTTCCCAGCAGCTCCCAGGGAACACCTCTCTTCAGCAGGGATTCCCAGGTGGAGATGCTCCTCAGCCTCCCCTCAAGGACAACGCAGAGGTCACTCCCCTGTTCCTACAGACAGACAGGAGGAGGGATGTGCTGGGACACAGGGAGGTGGCACCGAGCCCCTCACCTGCGGCGGGCAGAGCTCGGGGCAGGGAAAGCAGATCCAGCTGGTTCCTGGCACAGGGATTCCCCTCTCCCTCCACCCTGGAACCACAGAGCCTTTGGGATGGGAAGGGTATTTTCCCTCTTTCCTCAGCTGAGCAATCCCCTCAGCGCTGTGAGCGCCCAGAGAGAATCCCAGGGATCGCACCCACCAGCTCCCTCCCTCCCAGCCTCGGGAAGCAGCTTCTGGGGTGGCTGGAGGAGACCCCGCTCCTCAGCCCACGCTGGTGGCTCCAGCAGCAGCTGCAGAGCCGGGAGAGCCCAATCCCATCCCGGAGTAACTCCTGCAGCGCTCGCAGAGCAGCCCTCGGCCGCGTGCAGCCACAGCAGCGCCCCAGGGTTTGTTCTGGCCGGGACAACTGGAACCTCTGCCGGGTTTGCCGCACCTTGGAGGAGGCGGGGGTTCGGTAAAAGCTGCATTCAGCCCCGCCTGGCACCAGCCAAACGCCATCAGATCCTACCTTGGCATCTGGGAGGGGGAGGCAGCTTTTCCCCACCACCCACTGCCTGTTCCTGCTGCGATTCCCGAATTTCCTCATGCCACGGCACCGGCTTGTTCTGCTGGAAAGGGCCTGCCTCAATATCCCATTTTATTTACGGTTTTCCCTCCAGCTGTGCCACTCCTGCTCCTGTTTGCAGCAGCAGCTGCTGCCTGCACAGCCTGGGCAGCTCCTCCATCCCGCGGGGAGTCCCTCCCTCCCCCCCTTCACAGTTTAGCGGCTGACGTGACAAGTCCAAAGGGACAATTCCGTCTGATTTCCAGGCTGCATCCCAGGCAGAGCCGGGAATTCAGCTGCTCTCGGCGCACGCAGCCCCCACAGAGAGTTTGATGCGTCCCCACAGAGCCCAGCCCCGCTCTTCGCGGGATGCTCGGTCGCTGCAGGATCAGAGGAGCCGGCTGTCCCAGCACCATCAACATCCCGCTGCTCTCAGGAAGAGCCACCGGCTCCTTCACGTGGCTCTGGTTCCAGCTCTCACTCAGAGTCTCCTCTCAACACAGCAGAGCTCCCCACGGTCCAGCCGGGATTTTCCCAAGCAGGGATCCCATTCCCAGTGGTCTCTAAAGCCCTGCCCTGAGTTCTGGGGTTGATCCCAAACCCCGCTGGTTAATCAGGGCTCAAACACCTTTTGGATCAGCTCCGATCAGCAAAGCTCCGCATTCCAAAGCGCCTCAGGGTGCACAACCCCCAGGGCCCCTCTGAGCAGCTCCGGGGGCTCCCGGGTTTGCACAGCGAGCCGAAGGAACCCGGCCAGAGCGCGGGGGGCCGGACACAGCAAAGCCCAGCGGGAGGGGCAGGGCTGGGCCGGACCCGCGCTGCAGCCACGGCGCACCTGGGCGACCTCGGCTCGGACAGGGGAAAAAATCTGGGTGCGACTACGCTGGGAGCAACACGGAACGTGGGAAGGCAGCGGCGGGGATGGGGCAACAATAATTTAATTCTTTCTGATTGAAAGCCAAGGCAGCAGCCTGCCCCTCACACGCCAGAGTCACCCCTAGACCAGAGAGCATCACTTCGAGCCGGCCGAGAAACCAGCGGGAGGGAAAGCGCTCGGTGGGCAGCGACCCGCGGGGAGGTCCCGAGGGGCTCCCGGCCCGGGGGTGCCGTGCCCGGCCATGCGGGACCCGCCGGAACCTGCCGGACACACCGGGACCCGCCGGACCCTCCGGAACCTGCCGGACACACCGGGACCCGCCGGACCCTCCGGGACCGCTGCGAGCCCGGAGCGCTCCGGGCACCGCGGGAACACGCGCAGCGAGCGGCGGCGGGGCCGGGAGCGGGGCGGGGAGGGGGACACGCACCGGAACCGACACCAACCAGGAGCCCCTTAAACCGGTATCAGCCAGGGCTGCCCTTGGACCGACACGAGCCGGGGATCCCTCGGACCGAGAGGAGCCGCAGACGCGGACCAGAACCGACACTGCCCGGGGGTCTCTTGGACCGACTCACAGCGGGGGGGACACGGACCAGAACCGACACGGCCCGGGGGGCCCCGGACAGGAGCCGAGAGCAGCCGGGGCTCCCGGTGAGCACTCACCGCGGAGAAGTTGTGCGGGCCGCAGAGCTCGCCGCGGTACTTGCAGGACAGCAGCATGTCCTCCAGCTGGTGGCCCAGGCGGTCCATGAAGTCGGCGCTGATGCCCTCGTAGTGGCGGGGCGGCAGAAAGAGGCGGAAATCGGCCAGTTTGGCGAACCAGCGCAGCCGCGCCTCGTCGGTGCGCAGCAGCTCGGTGAGCAGCGGCCGCGCGGTGCGGTTGGGCAGCAGCAGCCCCAGCCAGTGCCCCGCGTAGTACAGGTCGCCCTTGGAGAGGCGAGGGAAGCGCAGCGGGTTGTTGTTGCACAGCGTGACGGCGGGGAAGGGCAGCTGGCGGCTCCACTCGGTGCGCACGCGGGTGTGCGAGGGGAAGGCGAGCCAGTGCAGCAGGCGGTCGGAGGACCAGGCCAGCAGCAGCCCCAGCGCCGTGCAGAAGGCGAGCACCCAGAGCGCCCGGCGCGCCGGCGCCGCCCGCGCCGAGCACATGAGGCGCAGCCCGTGCAGCCGAGTGCGCAGCGCCGGC
>VZSE01014773.1:3321-15614 GCA_013398275.1 Promerops cafer | reverse complement strand
GGCTGCAGGGGGGGAAGCTGGGGGTGCAGGCAGGGCTGCCCAGGGCTGTCTTGCAGAGCAGGTCCTGCAGCCCTGAGGGCTCTTTGCCGGGGCAGAGGATGTGCCACCTGCCAGGAGCAGCCCACAGCCTGTCTGGGAGATCCCCATGGACTGTGGGGAGAAGCTGGAGGTGGAAGGAGCGACCCCCATCAGGGCAGATTCCTCTTGCTGTGGAGATGGTGCTGCATGGCCAGGGCTGCTCTCAGCTTTCTCATAAAGGCAAGGGAAAGGGGCTGTCAGGTTTGTCAGTGTCACTGAGACTCCTGCACTGTCACCCTGGGATCTGCCTCAGATCTCCCTCAGAAACTGCCTCCTCACACTGCTCTAACTACAGACAGCACCTTGGCTTGCAGCACGTCTGTTTGTCTGACCTGCCCTTAAGGCCCTGCTGCCAGGCAGATGCCCCTGGGCAGTGCCCTGTGCTGGGAGGGGTCTGCAGGGCAGAGCTGAGACCCCAGGGCTGGGCTGGGCTCTGGGAGCACTGGCAGGGACAAGCCTTGGATACAGAGGAACAGCTCCCAATAGACACAACTCCAGGCAGCAGAGAGCCAGACCAATCCTTGGTATCCCTCCCTGTTCAGCTGCACAGTGAAAGAGGGAAGGATTTAGAGAAAATTATTTTTAAACTGGAGTCTTCAAAAAGTCCACTTTATTTTCAAGTACATTTTAAGTGTGATCACCCTGAAATAGAGGGAGGTGTAATGAGCAAAGGGCAACTGTGTGGGACCAGCAGGTCTGACTGCACTGGGGCACAGGGAGCCCTGTTTTCCCTCTGGGCTCCCCAGTGTTCAGGCTGAGAGCAATGCTGAAGGTGAGGCAGTAACTCAGCAGCACAAACCAAACTCAAAAGTAAAAAAAAAAGGTGAGTTAAATTTCCCCAAAGAAAGAGAAGTAATTTTCAGTGAATGTGTAAGAAAATAGCATCAGATTGACTCAAGGAAATCTGTCCCAGCTTGTCAATGTCTTCTTGCAACAGTTCATGATGCCCAGAGTGAAGAAATGTCCAACAGCAGCTCCATCAGCCACTTCCTCCTGCTGGCACTGGCACACACGTGGCAGCTGCAGCTCCTGCACTTCTGCCTCTTCCTGGGCATCTCCCTGGCTGCCCTCCTGGGCAACGGCCTCATCATCAGCGCCGTAGCCTGCGGCCAGCACCTGCACACACCCATGTTCTTCTTCCTGCTCCACCTGGCCCTCAGCAACCTGGGCTGCATCTGCACCACTGTCCCCAAAGCCATGCACAATTCCCTCTGGGACACCAGGCACATCTCCTACACAGGATGTGCTGCACAGCTATTTCTGTTTGTATTTTTGATTTCAGCAGAGTATTACCTCCTCACTGTCATGTGCTACGACCGCTATGTGTCCATCTGCAAACCTCTGCACTATAGGACCCTGCTGGGCAGCAGAGGTTGTGCCCACATGGCAGCAGCTGCCTGGGCCTGTGGCTTTCTCAATGCTCTGCTGCACATGGCCAATACATTTTCCCTGCTCCTGTTCCGGGGCAATGCCTTGGGTCAGTTCTTCTGTGAAATCCCACAGATCCTTAAGCTCACACTCCTACCTCAAAAAAATTGGGATTTCTGTGGTTGGTGTCTATTTATCTTTTGGGTGTTTTTGTTTTCATTGTTTTCTCCTACATGTAGATCTTCGGGGCTGTGCTGGGGATCCCCGCTGAGCAGGGACAGCACAAAGCCTTTTCCACGTGCCTCCCTCACCTGGCCGTGGTTTCCCTGTTCCTCAGCCCTGCAGCATTTGCCTACCTGAAGCCCCCCTCTCCATCTCCTCCCCATCCCTGTATCTGGGCCTGTCAGTTCTGTACTCAGCAGTGCCTCCAGCACTGAACCCGCTCATTTACAGCCTGAGGAACCAGGAGCTCAAGGATGCCCTGGGAAAACTGATGACTGTATCTTCAGAAGCAATAAACTCTCTTTTCTTCTGCAGAGCCTTCAAAATGTAACTCTTTACAATCTCAGCCTTTTCCCCCTTATTTGTCCATTTTTTCTATAGTAACTTTTTCTATTTTTGTAATGTTTTGTACAAAATACTGTAGTCTTACTCTTTGCATTTCTACATGGATATCTACCTTTCTTTCGAAATACAAAGACTTTCAGGAGGCTTGTTCCCTGTGCATTTAAATAAAAAACAAGTGCCTGACCTAACCTGTGTGTCCACTATTCTTCTTTAGCCCTTCTCTGTCTCTGCAGGGCCAGTACCTGTGAGCAGAGGTGGAAGGAAGAGACTCCCAGCACAGCAGCACAGCCAGGGCCATTGTCCCTGGCTCTTCCCACATCTGGGCTTCCCATCTCCACTCTCTCCTTCCCAGCCCTTCTGTGGCTGTAAAGCCAGAGTGCTCTGGCAGCTTGGTCACTGTCCTGCTGCGTGTCCGTGCTGTGACCACAGGCAGGGACAGGCCATGGGCACTGCTGGGACATGGCCGGGCTCCAGCACAGCAGCTCCACCAGCAAAGGGCATCTCCTGAGGGCAGGGCAGGAAGGCTTTGCTCTCCTCCAGAGCTGCTGTCAGCAATGCCCCAGGAATGCCCTGGCAAAGCAAAGCCCAGTGCCTGGGGCCGAGGGGGAGTGTGCAGGGAGGGCACACAGCAGTGTTCTGGCACAGCCAAGAGCTCCTGGGATGGACCTGAGGGAGCAGCAGAGCAGGGCTTGGGCTGTGTCTTTGTTCTGGGGACAGCCTGGGAAGGTGCCCCAGAGCAATTGTCCCAGACCAGCCTCTGCAACCACTCATGGCCTCTCCCTTTATTTGAATAAAGTTACAGGACACATTTGTCTCCTTTTTTGACATAAACCTCTGGTGTTGTGAAGTTTGCATTGCACAATTGGCTTGAAAAAGGGCCATGTTTCACAAGTCCCAGTGGCACTGACAGTTGTGATGGAATCATCACTTAACTTCCCTTGCAGGGTGTTTAATACAGAATAACCAGCTCCTGTGTCCACCAAAAATTCCAGTTTTTCCTTTCCCAGTGTGGCTGTTATCACAGGCTCTGCTGGGGATGAAACCTCTGGTCCCCTTCACAAGTACCCAGCTATTGCCATGAGGGGGTTTGGAGAAGTCCTGGGTTTTAGGTCAGGACACTTCTGCTTCCAGTGTCTCTCCTTTTTACAATATGTGTATTGATTTGTTCCCAATCTTCCTAATGAAGGTTGAGGTACTGAACCCTTCCCCTGCCACAAGACAGGGGAAGGGTTCCTCCCTGGGCGCAGCAGTCCTTTGCTGATTTCTTTTTCTTCAACTGGTATTATTCTCTATTTAGTCACTTCCTGCTGGTTTTCCTTTGATTTGTATGTACTGCCCATACAATGTCAAGTAGTTTACTCATATCAAAAGTCTCTGTTTCCTGGACTTCCTGTAGTTTTATTCAAATATTATCAAGGACTATGCTATGAAAGTGAGAGCCAGACAACTTTTACATTCCGCCTGAACTTTCTTTTACCTTTATTGCTGTCTTATCTGTGCCTGCAGCCGGCCTTCTTAGTCCTGTATGCACTGGACTTTGCAACTGCATTTAAACCTTCTTTCTCTTGATAATCTAAATGCTTAGAGCAGATGTGTCCCATGCTACACATGTAACAACAACATTAATAATTTTCTCTTTATTTTCCTTCTCTAAAGCCTAAACAAAATGATCTGAAGGTGCTAAATTAATACCACAATTCTTTTGCTATTCAGGGTGATTTCTCAAAGTGAGAAACATTTCAGCACACATCATTTAAGCTCATTTTGATTTTGATGCAAGAATAACATCAGTTGTAACAGAGTGTTATAGTCCCACCACCCATTGCTCAGTGTTGTCTTCACCAGCCCATTCCATCACTCCATCTTTCCAGAGCCTGGTCCATCACAGGGGATGTGATAAATGGGCCTGCTTCTAGGCCAAGTGTCTGTAAAGTTGCTTTGGAAATGAATACCATTGTCTGATTAAATTTTTTCATGGGGTACCATGTGCCCATAACACTTGTTTTCAAGGCCCAGGACAGTGTTCTAGGCAGTGACATGGGACTCAGGGTATGTATGCAGTCATCCAGTGGTTGTTTTCACCACCACAGGCATGCAGCACTGGCAATGGTGGGTTTGGGGTACAGTCAGTCTGCCAGGCCTCCCCATACTTGTACTCCAGTCCCCATGAGCAAAACCCTCCCTAAATAGGTTTTTGATTTGGGAGGTCAAAAACTCTTTAATTTGATATTTCTAAGCCCAAATCCTCCCTAAATGAGTGTTTCTCAGTTCCCTAAATTGGTGTTTCAGACACCAAAATATCCTTAAGTGGGTGTTTCTGAGCCCGAAATCTCTCCAAATTGCTGTTTCTGAGCTCAAAATATCCCTAAATTGCTTTCTTTGAGACTCAGAGCTCCCTAAGTTTTTTTTTTCTGAGCCAAAACCCTCCCAAAATCAGTGATCTGGAGTCCCAAAACCCCCCAAATTGCTTTTTTTTTTCAGCTCCAAAGCTCCTGAAATCACTGTTATGGCCCCAAAGCTGCTGAAATGGGGGTTTCTAAGCCATGAAGTTCCCAAAATCAGTGTTCCAGAACCCTGGTGCCCCTAACTCAAGCTATGTGCCCTGTTTGCCATCAGACCGTGGGGTTCACTCCCAGTTCTCCCAGTCCCCTCCCAGTGCATTCCCGGCGCCCCTGGGAGCAGGGAGGGGCCGCTGGCTGTGCCCATCCCCCCCCCCCTCCAGCCCACGGAGCCGCTTCCTGATCGGAGCATTTTCACTTTCAGTTTTCCAGGGATTTACGGGAAATCGGTGTAAAACCGAGAAAGGAGGTGCTGGGGGAGGAGGGAGGAGCCCGTGGGGGTGGGAACGGGAGCAGGCAGGGTGAGATATAACGGGGATGAGCGGGTGAGGAAGAGTGTGATGAGCCCCCGGTGCTCACACCCCCACTGCGGAGCTGCTTCTTCCCAGCCTTGTCCTCGGTAAGCGCCAGCCCCTTGCTCCCATGTTTCCCCACAGGTTGCTCTTTCTGCTCCCGAAATTGACGTGTCTGAACCCAAAAGCTTCCTAAATTGCTGGTTTGGAAATCCAAAGCGCCCTAAATGGGAGCTACAGAGCCCAAAATCTGCTTAAATTGGTTTTTTTGGAGCCCAAAAGCTCTCTAAATCGCTATTTCTGATCTGAAAATATCCCAAAATCACTCTCCCTGATTCTCAAAGTTCCCAACATGACGTTTTCTCAGCCTTGAACTCCCCAAACCAAGGTTTCTTAGGCCTGTGTGTCCCTAAATCAGTGTTTAGAGCCCCAGTGCTCCCTAAATCAGTATTTCTGAACCCAAATGCTGTTTCAGGTCCCAGAAACTCCCCAGGTGGGTGTTTCTGAGCCCCAGTGCTCCTGAAACATCTGCATTCTCAGCTGTGAAGTTCCCCAAATGGCTGGTTTTGAGGCCAAAAGCAACTTGAAATGGTATTGCTGAGCTCCAGAGTATCCTAAATTGCTGCTTTTGAGCCCCAAGCCTCTGGACATTGATTTTTCTGAGCCCCAAAGCTCATTAGATTGGTTTTTCTGAGCCCTGAAGCCAAGCTTATTTTCCTGATGTGCAAAGCTTCCTGATATGAGATGTTATGTGGTGATTTGTGCCATTATGGAAATAAACCATGGACATAAAACAAAGGAAAATATAATTATTTCATTATTTCGTTTTAAATCCCTTTGCTGTAAATTGCTGACTTTTTCTATTATGTATTTTTTTATCACTATGTAAATACTTTAGCAAATGATTATGAATTGTATCCACTTCTGTGTATAAGAGAAACTGTGGGCTGGTACGAACATGTAAAGACTTGTTACTACCACTGTCTGCTTGCTAAAGGTATAAGGTAGCCAACATGTTTGAGCTTTGTCCAGACCTGGTGGGGGCTGGTAGTCACTACTGTTTGTTTATGAGATTGTAAGGTAGCCAACATGTTCGGGCTTGTTGGGACTTGTACCCCAGCACAGCAAGCGTGATGCGACCCCCGAGGAACTGCCTATAAAAGGGGCAGTGACCGAGAGAAGGACGGATGTGCTGGTGGAGTGGAGACTCCCCACGTCCCCAGTGCTGCTTGCTCGTCCCTTATCAACGAATTAATAAATTGCCTCATTGATTGACCAACTTGATTGTGATGAATAATTTATAACACTGACATCCCTTTTTGAGTACTGCAGTTCCTTAAACATGTTTTTGAGGTGAAGAGCGCCCTAAAATGGAATTTTGAGCTGAAAAGCTGCCCAGAGGGGACTTTCTGAGGCCAAAGGTTCCCCAAATCAGTGGTTTTGAGCCAAATGCTCCCTAGATTGATGTTTCTCAACCCCAATGCTGCCTAAAGTTTGGGCCTGTTCAGAGCCCAAAATCTCTCTACATCAGTGTTTGAGACCCCAAAGCTCCTTAAATCACTGAGTCCTAGAGCTCCCAAACTTGCAGTTTCTTAGCCCAAATGCTCCTGAATGGGAGTTTCTGAAACCCTAAGAATCCAAAATTGCTTGTTTTGAGCTCAGAAGCTGCCTACATCATTTTTGGGAGGCCAAAAACATCCCTAAATTATTTGGAAGCCTGTGCTTCAGTGCTGGTGGAATGCAGTGGAAGGGGAGAGGCTCTGCAAGAGGGAGTGTCAGGGAGAATGAGAGTGGGAGGTGTGAAGAGCAGCTGGGATCCATGGAGATCCTCAAGAAGATGGGCAAAGGTTAAGTTGACTTGTGTGAGTGAGCAGTGGAGGGGTCAGAAAAGGGCGACACTGTCTTGGAAGTTTAGAAACTCCTTGGTCATCAGGGAGAGTTGGCAGAAGACTTCTGGGGGCAACCTGGAGGGGTCTCCAGGCCAGTGAGCAGGTTCCCATGGGGAATGGCAACTGCCCTGGCATTCATGACCAGGCAAAGCAAAGGGTTCCAACAGCGTGGGGGATCTTGGAGTGATGGCTCAGCAGAGCGGCCTGGAATAGGGGGATGCTCATGGGGACCTGGTCCTGCCCCACAAGGAAGATCTGGTCAAGGTGGGTGGTCATCAGTGCCAGCCTGGGCTGTCACAGCCAGGAAATAGTGGGGTCCCAGGCACCGAAGGGCAGGGACTAAGGCCAACAGCAGAGCACAGAGCTGGGGCTCCAGAGGAGAAGACTTTGATGAACTTGGGGTGCTGAACCAGGGGCAGCAGCTCCAAAGGGTGAAGGAGCTC
Source organism: Promerops cafer (assembly GCA_013398275.1). NCBI lineage: Eukaryota > Metazoa > Chordata > Aves > Passeriformes > Nectariniidae > Promerops > Promerops cafer. The sequence goes on along the minus strand of VZSE01014773.1, from coordinate 8,418 downwards.
ACGAAATCTAATAGGCTTTACAGGGCAGCCTCTTCTAAGGCCAGGAATGGTCCTTCCAAGAAGCCATGAATGAAGCACTCATCTCCTGAGGCTCTCAGCTGAACTGACTGAGCCCCAGGGTGAAAAGGCAGCACATGGGAGGTGGAGCACATGAGCCAGCAGCAAAGCAAGCCAGCAGCACCCTGGGCTGTATGAGCAGGAGCACAGCCAGGGGAAGGGTTTGACCCCTCTGCCCAGCACATTTACACCACACCTGCCCAGTGACAGCGGAGCTGTGGCTGTCAGAAGCCACTGCACTGGTGGGTCACTGAGGTGGGAATCCTCCAGCTGACCTTCAAGTGCTGGTGGGGTTTCCTTAAGATTATCAGTGTCTGCAGTAACAAAACCAACAACAAAAGCATGACTCTACCCAAAAAGAAATATCTGCAGCAAAGCAATCTGCACCTGCAGTCACCCCTCTGGGCAAGGCCAATGCAATCACTATTGGCAATATACAGCAGTGACACCCCCTCCTCACAAGACTTCATGGGCAGTGACTGTCCCCTGGGCTGGGCACTGCTGAGGCCCCTCAGGTGCTGTGTCCAGTTCTGCCAGAGGGGATTGAATGGGAAAAGAATACTGCTCCCTGGACCAGCCTGGGGCCTTCACTGGGCTTCCTGAGGCTTGAAGGAGCCCTGCTGCCCTCCAGAGCCCCCAGGGCTTTCACTGTTTTTGCCTCACCAACACCCAGCTGTGCTGCAGAGGGTGGGGGGCCAGTCAGGAACGGTTGGAGGGCGACCACAAAGTTAATATTTCATAGAATTCTTGTTCAAAGTCCATTGTCCCTTCCTGCCCACAGTGTACAGATACTAATCCAGTATCTAATTCGTTCCTACAAAGAGAAAAAATTGTCAATTCAGGCCTTATTTATTTAATTTTTTTAATCCGATAGCAAAAATTGTTGCTGTGACTTTTGCTATACATTAAATGGGAGAAAAGTAAAAAGTAAGTAGCATATTGATTAGGCACAATCAATCAGGCACAAACAATTACATTATGGCCAATTGTTTGTTTCTTTGATCTTAGCTGATTAGATAAAGTTTTAGCCTGAATATATAATGAATAATTATTTCATAGTGAGTATAAATTAATAATATAAAGTATAAAAATTAAAACAATAGCTCACCTTAGCACCCCAGACAAAGCATAATGAGATTTTACCACTACTCATACAGTCCTCCTGGACTTAGCTCAAATATTGGTATTAATGTAGTATTAGACTGTGCATAATTCAAGATGTCTAATTTATCGGGCCTCTGTTGGCAGACCAGATTCTTTTGGTCTCTGGGCAACAGAGGCATCACTGACAATGTGTCACGATCCGCTCACACAAGCAGGAGTGTGATGGTTTGTTAATTGATCTCAGAGTGCAAAAAACAACAGGCAGGGGGAACTTCAATTTAAATCATAATAATAATGCACCTTTATTATAGTGCCCACACCATGGTAATGCGATAGAAGGAGAGGGAGAGAAAAGAGCAAAGTATAGTAGAACTCAGATGGGGGAGGGGTATAGCTACCAACAGAAGAGACAAAGTCCGTCCTCGGGACCCTCCGCTCCGAAGACGCGTCTTTCTTCAGTGGGGAGATCTCACTTTGGTTAACTTGGGGTGTCTTTTCATAGTGTTTAGGAAGCAAGGGGGGTAGCTGTCCAGGAGGGGAGGAAAGATCGATAGGAAGCTGGTTGCAGCGAAAGGCAAGTACAGATTGTTCTCCTGCAGTTAGGAGTCCTTGTTCGGGACACTGAAGTGCGAAGGCTGTGATTTCCTCAAGAATGCGGCCTTCACCAGGCTTATCAGCTTCCAGTGAGCACACTGTAAACCAAGCCTTGACAAGCATCCACCTCAGCCAGGCCAGAACCCCTATGCAAAACCCCTTAGGGTCTCAGTCTCTGTCCATGACGAGGGTCTCAGTCCTTGTCCATGACGAGGGTCTCAGTCTCTGTCCTTGACGAGGGTTGGGAGGCATAGATAGGGAATCTTGGACCGTCTTACACAGTGCAGAAGAGAGACTTTCTTCTTTTTTTCTTTTTTTTTCTGGCCGTACTTTTTCTTTCTCCTCTCTTCCCCCCCACCCCCCTTTCATTTTCTTTTTCCTTCTCCTCCCCTTTCTTTCACCCTTCCTTTTCTTTTTTTCCCTCAAAGCTTTGGCTTTGGCTCAGGATTGCAGATCTGGCCCCGCATAAAATAATTTTCCTGTCTAAACCAGTTGTCAGGGCTCCTTCTAAATACGAGAAAGAGACAATTTGTCTCTGACTGTGAGAAGTGGGGTGACCGATTCCTGGAAGTACAACCATCTTTGCATTAGTGATCTGAGGTAAATGTCTCTGTTCATCAGTTATCAATAGCAGAGGCTATTCAGGACAGCTCCACGTGCGCATCATCTATTCATTGTTACTGTTTAAGAAGCCATCAATCTATTGTTCTGCTTTCAGGAGAAAACCCCTCAAATATTGAGCATTTTATGCCATTTATATGCTTTCCCTCCTTTCAGACCAGAGCTAAATAGGAAAAGGTAGCTGGAGGAAATAGAGCAGGGCTCAGTCCTGGGAAAGCATCCCTGGCATTTCCTGTCTGACGCCTTCAGTTAGACCCGTGGGACAGCCACTGGCCCTGGAGCTGTGACTTTCCTTGGGTCACTGCTGGCATTTCTCTATTTACAGTCTTCAGGGGAGCGCTTTTCCTCAGCCAGGTCTATACTCCCCTTGAACACCAGGAAAGCTTTCTTGACATGCAGCAGCTTTTGGCAAGGCATTCCTTAATTCGGTCCAGGTCCTCCTCCTTCTCTGGAACATGGCCCTGGGCAAAGAAAACAAAAAGTCACAAGGAGCAGACAGCACAGGGAAATGGAGTGCAAGAAAGAGAGGGAGAGCAGAGCAGGGCAGCGAGCTGTGCCCTGAGCAGACCTTTCCTCGCTCCTGAGCAGTCCCTGTTTCTGCCTTCACCTCATCATTGCTGCTCTGATGGATGTGGTCAGAAGGGACAGGCGGCTTTGTTGGAAGGGTCAGCGAGGCCATGCTTTCTGCAGCCAGCTCTGCAGAAGAGGATGTTAAGGAAACTTCCCAGTCTGACCATTCCCGAGGCTCTCTGGCCATCACACTCCAGCCACCAGAGATGTTCAGTGCTGGGACCAGAGCCCCTCCACAGCAGTGGCTCCAGTGCCCCAATGGGCCCTGCTGGACTCCCCAACACCCCACTCCCACACTCAGCCCCTGTGTCCTCCCTGGTTCCAGCCCAGGTTTCCCACAGCAGAGTCTCAGATGTCTGTCTCCATAAAGCCATTTATTCCCAGTGCAGTAACAGGAACAGCCTGAGCTGTTCCCCCAACAAAGGAGCCCCTCAGTTTTATCCCCTCACAGTCTGCATGCCCAAGGCTCAAGTCTGGCTCTTCCTCCTGAGCCCTCAGCTCCTGCTGGGTCTCTTGGTGTCCCTTCCCCAGCTGTGCCACCACTCTTGGTGTCCTTTGTTGTACTTTGTTGGCAGTTCACGGGCTCTTGTCTCGGGCTCCCACCTGGAGCTCCCCTTGCATCTGGCACTGCAGCTGCCCCCAGCCACCTGCACCAGGTGTGTTCACAACCAGGAGGAGGGGAGAGTGGGGGTGAGGTGGTTTTAGTTTTGTCGTTGTTACTCGGCTTGCTGCTCTGTTGGGAATTGCTGAGAAAGCAAAGCAATCATCCCCAAGTTCAGTCTCGTTTGCCCATGGTGGCAACTGGTGAGGGATGTCCCAGGCTTTATGTGAGTTCTTCAGTCATATTTTTTCCTCCTGTTCAGTTGAGGAGGGGGAGTGAGAGAAGTTTGGTGAACATCTGGCAGCCAGCCAAGGTCACCTATCCTTTCTCTATAGATTTCTTCAAAGCTGGTCAGGATAACCTCCAGGATTTAAGTCTGAAGGAGTGGAAAATATTCCCTTACCTCTGTGGAAAGTTGTGGCTGGGGTTGAACACCAAGTTCTGCATTCTGCAAAAGCAGAAGATCTTAGTTTTGGCCAAGGAGGATGATATGTGTGTGAGAGAGAATTCTCAGAGCTCCAGAGTAGACAAGATGGGTTAGGGACCAGTTGGGAGTACAGCAGAACATCTTATCAACTGTGTTATCTTCTCTAGTGCTGTGCCCACCACAGAGATTTTACCCTTCTTTTCCCTTGCATTGCAGAGTGAATCTTGAAAAAAAACCACAGGTAACAAGAAACGAGGACATGGCTAAATTTTTTGCTAGAAGTTGTATTACTTCTGTTTAGACAGTGATGGAAGGGAAAATAAGTAAATTAAAAAACCCTGAGTGGATCCAAGGTTTGAGTAGTATAAGGCATATATGTGTCCCAAAAAAGCTCTTCAATGCATTTTTTAAATCCTTAGGGAAATATCATAGTGACGTTTCCTCTTTTCCATTTTTCTTTTCAGGTGAACCAGTGGCTAGAAGAAATGAGTTGGTTGAGGTTAACTGAAGGAGTCTTCGTAAGTAAGCGAGGACTCATGGATCCTATTCCTCTTGTCTGTGGACATCCTTGGGAACCTTTGGGATGCGATGTGTTATTCCTGAGAGAAGTGAGGCCAGTGGAGGTCTCTCCCCTGAGCACATTACCTGCAGAACCCATTCCAGAGCAGAGCCGAAGGCCTGACATTTTGGGTAGGATCAGTTTGGTCAGAGGGGTGACCTTTCACCAGAGACACATCCTACTCTAGCAGCAGGTGTTCCTCGCAGTTGGTAACGATTTCAAAGACATAGCACATCCCTTCTGGGATTTTGTTGCGGTTTCAGTTTGAAACCGGGTGGAAACACCAATTCGTGTGGTGGTTTAGGTTCGCTAATTCAAAATTTCCCAGCTAATGCATCAAATAGTGTAGTGGTTGCAGTGCTGGCCAATCACAGGTGCACTCACTAGGATGTACTTACTCATTTCTTGCTGTGAGATTGGATTAGGAGGAAGGCAAAACAGGCTCAAAACTTTAAAAGGGTATAAAGAGAGGTTTATTGACAATAACTAAAAGAAAGAAAAAAAAAAGAAAAAAAACCCAAACAAACCCTTCAGAACCTTCCATTCCCCCTACAACCTTTTTCT
>VZSE01014772.1:96560-141056 GCA_013398275.1 Promerops cafer | reverse complement strand
TTATATCATATTATATCATATTACATATGAGCATCCATATGCAAGATGCTCATATGCAAATGAGAATTTCTAAACAAGTGTGATACCTGAAAAAATGAGCAATACACAAATCTAACAGAAACTGGGATGAGTATATTGACTGTGGAGTGCCTCAACCCTGGGGCAGGGTGAGGATTTATATTTAGGAGAGGAGTGCAGCTTGAAGTCCTAAGGAGAAAGGACACCGCCCCTCTGCCTTGAGGTAGTTTACTCCACCACCAGCTGGTAAATAAGGTATGGCCCTAGAATGTTCTCCTTTCCGTATATTGGTTGTATTTTGGTGCCGTTATTTGCATAACCCCACCTTCTATGGCCCTATTGTTTTGCATCCCTTAAGTTCCTCCCTTGCTGTGTTCTCACTGGACCTCGATCCTTGTCCCTGCTTATGCCCTTCCCTATAAAACCCATGACTCTTCCTTAAGCCCTTGTCTTTGTCACCCTGTTTTCTTTCCCCCTGACCCCAATAAAGAGGCTCTCAGCAAAGACCCATCTCGGTGTCTCTTATTTCCCTCGTGGGTCGGCGGTGGCTGCTCCCTGGGGAATGACTCCATGGGCTGAGGCTTCGTGTCCCAGTGGCAGAGCACGAACCTCAGGACCCATCAGCCCGGCCCCCACTCTCCCAATTGTTGCCTCGCCACAACAATTGACTACTTCAAACACTGCAAATTCTGCTGCTGCTTCCTTTTTCATCTTGTACAGTCTTCGGTTGTTGGTGCAACTGCTGTATTTCATGCAACTCACTCAGCTTCATGTGCTCGCAGTAATATACTGTAGCTTGTGCAGAGGTTTGCCTTCCAGCCATCATGTCCTGAATACTCAGAGCAGTTTGTTGCTTCTCTCCAACTCAACTTCAAGTTGTCTTGTCTTTCTTACAAACTTCCTATGAAGCAAGTATTTTACCAAAGCTGTTGCCCAAATTTTGAACTTGGTTCACACCTTCACATGTCCTGCCTTGCGTAAAGATGGTACCCAGAGTTACTTGGCTGGCTCTTGCTCTGCATTTGCTTTTCAGTTTTGTCTTTAGCATGAGGTTTATTATGGCTGGTAACTCATCTGTTGAGGCATTGTTTGGATCATGACTGAAGTGTACTTCTTACTGTCAGTATTTACTAGCCAGTGGCGCACACACAGACTTCTCGTGGTTTAGCCCCAGGCAGCAGCTCAGCCCTTCACTCCTCCCCCTGGTGAGATGTGGAGGGCATTAGAAGGATGAGAGGGAAAACTGGTAGGTTGCGACAAAGGCAGTTTGACAGAAAAGCAAAAGCCATGCACAGGAGTAAAGCAGGATTCATTCCCCACTTCCAATGGGCAGGCAGGTGTTCAGCCATCCCGGGAAAGTCGGGCTCCATGACGCACCATGGTGACGTGAGAAGACAAATGCAGTCACTCCAAATGTCCCGCTGTCCTCCGTCTCCCCCAGCTCTGTATGCTGACCATGTCACCATATGGTCTGGGGTGTGCCTGTGGCCAGCTGGGAAGAACTGTCCCAGCCATGTCCCCTCCCAACTCCTTGTGTCCCCCCAGGCGCTCACTGGTGAGGTGGGAGAGGAGGAGAAAAGGCCTTGGCTGTGTGCATTCCCTGCTCAGCGATAACTAAAACCTCCCTGTGTTATCAGCACTGTTCCAGCACAAATCTAAAACACAGCCACTACCAGCTACTGGGAAAATTAACAGTTATCCCAGACCAAACCAGCACACCTTAAGCTCTTGCTGTGCTCTGCACACGAATGGTTCCACCTGCTGCATGCTGTGGTTGCTGTGACGTGCAAGAGCATTTGCCTGCTGGATCAGGAAAGAGCCTGATTTTGATTAACACACTCCATTCTTGGAGTGTTGCATTTTCTTAGTCTTAGACTTGATGCCATCTGCACAGTTGCTTTTGCCCCTTCCTCTTATGCAAGTGATAAAATCTTTGGTGATTAGCAAGGCATTAGGCATCAGATGTTCTAGGTTACCCCAGCCCAAAAAGAAAAATAATTTTGCCCTTGAGAGCTGTTACTTTGCTTTTTCTTTATGGCTGCCAAAAGCTTGGGAGACTAAACAGCGATGACAGTCTTTGAATAAAAGGAAGAAAGAAGTGTCCAAAATGTGGAATAATGCCAATGTGCATCCCAAGTGCATGAAGTTGAACTATACTTGGCATGACAGGTCTGTGGCAATTTCATTCAGTGGGGGTTTTGGGGTTTTTTTCTTGTGTTTGCAAACTGTCACAAATAATGAAGAAAAGAATCACTTTGGCCTGATTTTAGGTTAGTGCCTCTAGGCAAGATCTAAATTCAGCAAGGGTCATCCAGTAAACCTAGATGATGTGGCTTCTAAATCTTTTAATATTCATGTGGAGGGTTAGAGGTCAGTCTCTTTACCAGTCACTATACCAGTATACCAGCCCCAGATCCTTGCTCCAAGCTGGCTCAGCTCACTGACCCAGCAAGGAGGAAGCATTTTGCTGAACTGGCTCCAGGCTTCCAAGTCAGGAATGGGCAGGGCAGGACATTCCTTCTTTTAGTAACAGAATTTTCCGGGCAGGAGTTCACCTGCAAGCAACTGGTTGTACAATTCATTTTATTACTGCCATGTTATACACTCAAAATGAAAGTGATTCACACAAGACAAATGAATCTTCCATTCATTTATTCACATTTCCATGGATTTTTGTACATGTCCTCAGTGTATCAGAACTATTGAAAACATTAACATACACATTATGTAAAACTTAAGTATCCACTGAAAAATTCAGAGCATTTTGAAATCTACTAACAAATCATCACATTCAGCATCTTCATTGTATTTAGACTAGCTCATGCCACTTTAAATTGTTTAATGTCAGTTAATTTCTGCACACAGGCACCAGCTACAAAATTTTATCAAATGCAATTAAGTTAAGGCATCAGAAAGTCTTTAACGACAGTTTAAATGTTACAGTGCTGCAAAGGGAGCTGAACTTCAGTTTTAATAGCAAAGCAAACCTCCTGATTGGTTTATGTTCTACAGTATGTTCATTTGAACTGTAAATTTTAATATAAACTTTCGCATCCATCAACCAAAAGGGCTTAGAGGAACAGTGTTGCCCTCCCAAATAGATAATTTTGAATACATTACAAAAAGAAACAAAAAACCCCCAAAAGAACACCCGAAAAAACTAAACCTGGCATACTGCAATTTAATATTTTAAAATAAAATTCAAGCCAACTGTAATAATCTCCCTTAGAAATTTTTCTGAGAATTAAAAGAAGGAGACATTTTTATTTTCCAGCTGAAACTTCAAAATTAGAGGAGGAGGAATGGATAACATCTATGTATAGCTAGAACAATGAAGGCATTAATGCAAATTGGGGCAGAAACTTGCATCTTTAATATCAGGTGTCTGATACCCAGCTGTTAAATACATTACCAACCAAGACACAGGAATGCCTCCTTGAGTTGGAATTCTGATCAAAATTCTTTCCTTGGATAACACGTGCCTGTTTATGAAGGCAGCAGTACACAGATGTCTGTGCTCACCTTGAAATTTGCCTTTTCATTTAAGGCCTTTCTTTCTATTTAACAATCTCTGGCCTTTTACAGCATTTCTATATTTTAGTATTTCTTAAATAGAAACTGAAGCATATCAAAAATTTCTAACAGTGCTGGAAAAGGGCTGTGCTTTATACCTGAGCACCAAGTTTTTAAGTGTGTGACTAACTTTTCCTGCTTCATAGTCCACATAATATTATGGTCACCATGAATTGATTGATTAAAATCTGCTTTGCAGGGAAATTCTTCTTTCTTTTAGAGGCAATTTTCCCTAAGTAACATGCTCAAAATTGTATGTTTATGCATATATTAGACATTCTAATGAAGGTGACATCCCAATTTTTTACCTTCCCCTGGCTTTACTGATTAAATACATGCACTGAAGAATTCAGTTGTTACTTGCTATGATGGCTAGGGTAAGGTTTCATTCTTTCCAACACAATTTATTATTCTTCTACTTATTTTTCTATTCACTGTGCCCTCTGCTTGGAAACAGGCCAGAGGTTTACTGTCAGAATTGGGCCACATCTATGTGTGCAAAACCCCACAACTGCCCCTCTTTAGAGGCAAGCATAAGGAAAGAAGTGTTAAGTTCAGTTTGTTGGTCCACGTTTCTGAGGATGAAGGAACAGTTCCAAATCCATGAGCATTTGGAAGTAAGCAAAGACAAGGCCAAGCTTTTACAGACAGAGCTGTTTATGGAATATACAACCAGAGCTCTGTCTATAAACCTTTCTGTACAGAGACAGGGTTAAGACTCTACAGTCAAAAGACAAACGCAAAATTAACTGAGCCCTTGGACCAGAGCCTGGACTAAACTGTTAAGACAGCATTCTGCTTTTCATTCATACACATTTAGACACACCCTGTCAGCTTTGGGCCTCCAATTTAGGTAGCAGCAAGACTTATTTTTTAAAAAGCATCTTATTTTGAGGAAAGCAATGCCACTGACTTTTAATGGTTTAAGTACTTAGCCAGATGCAAAAAGAAACCCCAAAAGGCACCAGTTTATTTTTCAAATATCTCAAATGGCATCTAAGCTCCCTTCACACTCCAGTGTTAAAAATGCAATTCTTGTACACTAAGCATGGCTGAAATGTGAGCAAAGGCCTTTCTTTTGGAACTTTGGTCAACAGGGCTACAGATAAAATCAAGAGTTTTCTCCTTTTAATGAAGAGGGGAAAAAAGGCCATAACCTGAATTGTGCAGTGAATTAGGCAGCCATTTGCTCCCCACCAGAGCAGGGGTGCAGGTGAGATGTGCTGCACCTCATCAAATGGTGTTGTTCCTTGTTCCCTGCCCATGGGATGCCACTGTGCTGGATTGCCAGGTCCCCTGTATGAATTGTGTCACACTGACGTTCTTTAAGGAAAGGGGTTTTTTCCTCTGTGGAGGACATTAGCCAGAGGCAAACCAGCATGTTTGTTCCATCTTGCCAGAGCCGGTCAGTGCAACACATCTGAGAACAGTTCAAGTTTCATATTAACATACAGCTCTTGGAGAAGTCCCACAGATGGAAGCGAAGTAGAAAAAGTTACTAGGGAAGGAGTTTCCAGCAAACATTTGAAAAAAGAAAAGGATTAAACCACCAAACACAGTCTGACAAAGTTGAGAACGAAACGAAGACCAGAATGAATGTTCTGATCCCCAAATTATTGCCACCTGGTTAATTTTATCACAGCTGAAAAGTATGTTTACAAATTACCCCATGCTCCCCACATGCAAGAGAAAGCTTCTGGCAAAGCTACACTCTGCTGCTTTACTTAATGCAGTGAAGCACAGCATTTTTATCACATGGAAAAATACATACCAACACGCACCCTTGTGCACGTGTCTTCTGGCAAGGGCAACAGAAAGGTCTTTATAAGTCCTGAAGTTTGTTGGTGGGAAGAGAAGAGCTCTCTTCAGCAAAGTACCAGCAGCAGGACCAATGCAGCACATCCAGCTCTGCCTCAGCTGGGTTTTGGGACTAGGGACAAACACCTTGGAAGGACCATGTGGAAGTGCAACCCTTTGCCTCTGACCTGTCAGAAGCCAGGGGATGCCAGTGTGTCCAAGATAAAAGTGTCTTCCAGTTGTCTGCTTGTACTATATTGCACATCATTCGCTTGCTGCTACAGTAAGAACAGAACTGATGGTTCCTCTGGAGGAACCACTACTGTCAACAAGACTACACAAGCAAATTCTCTTAAATATCTACAGTCTCTGAGTCCTGAAAGCACGTGGGTCTGCAAGGGTACAGACCCAGCACAATGGAGATCATCACTGGTGGGGTGCAGTACTGTCACTGAGTCTAAAAAGTCAGTCTCACCAGAATACGGCAGACCAATTAAAAATCTGCAGTCTAGAAACAGTTGCAACAGGTAAACTTGAACATCCTCCCTTCCCAAAACAGGAGGTGGTTGCATTGTATTACAGTCTGTGAGGAAGCTCTGGTATCATGTTTTTGTACTCAGATTTCTGTCCATTTGGTCAACTGGTGCTAAAAACATGCTTGGATTTACATCCATGTGCTTTATCCAGAAGAGGTCCTGCATTTAGATACTGAAAATGAGGGAGCACAGTCCAACACTTGTGTTCTATTAAAGCTTTTATTAGCTAGTTTAGCTTTTCCTCACATCATTTTTCCAGAATTCCTATAACAGTTCTTAATATCAGAGGAAAGAATTTAATGTTCAAGTGAAGTTAGGGAAGAAAAAAAGAGCAGCAGCAGTTTGGCAATAACTCCTCAAATTATGGGCTGCAACTTAATTTAAGCCTCCTTTTTCTCCAGTAAGATTTTGTGCAACTCATCTGCATCCTCACTTGTTTTCACTCTTATTAGCATAGTGACAGGAACAGCTGGATTCTTCTCATCGATCGGTGGGTTGGGAACACAAACTATAAGGACATTGTTTTTTCCGGTTCTTGTACATGGCATCTTAGGTGGAATTAGAACATTCAACAGTATATTTCCTGCATTTGAGGAGGGGAAAAAATTATGATTAGCCATTTTGTAGCTTTTACTGCAATACAGAGTTAGTATAGGTACTAACTAGAGATTTAGGGGGGTTGTGTTTGGAATGAAGGCAATTCACAAACATCATGTATGTCTGTCTTCTTCTTCCCTAAGCATCTGTTCATAGCCATTGTTCTCAGAGTTCTTTCCTCACTAGAAATGAGAAAATCTCTGCAAATACTGCATCTTTGTTTTTTTAAATGGAGGAACCTGAATAACAAATGATAGTAGGGACACACAGGAGAAAGGGAGGGGGACAAGGGAGAAGCAGCAAATGAGGAATCCAGTCACAGTGCTTAGTTTATGCCAAGTTACTCATTCTGACCACCAGACGCAGTTCATATGCAGAAGCAAAATGTTCTGATACAAACAGACATGTTAATCTGGACAAACCAGGGTAAAACAGGTACTTTGTATCCCCAAACATACACCATAACCTTCTACTTCTTGCACTGCTTCACGTGCTCTCTTTTGTAATGCTCACTAGAGGCATCCAAGCGTTTGTCAGTATTCTAAATGATTTAGGAAAAAAAGTAGAAAGGTTTTCACTAATTCTATCTGTTAATGCTGTGTAAAAAAGACCAAAAAAATCCTAATGCTTAGCAAGGAATTTTGACATCAAGACTTTTTACTGGGATAAATGTACTTACCTAAATTGGTATCTGCTCGTACTAAGAGTTGAGTTTTTTTATTTCCTGCTGGTTTTAAATGTAATGTTCCTACACCTTTTTCTTTAAATTCATTATCCTTTTTGTAGAATAGTTTGCACCTGTGGAGAAAAAATAAAACCCAAATCCTTGTTTGTGCAGCCACATAGAGACAAATTACAAAGATATCTCCCAGATACATGTATCCATCTGACTCACAGTAAGGGTAATCAGGATTTAACAAGCTGTGAGTAACCTAAATCTCTATTATTCTTGACCTTGTTTCATGTGCTAACATGGACAGCACTTGAAGATCAAGGAGAAAGTGAATTATTTCTTTCAGTATTGAAATGATAAATGTATTACTTTCAGGGAAAAGTAAAAGGCACAGCAACCTGTACTCGGGGTCTGTGAGGAGTAACAAATGTAGGCACTTTTAAAAAGCAACAATTAGAAAGCCATAAGAACTGGCTGTATCATTCTGAAGTTATAATAGGACTTTAATGTACAATTTATAAACATTTTTTAAGTGAAGCTCTAATAAAGCTAAAGCCATTTTAACAAAGTAGCACACATCTTCTTTCAGATACAGCTAATGGCTTTTGTAGCAGGACAAATTCTGTGCTGAGTGTCCAGCAGACAGGCAATTACTTGGACTACTGAACATGCTTTGAAAAACTGCTTCTAATGGAGCCAGTTTCATTTTGAGCTTAAAAGCACAACTTGTTCACTCCTTTATATAATAATAATAATAATAATAATAATAATAATCATCATCATCATCATCATCATCATCATCATCATCATCATCAACATTTTCCAATTGAAGAGTCTTATTTTAGGCTATGCAAATCCACGGTAGATTTTCCAGCAGTACTGTGTAAGATTTCTGTGGTAAAGGCCCAAGGTCCTGCAATTTAACTGTACAAAACCTGATGAAGACAGAAATATCTTCACTTGTAAAAAAGATGATCACATGTACAACTCAAACTATTACAGTTGTATCCAAGATACAGAAAAATTTTAGTAAGGTCTTATACACGCCTGCCTGTAATTAAATTTTTTTACAAGTTCATATTCTATGTGGATTCCTAATAAGTTTTATTAATTAGGAAGTCAGGGACGTGTCATTAATTATGCACTGCAGTGGTGAGGAATAGCAATATGCAGGTATTGATTTCATTTTCCAAGTTAAGGTCACTCACTTCTTTGAGTAGAAAGCATCATCTTCTTTTACTTCATTAACAATGACTTTTGGTGGCTCTTCTTCCTCCTCTTCCCCTCCTTTAAATAGAAAGTTTTAATATGTTAATGTTGTGAGCACAGATTTTGGCACTGTAATTGGAAGTCCCTTATGCCCACCGTGGTTGACATGGACACGTGGCTGGTCAGTGACAGCCAGAACACCTTTCAGTCCATGTGTACTCTGCAGCAGCTTCAGCTACAAAAAGAAGTTTTACGTGCTTTTCATGCAGCTCTTAAAGCAACTTCATCCTCACCTTCAGTTTAAGTGGGATGAAAATACCCAATCCATACCAAACAATCAAACACCAACAATATAAAGCTTACTAAGTCAAAAGCTTCTGTTAAAACAGAAACAGTTTTCACATTGCAAAGAGTGTGCTCCACAAATGGGTTCAAGCAAAGCACAATAAATACTTCCAAGAGCCAGGTTTAATTTGGGGGAAGGGAATTAGTTGCAGAATGACAGATAAGAGAGACTGGCAGATGATGCCTTTCCAGCCCCTCAGCTACTGGGATTTCTATCAGCCTATTGTATCCAGCACAGGCAAAGAGCAGAGTAAAGCAGTCAGGTACTATGTAACTTTGCTGGCCTCCTTACAATCTATTAGGTAAAATGGACTACATTGTTCCGTATCTCATGCTTTTTACTGCAGGGATCTCTTGATAAACCTACTACGAAAAGTAGTGGGATTGAGAAGTCCAGCAGACTATGTGAGCATATCAGCTGCTTTAAATTAAATATTAGCTGCTGTCATCAATTCAAGTCCTGTCCTCAGATAAAGGATTATATTGTGTATTATACTATATAAAGTATAAATCTGACAGAAGTATGTAAGTCTTGATAAGCACATATTTCTGGTGTTGCTTACATAAGGCTGGGTTGTCCCAATTAGGGGTATAATTCTGCACTTTCAAATTCAAGAATGATGATAACCACAGAATATAGAATTTCCTGAGTTGGAAAGGACCCACCACGATCATTGAGTCAAACCCCTGGCCCTGCCCAGAACACCCTAACCATACCACCCTGTGCCTAGGAGCGTTGTCCAAATGCTCTTGGAGCTCTGGCAGCCTTGGGACTGTGACCATTCCCTGGGGAGCCTGTTTGGTGCCCCACCACCCTCTGCGGGAAGAACCNTTGCTTACATAAGGCTGGGTTGTCCCAATTAGGGGTATAATTCTGCACTTTCAAATTCAAGAATGATGATAACCACAGAATATAGAATTTCCTGAGTTGGAAAGGACCCACCACGATCATTGAGTCAAACCCCTGGCCCTGCCCAGAACACCCTAACCATACCACCCTGTGCCTAGGAGCGTTGTCCAAATGCTCTTGGAGCTCTGGCAGCCTTGGGACTGTGACCATTCCCTGGGGAGCCTGTTTGGTGCCCCACCACCCTCTGCGGGAAGAACCTTTTCCTGATATCCAGCCTAAACCTCCTCTGACACTACACCGTGTTATCATCTCAATGAACGTAATATTGCATTTTTTTAGTATTAAGTCACATACACTCACAGCTGACCATTAAAAGCACTATAAATAGAAATACATAGAATTTACCTTTGTCGTCACTATTGCCACTGTCTGTCTGAGCTTCCAATAAACTGGTGGATGCTGCAGTGACAGACTTGGCCTGGTTTGCATCTTTTCCAAACAAACCTGAATTCCCAGGAGAAAATGAGAAACTACTAAGTGTTCCTGAACCAAGGGAACACAAAACAGAACTGTCAACACTCTTGCCAAAATTAAACGAGGCAGTTGATGTAGCTCCTAACAATTGGTCTCTTTTTTCTGATGCAGCTTCAGGTTTTTTGTCTGAGGCATCCTCAGTTTTGTTGTTAAACAAGAATGTGGAGCCTTGCTGGAGCTTTGAACTCCCAAACACAGGAACAGCCTGCGGGCCAGGGGTCTTGCTGCTTTCATTCTCAGAGCCGCTGTCACTGCTGCCTCCATGCTGCTGCTCAATGCTCGCCAAATACTGCTCGTAGTCCCTGAAGATGGGGCTCAGGTCGCACAGGGGGTTGCTGTTAACGTGCTTCACTATCCAGTCACGCACGGAGCAGTTGAGAGCAGCCAGCTGCTTGTGGTAGGTGCCCGAGCTGTGGGCCATGCTCAAGGCGCTGCCAGATGAGCAGGGCTGGCTGCCACCGTTGGCACTCGGGCTGACAGCCTTTTTCTCAGCAAACGCAGCGGCACTGGGACCATTTGACATTGGGGATCCTGTTAACAGAAAAATCACAGAATCAGAGAGTATCCTGAGCTGGAAGGGACCCACCAGGATCACTGAGTCCAGCTCCTGGTCCTGCCCAGAACACCCCAACAATCCCACCCTGTACATCCCTGAGAGCATTGTCCAAACACTCCTGGAGCTCTGGTAGCCTTGGGGCTGTGACCATTCCCTGGGGAGCCTGTTCAGTGCCCAAGCACCCGCTGGGGGAAGAACCTTTTCCTGATATCCAACTTAACCCGTTTGGTTATTAAGCTCTGGTTTAAAAAAATAACACAACAAAACAACACAGATGCTTTGCTGACCTAGTGAGAAATGTAGCTTAGAACCCTTTTTTCTACCCAGAAAGCACATCTCTCTTAAAGGCCTAACATGCTCAATATTTCTTAATCAAATCACTCATCCTTAGTCAGCTGAGCTCCTTCTTTTGGGTCACCACACTGTGCCCCAGGTACTGCCATGCCAGTGAGCAGACCCAAGTTTTCATTTAGACAAGTAAGTTAGGGATAGACAAAGTAGATGGAGGACACTGGTGTATTAAAAAAAAAATCCAAGGACATCTTGTAAAAAAATACATGTTTTATATACTACCAAAACCTTCAAAACCTTACAAAAATCTAACAACTTCAGCAAGCTGTAACACTTATTAAATCAAAATACTCAACTTATCTCTTGCCATTTATGCTTTAAACCACCCTGAGTGCACTAGCCCGTAATTTTACAAGCTTTTGAGCACTTCTGTATAAAACCCCTAAGAAGCAAACTAGAAAAATTCTCATTGAATATTTCAGTTTCCCTTAATTTATTAAAGCTCACTGAAATCTAAGTTACTCTAAAGTTTAAACTCCACCATTTCTATTCTATGGCATGGTGACTCCAAAATTCTGTGGTGGCAGGGTTAACATTTCTGCATCTCCAGCACAAAGGGACAGAACTAATATTCCTCAGGGAATTCCAAAGCATGACAGCTCAACATGCCGAAGTATTGCAAATGTCTTAAAATGTAGGTATAACTGTAACAGATAAAATTCTAGTACGACTCTCTGGAACATCAGATGTACAAGGAAAAAAGATGAAGACTTTAGCTATGCAGCATGTATTTTTTATTTAAATTCAAAGAACTGGGACATGTTACCAGATGTTTTATACCTTTTACAGATTGCCTTATACCAGTGCTTTCCATTTCCATCTGTGCCTAGAAAACTTTTACCTCCAGTATTAGGAATGAATTTAGTTGCCACCTCTTTAAATTGCATGCATGTGAAAACTTGTCCCTCCAGCACTCTAAAATAGAAAGAAATCTTACAAAGAGATATAAAGTCTCAAAACCTTAAAACACAACTATAAGATGGTCTAAAATTGCTTTTTCACTACTAAAATAACCCTACAAATTTTATGACTGAAGCTGTTGATAAATATGTATGCTTATTTAAAACTTACCAAATGCTGATTGTGTTTCAGAGGTGCTCTTCAAACTGCTGAAAGGAGGAGTACTAGAGACACTACTGCTTCCATTAGACAGCCCTTCCAAAGGCTTTATTCCTGCACCATTCCCGAATCCACTGAAGCCACCTCCTCCTTTTCCAGAAGGCAATATAAAGCCTTTAAACCCTTTAAAAGCTCCTCCACTTTCAGACTGGGGAAGAGAAAAAAAGAGAGACAAGCATTTACATACATCTTCTCCACACAAATCCTATCCCCCCTTAATATTCCTGATATCCTTGGTTTATTTTTCCCTAGTTCAGCACGTCATTCCATGCATTACTGTGTCAGCTATGCAAACAAAATTAACAGCTGCCTTATGACACACACTGCTACTGTTTTTAAAAGACTCAGATGTTTGGTATGAAAATAAACTGGGTCTAGGATGTGGATACATGCCAGCTCTTCAAAGCTGTGGATGTGTTTGACTACCTATTAGACATTCACAGCATCTTGTTTTCTTTAAATAATTACACAGGATTATGTAATTCCAGGTTTATTTTCAACAACTTTTAGCATTTACAATGGCAGTCAAGAGCCAAATACTTTAATCCACTCATCACTCTGGAGTCACCTATGAAACCTCTTGTGATTTACCCAAAATATTCCAATGTGACTGATGGAAGATGCAAAGACAGACTGTACTTGACCACAAAATATCTACCTTTGCAACCTTTTCATTACCTAGTTCTGATCACTGTCTTTGCAACCGCATTATTTTATGGTACAGTTTCTTACGTGTTTCTAAAAGACAAAGTATGATTAGCATGCAAATAAAGCACTGCAACTTTTAGGCCTTTGGAGGTAATGAACTTTTACTACTAGCAGTGAATTTTCAGTGTCTCTGGAAAACCATCAGAGAACTGCTTCCGAGATTCATCTGCTTTTGCCATTGAAGAAATGGCAAAGCTTGTCAGTTTTAGGCTGTATTCCAGTATCTGACCTTGTGGTCATGGGTCTCTTTGCTTCCTTTTGTGCTATTTTTTCCAGCGCAGTCCTCTGCTTCTCATTCCTAGGTAGGCATTTTTATTGTGTTTCTCTCTGATCAGACCCACCTTTCTCTCTGGACATTCCAGTTAAACTGCTGTCTTTTTCACTGCAGCCTTCTGTTTGCTCCATGTAGGAACATCAGTAAGTTTCAAGTTTACCATTTCGTAAACATTTCCCAGGTTTCTCACACAGCTTCAGCTGTCCTGTCATCTCTTCTGAATTTTAGATTTTGTCCAGCCTGTTGTCCTGGTTTGGGCTGGGATAGGGTTATTTTTCTCCCTACTGGCTGGTACAGTGGTGTGGTTTGGATTCAGGGTGAGAAGAATATTGATAACACAAAGATGTTTTAGTTGGTGCTGAGCAGTGCTCACTGCAGTCAAGGACTTCTCAGTGTCTCATGCTCTGCCAGCGAGCAGGACACAAGGAACTGAGAGGGAGCATGGCCAGGACAGTGACCTGAACACAGAATGTCATGGCCAGCATAGAAACTGGGAGCAGGGGGTGGCTGGGAGCAGCTAATTGCTGCTTGGGGATAGGATGAGGACAGTGGGTAGTGAGCAACTGTCCTGTGCATCACAGCTTTTTCTTGGGGTTTATTTCTTTCTCTTTTTGTTGGTTCCCTTACCATCATCATTGTTATATTTCAATCATAAAACTGTTCTTATCTCAACCCAGGGCTTTTATCCCTTTTTTCCAATTCTCCTCCTCATCCCACTAAAGAGGAAGAGGGAGGGGGTGCATGGTCCTTAGTTGTCAGCTGGGGTTAAAATACACCAGCCCTTCTACCAGCTCTAACAGCCTGCTCCCAGTCTCCTGACTACTTTTACAATCCATCTGGTCCCCTTTCTCATTCTGTTCTATTTTTCCTATTCCATTTGCCCCTGAATCTCTCCTGCTCAAGTTGTAGTTTATGTTTTGCATCACCTCTTTCCAATACAATCCTTTATTTAACTGCATCCTGTACCACATTTGTGGCTGAAACTACTCAAGGCATTAATGAGCTAAGACAGCTTCCTCATTTACAGTGCCGGGACTCCAGAAGGAAAATCAAAAGTATAAGAGAAGGCTGTCTAGCTCCTAACTGTGCCTAGTCCCATCCAATCCTAAAGCAATCTCTGTAACAGGTAAAGCTCCAGGCCAATTTCTAACATGATGCATGCCCTGGTCAAAGGATGTCTGGGAAAAATATATATACAACAAAGTATTTGTCAACGATTTCTGAAAGGACAACAATTTGGCTGGAGTGGGATAATGCTTCCACAAAGACTAAACCTGTAACAAATGCCAACTTCCTTTCAATTTTCAATTTGTTAGTGCAAAGAGTAGATGGCACTAAAGCTCTTGACAGGGAGGGAGAAAAAAAAAGTAGCGGCATTCTTAACAAAAGATATGTTTTTCATTCTTAGAGCAGCTTAGTATTTGGATGTTTACTAATAGCTTCTGAGACATCCCCCAGCCCTCCAGTATGGATAACTAATAACTTCACATTTCCATACTTCCATCTCTACAAAAAATGGAAGTAAAGCAGTAAAAATGGTGTTTTACCCATTTGCAAATGACATTGTGTCTGAAACACTCTATATTTTTACTTCAAAAATATGCAAGAACACCCTGCTCACCCAGTCAAACTAGTATTACCCTTTATTTGCCTTAGCCTTATTCTTAGCACGGAACAGTAACGCCAAAGTTCATGTGCTCATACGAGCTGCTGAGTTGAAATAGTAACTTTATTCAGCATCACTATAAACCCAAGGAAGTAAAAACCTGAGCATGATGAGTAAAACTCCAGCACTCATGTTCAGTGACTACATTACCTCTGACCCAACATTTCGGCGCTTTGCTTTTTTAATAGCTCTGTTCTTCAGGACCTCTTCACTTGCCACAGAGAATGTTCCCACCTTGAAAAGGAATCGTGGAATCATTAGTGGAATACTCGAAACGCACAACATGAAGGGATGGCCGAGATCACGTTTTGAACACAGCTCTTAACACTGCTACCAAACAAACAAGGGAAGAAGTGAAAAACCAGCCCACTCCAAAAATACAGCACTGTCATTAGCTTACCAGCTACCTGAATGTGAGTTGATACTTGGAAAACTCTTTCTGGTTCTGCACTACATTTCTCTCTGTGCTATCTCCATTTTATTACAACAAATAATGTAAGTTTTGCTTAGCTTTTTTAAAACACGTCTAAGATCTCTCTGCTGAAGGGAATCTGTCAGTAATCCACAGTTTGGAGCAGATATATGGAGATGTGGGCTCTAAGGTAACCTCCAGAAGCCTGCTGTAGTTCAAACTCTAGCAAAGACAGCTAATGGTTCAGTAATACCCTGCAACAAATGAGGAAATTAAGTTTTCTTATATTAAAATTCCTGGAAGAGTCCGTTTTCTTTCTTACATTTACAGGCCTATGCATTTAATACTTTTTTAGTCGGACAAAAACTAAACCAGTTTGTTTAAACATGAGCCATAAGGAAGTATGAGACATTAAAGGTGAAAATATCTTTTTACAGTCAGGTGAAATATACCACCTGAACTATCTGCCTAATTCCTCTGGCTGTGTAGGGACATTCAGCTAAAATTAACATAGTTCTAAAATTAGCTATTACTGACCCTCAAAAAAAAATACTGGAGGCATACAGAGCATTTATCTCTGGAAATCAAATCTGCTTTTCCTGTCAATTCAATAAATATCCATCACACATTTGAAGAGTCCAAAAGCATTTTAACAAGCCTGGAGTTCCCTCTAGAAACATGAAGTTCCTTTCCCCAGAACCACTAATGAAATTTTAACTCTTAAAATCTGCTTTGCTATACAGTCTGCATAATTGGAAGCTTTATAAAAATAATTTTTTAAAATCCACTTCTATAAAATTATCTTTAATTGCTACACTTTTAACCAGTTCTACTGTAGGTTTTATGCACAAGATATACAGCAAATGTAAACAGCTACTCTACTACCTGCAGGCATGCATAGGTGGGGAACTAATGGGTATTTTACCTCTTCAGCTTCATCTTCCTGGTCCCAGTTTCGGTCAGTCAGTTCCTTCTCTGCAATTCTCTTTGCCATTTTTCCACACCTGCGCGGAAGAAGCAAAAAGTCCTAGAAAGAATTGTACAGAAATTAAATTCTAACTAGCAGTGATCTTCAATTTGTATTCTTAGAACAAAAAAAACAGGAACTGCACTTCATGTAGAAGCAGGTCAAGATTGGAATGACAATTGAAAACCAAGTGTTGTGGCAAAAACAATCAGCAGCACTTGAGATTAAAGTTGTGGTGATCAGCCATATTCAATCTTAAAGCAACAAGAGAAATGTACCGTTCAGTTGTGAGATAAATTTTCTTTAGCAGCTGGAAAAATTCCTTTCAGAACTGTAACTCAACCACTCTCATTCTGAAGGGCTACAAAACCCCCAAAGCTGTGGTTAAAACATTTCATATTCCACTCCACATCACTGCCTCAGAATACCCATGTAAGCAGCAAGAAAAAAGTGAGTTGCTTTATAAAATCTAAAATAAATACTAATGAGGACCCACTGAATCAGCTGAGCAGAGCTTGGTTAAGACTGAAGACAATGCTCTCCTTTAAAAAACTGGATTGGTTGGCCATTACTAATTTGAAAATTGGAAAAAGAATTACAAATAAATGAGATTGGCTTTCCTACAAAGGACACATAAGTCATGCCATGGATTTTAGAGCAATTACTGTAAGCAGAGAAATCTTCATTTTTCTGGTTATCTCTGTGATGTAAAGCAAAACCAGCTTTGCAGAAGGAATGTCTGTAACTGTTCTGAGTCCCATTTTACTAAAGTACAAGTTATGAGCTGTGTACAAAACCAAAGAAAGAACACACGGCAGCTGGATTCAATCTAAGAAACCTGGCAAGCAATCACACTACTGGAATTTTATGTGAAAAAAGAGGGGTTTTTACTAACTATGATTATATCTTCTGACACTAAATATGAAAACTTTCCAAAGGAAATATGTAGTTTTGTTGTGATTTAAATCTCAAGCAAGCATAAAAATTAAAAGTCTTGCAAAACCCCTTTGGGTTTCTGACTAAGGTCTGACCAGAAAAAAGAAAAAAAAAATCCACAAATAGCTGAATTTCAGAGACAGAATTTGTAACAATACATTGTTACAAGATATCTTGTTTATATGTTGAAATGTTTTAGAACAGTAAATCCAGCAGCACAGCAGTCTTGGAGATGACACATCCAAGTCCTGAATTTTGTCTGACACACAGACAAAATAAGGTCAAGTTACTAGAGCTTCTGGAAGCAGAGGGACAAAGATTGGCCTGTGTATACATATTTAAATGCCCTAATCCACACTGTCCTGAAAGTAGACATCCTTGCTTGATTCCCTGGGAGATTATTTCAATCTAACCCATTAAAGCTAAAAAAGAAGTTATTTTAAAGTCACCTTTATTTAAATTATTGTTTCATTATTTTTATATAAGATGTATTATATTATGTAATACATTTTAATTTTTAGTTTGTCAGAAATAAAAGTATTCTGTATATATATTCTGCATATATTCACATTATGTACATAATATACTATAATATTATTTAAATTTATTAGTTCCATTAACTAAATATTAATAACTATTAATATAGTGCACTATAGTACACTATTTAGTTTCATACACTAAATAGTTGAGCTATTGAAAGAGCACATTAACTACAAAGCCTGTCCCCCACCAGAAGAGGGAAAACCTTGTCGACCTGGGCTTCAGGTTCCCTGCACCCGCCTGTGTTTACACAGTTTCTCTTTAAAAGCATTGTAGAGGATATAACATAAGTTAATCTAACAAAAATGTAACAGAGAACCTGAAACACGAACCGACACAAACTTACATCTGGTTGGTGTTCACAAACTTTACGAAGTTTTAGCAGCACATGTTCTGAACAGGCTGAGATAGAAGTATTTCGAGAAACATACCAAAGAATCACAGAATATCCTGAGTTGGGAGTGGCCCACCACGATCATCGAGTCAAACCCCTGGCCCTGCACAGACACCCCAACAATCCCACCCTGTGCATCCCTGAGAGTGTTGTCCAAACTCTCCTGGAGCTCTGGCAGCCTTGGGGCCGTGACCATTTCCTGGGGAGCCTGTTCAGTGCCCGACACCCTCTGGGGGAAGAACCTTTTTCTGATATCCAGCCTAACTCTTGTTCGATTAACAGGCTCTTCTTGTTTAAAAACAACACAACACAGATGCTTTGCTGTCCTACAGAGATACGCCCAGGAGCTTCACTGCCCTATTTAAAGCAGCCGTTCGCAAGCGAGGCTTAGCTGGAGGTTTGCAGGAGGCAGCATCACCTGAATACCGAGGGGCCGGAGCCCCCGCGCTGCTGGAGGGAGCGGAGCCGGGCGCCGGGCCCCGGCGGTGTCGCTGCGGGTCCCGGCGGGAGGAAGCGGAAGCCGGATGCCGCCGGAGCCACCCCGCGCCCGCGTCCCCGCGGAGCTGCCGTTCCGCTTTGACTCCCGGCCCCGCTCGCTCCGTCCCGGGGACACCGCGCGTTCCCTGCCCACCTCACAGACCCATCCGCGCGTTCCGAACCCTATGAACCTGCACCAGTGCGACCCCCCAAAACCCCGCCGCCGCCCCGCTCCCTCCATCCCCCCCCCGCACCCCCGTGCGCGGGTCCGGCTCGTGCCCGGTCACCCCTCGCGTCCCCCGCGTGTGGGACCCGCGGGACTCACTCGCTCGGGCGGGCGGTTCTCTCCCGCCGCGCTACGCTGCGGGGCCGACGCTGCGGCGGGCGGGAGGCAGGGTCTCCTCGCAGGCTGCACGGCCCTGGGGCGCGCTCAGCATCCCCGGCTGTGCCCCTGCAGTCCCCGATGCCGCCCGGCCCGGCCGCCCCCTCGGTGTCCGCCGGGAGNGGGGCGGGGCCGGGAGGTGCAGTACCCGCTGCGGCCGCGGGCGGCGCCCCAAAGGCTGCGGCGAGGGAAGAGGGCCCCGTTCGAGTCCCGCGTCACGTGACTTCCGGCGCGAGCCGCGGTCGCACCGAATTTCCCCGAAATCGTCGGGAAAAATAAACCCCGCAACGTCGTCTTGTAGTGACAGCGAGTCAGGCATCACTTCGTCCCTGGCCAGGAGCCTTCTGTGGGGGCCTGACAAAATTTCCGCCTCCACACAGAAGCTGATGAAAACCTTTTTCACGAATTTATATACATTTTTATCAAATTTATGTTCACTGGTTCTAAATTACATAATTCATCATTTCCAACGCGGGAGGCGCCTCAGGGCGGCTGAGGGGCGGCCGTGCCCTGTGTTGTCACGGGCTATCCTGCTGCTCAGCCCTGCTTCCTCTTCCCTGCCTCCCTGCTGCTGGTTCACTTTTCTCGCTAATTTTTAATTCGTTGTTTTAATTAATCACAATCAGGATAATCATCATGAGCAGTGTGCTAGTGTGTGCACTAGACCTGAAGGAAAGCATAGTCCAGAAACCTGCTAAATGGTGGCTTGTTCCGATGATCAAAGGAAATACCTTCGCGAAAGGGCCAAAGTCACCCGGAGACAGGGGGTTATATCCGACTCTCTCCGGCCTGAATGCTGACAATAAAGACGGTGATTTTGTCCCAGTGGGGGACAGAGAGCAGCAAAGAGCAGCTGAAAGAAGAATCCAGCGTTGCCCTGCCAAGACAGTCGATTTGAGCTGAAAAGGTCAATGCCCACGATTGCAGCACCACGGCCGCTGAAGGCGTGAGGCAGTGACAGGTTGTCTGCTTGTACCAAGGGTGAGGCATTTCAAGTGTAGTTTGCTGAAAAGAACCAAGAAAGTTGAATACAGATATCATGCTGGAATGTAAGAAGCAGGAAAATAAAAAGGTCTTCTTTTTTAAAATACATTTTTTATTTAACTAAACATTTTCTCCATTGTTTGCACATTTTGTTATTCCAGAAGTGTAGCTTTTTCAATTGCTTTATCTGTCAACTCTAACTTATTTTGAGTAAGGCAGTCACAGTGCTGGAGGGAAAAGCCATTTGTAAAATGTTCTTTCAATAAGGAGTTTCCCAGGGTCACTTAATAGGATTCCAGTCATTTCCCCATTGATATTTTTTATGTTTGTGCAGTTGTTTGGAAGGTTTCTTAGGAATTCCTACCAAGTATTTTAACTGGAAATGTGGCTGCTCTGTTGTATAAGGACTTCTGATCCACACTAAGCAAAAGAACTCAATGATTTTAAATATTCAGCCCTGTGTGGTACTATGGGGTTGGCACCTATTTCTGCTGGCAGGTACCAGGTGACAAACTCGGTGTTGATCCAGGGTTAGAGTTTTGTGAGAGGTTTTCCTTTTATCATTGCCTCTGGTTTGCGGTATTTACCTATCAACTGTTAAAACACCAAATGCTTCAAAATAACTATATTTAAAAGGCTTTGTTTCCCTGGCCTTTTGGGCTTTGCCCAAAAATTATGAAAGAGAGAATTAATACTTCCCAGCAGGGAATTGGATTTGCTAAAATGTCACCACCAATCTATTAATTAGCCCCTCAAAATACCATGTTGTCTCTTGGTCTGCAGTGGGAAAGAATATGAGTTGAAATGAAATGGAGTTTTTTCTTAAATAACAAAACCAAATATGTCCTAAACAACAAAAATCACAATTGCAAAATCAGAGGTCATGTGGGTGATCTTTTACAGAAGCTGCACTTGGAAATATCAACTGATTTAGAAATTTGAAAGTTGATGGAAATAACAGTAAATGCAATTCTTAGAAAAGGTTTCATGTTTGCATTAAAAATAATTTTTTTATTAATATGGGTAAAAAAGGGAAAAGTTTCTCCTAGTGGTCTATAAGATGTATTTACTCCAGTTGTTAATCTAGTAATTTATGTAAAGTTAGGCCTGAAACCTCTTTCCTGTATTTTCAATTTATTTTTTCCATTTCTGCTAAAATCAAGATGCCTCAAACAGAGCTGTTCTCCCCAGTGAGGAAGATGTTGGAAAATGTATCAGAACTCCCATTATTTAATACTCATGGAAGGAATGAGCACAGCTGTCATTTTTGTTGTCTCCTAATATGATTGTCCTTGCCATAAACTACTTCTGATATGTTGTGCTCATCTCCAGCACAACAATGACCAAAGGTGGCTGTCTAATGTAATTAGAAAATTTATAGAGGATTTGCAGGTATGATGCATAAGGAAGGTTCATCTCTAGGTGTCAAAGAGGTCTGGGAGACATAACACCCATTTCCCTGAGGAGACAGATCTCCACAACATCTTACAGAGGGTCAGTACAGCAGAGGATCTATGCAAATTATTAATGGTTTCTTCCCTAAAATAGTCTAAAAATGAAAATTTCATATTAACATGAAAAGTTTTTGTTTGCAAAGAACGGCAAAAATTACAAATTGAGGACAAGTTGACAAGCTTTGTCCAAAATTAAACTAAATGTTTCAATTTTTTTTTTTTTTTGGGGGGGGGGGTGTTGTTTTAATTCTTCTTTTAGAAAATTGGGAAAAGGAAAGGAAAATGTAGCATTTTTCTGCATTCTTCCCTATATTGAGGAGGGGATAAAATTTCAATAAAATATTCCTCAACTAATATATAATCACTAAATAGAGATCACAGATTTATCCAAAGAAACCATAGTTCCAAGTTAAAATTCCAATAATATTGGAATAACATTAATTAATATTAATTAATTTAATATTCCAGGGATATATCTGTTCAGTTTGGTTTCTGCTAGCTCAGTTGGAAAAACATCTGTGAAAAGAGATTTCTTTGATGCCATTTTCAAGATTCTTGTGTAAATTATTAGAACTCTATCATCATTGTAATAGTAATTACTCACTACAAGGTGGGGTCATTACCCCTAATTCATATTTACAAATACACCAAATATATACATACAAATAGAGTTTTAAGGTGACTCCTGTTCTGAAAGAGTGGAATATTTTGTCATAGTAACATGTCTCAGCAGTCCAAAAGTGCTTGCAGCACCGTTCCACTCAGTCTCTAGTTGCAAAATAGGTCAGGACTGTCAGTTTTTCTCATTCTCTGACTATAATGTAAATTCTGCTCTCCCAGGCTTTAAGCAAAAGATTAGTTTGTACCGAGTTTTCAGCTCTTTCCAGCAGTTAACTGTCTTAATTCAAAAAATACTAATTACTTGAACTAAATTTCACATGTAAGCTTTTCCTCATTGCAGAAACAGATGTCACCATTTTGCCTGTATCTCCATAAACTTTTAGGAAGCTATTAGGTTTATTAGCATTTTCTAGAAAACTATTTATTCACGAATATCAGGCTATGTTGTAATCTGCAGCTGATAGTTGGTAGAAATACAGCGCCTGATTCTCCCACAGTGCAACTGTGGGCACATTACAAGAGCCTCTGTGAAGTGGAGCTTCATATCTGCCTTTCAGTGGCCAGATGGCCAGAATGTTTGTGGGGGGTTTTTTATTGTCTTTGTTGCTTTCCAGCATCTCTTTTGGAAACGTAAGAGTTGTTATTCTAAGCCTATAGTCTTTGTGAGAAAACTGAAATTCCATCTGCTATTGACTGAAGGAAGCTATGGGGAAAACAACAGAAACCACCATTTTCTAGGCAGCATTTGCTGCCAGTTCTGAGCCAAAAAACGCAAGCCACTGTGCATGAAGTGCTCTGGATAGCTGGTGATTTAACTTGGTGGCCAAGGCAGATGAACATGTCATTATGAATCTTCATTTGTTTCTGTTATTTTTATTGTGTCCTGGTTAGTAACCACAGAACTTATAAAGCTTTTTTTTTGAAATTACATTAGGCAGACTTTATATATTCATTAGGTTGAAGACATGCTAAATCAAGGGTAGACTTCTCAATGCACAGAAATATCTTAGCTGTCATGGTCCAAACTTCCAGAAGCATCAAATACTTTGCAATCAGTTGAGTGAAAGTTGTTGAACTATTACGGCTTTTATTAAACATGGCCACTTGTTTGGATATACGCATAAAACTCTGAGGTGGAAGAAGGGCAAGGATTCCTTTTGTCAGTCCACTTCCCCATGAATATCTATCACAATGGCATTTTCATTTTATGTATCATAGCTAGTCCTGTTCCTAACCCAGCTTTTCCTTAGCCACTCCGTTCCTAACTCGCTTTGCCTACAGCAATCTCTAAGTCTGACCACTGCTAGTCTCACACCCCAAGTAAACAGGTTTGGCAATCTTGTATCCTCTCCTGTATTTCCAAGAACTCTAAACCTTTAACATAGTTAACAGTCTAACAGCCTCTTTTCTTTTTCTGCTCTCTCATCTTCTGTGCCATTGTTCCTTGCCACTAACTTGGCTTTCCCCAGCAAGATCCCTGGTGAATCCAGGCTCACAGAGGGCCAGCTGTATTACTTCTGTGTTCCTGGCATAGGCTGGTGTTAATGAAGATCAGAGGAAGATGGAAGGTGTTGAACTTCCTCAACAAACATACTTTGTCTGAGTAGATTTCCTCGAAAGCACTTTGGATTGTGGGGCTGTATGAATATTAACCAATGGGAGAGGTCCAGGCATAGCACGTTGAATTTCTTTGCTCTTCATACCTGGTTCCTGTGGGATAAATGGAGCCTTCTCTGGTAGTACAGAGTTAATCTGTCATCTTCTTTCTCAGCAAGGTGAGGGTCCTTTTGTTCCATCTTATGCCACAGGGGTTCCACCGGTTCTAACCCTAATTCATGTGGTGGTAAATAGGTCTGTGAAAATGCCACTTGCTGGGGTTGCCTGAGCCAGAGGAAGCCATTTCCCCCATGGCTGAACTCTGTCTTTTAATGCTTTAGATAGCATTAATGCTCTCAAGAGTTTAACTGGAGATCTGAGCCTCTGCCTGTGTTCTTTGTGCATGAGCTCTTGTTTGACTGTGAGTTCTCATGGAGTGTGTAATTCAGTTCAGTTCAGTTCTAGATGAAACATGCTAAATGTCAAGTCAGCTCAGGAGCTTTCCAGGAACCACCAGGTGATGCTGACTGTATCTCCTTTGGTTGTATAATCATCTGCAGGTAGACATTTAGATTTATGTCTTCATCTCAGAACGGAGCCCTGTCATGAGTCTCCCTGTTACCTTCCAAAGCTGGTTTCAACATAAATATCTGGAATTTGACTTCATGGAGACCATTAGTCTTCACCTGATGTTTGCAGAAGGCTATTTACAGCCCTGCTGCTGCTTGCTAAAGAATCTTTTCCTTGACAGATGGGCTTGCCTGGTCCATTTGGAAAGCAGGAACCTTCCCTGCCTCCCTTTGTTTCACTGCAGAGATGGTTACATGCCTGCAAAAACACTTTCAGCATCCACAGATCTGGGGGGTTGTCTTGCTTGACTTTCATCTTTCCCTCTCACAAGGTAATGGAACAGAATTGTGGAATCTTTAAGGTTGGAAAAGAGCTCCAAAATCATTGAGTCCAACCTTTGAAGACCTTTGAGCCCAACAGTCCCCAGTTTAGGGATATATAAGCCAGAAAGAGGTTCCTGCTACCTGCAGTGCTAATGACAGTTTGAAGTCTTCTAGAAAATTTGTAGCCTTGCCTGTTTCTGCAGACTTTTAACCAACAGATACAGTCTGCATTCAGCTTCTGTGTATTAGTATGCTATAGACCACAAATGCAAAAAGCCACACAGCTTTCAAAATTCTGTAACACTACCAAAGTTATTTTCTTTTCTCACTGTACTGATTCAAAATACTGTCTAGTTCAATGGGGGTGGGTAAAGACAAATTAAAATGCAAGTCAGTTATAGAAATAATTGATTCTGATGTATCTCTTAACTTAGACTTTTTTTTCTTTTTCCCAGAAATCAAGGGTTGGTGTAATGGTATTTTCCCCTAAGGAATTGTATTTTTGCTTTTAATAGATTATAAAAGAAGCAGTTGAACAAAGTAGTATATAGGGAAAGTGAATAACTGAGCTTAAGGGATATCTAAGAAATTAATTGGGGATTTTCAGTCAGTATGAAGGAAAACCTCTTCCAAAGCTGTGACAGCAAGACTAAATAGAATTTTAAAATTAACAGCTTTTAAAATAATCAAACTATTAGGCTTTTTACAAATGAATATTTATTTTTGTCCTCATTTAACTTTTCTCTGTAGAAATTGTGATACATATTTACTAAGGTGGTTTGGACATCTCTAAGCCTTGAAACTCAAGTTCTAAATGGTAGTCAATATTTTCTCTGTTGTCTGAGAATAATGTATTTTCCCCACGGTAACTTACACATCCACTGAATCAGCCCCAGAGTCATCAAGCCAAATACCTTTAAGCCTCACTTATTACTGCAGTAGAGAGAGCAAATGAAACATTTTTCTGGAAAAAAATTATTGCTGAAAATGTTATTGAAAGATTTGAGAGTTTGAGGAGTCTAGAGCTAATTCTTCTTGGAGTACTTGAAGGTTCTCAGTAACCATGGGTATCATCTGTGGGCTTTGTGTTGGTGGATTTATCCATAGGTGGACAATCCATTGGAATTATCTAGGTTTCTGGATAATTCATGCTGGAGATGTGCAACACTCATGCTTATGAGCCATATTGCATCTAAAAGCAATATATTTTTGGTTTTTTGTTGCAGCTTTTGTGCCTGTCACCTACTCTACATAGCTGTCAGGTATCCTGTGTTCTGTTCTCCCCTGGGCCAGGCTGTGCTGTCTAATGACCAGTTTTGTTGGTGAGTTAAGGAACATGGAGCTTGAAGGGAGAGAAAGAGAAGTGGTTTGATGAAAGAGACATCTCTTAGCATGTTTTTGCTGTTATTGTTTTTTTGTTTGGGGTTTTTTCACCAACTAGTATTATTCAGTTACTTCATATTCTTAGGGACAGCAATAATTTAATTAATTTGCAGCCTTGAGTGTTTGAGATATCTGCAGTTTGTAGTCCATGATCACTATTAGTGATCACTTGTAAAAAATCTGTACTTTGAATAAGATTTTTCCAGTGTCCAAGTAGATATAAAGCCACAACATTCTTCGTACATAAACTTTCCTGCTAAGTACTTTAGTGATACTTCAGATGGACAGAAATTACAGTTGCTCCCTAGAGATACCAAACTAACAGAAAGCTGCATAAGGCAGGCTGTGCAGTTTAGCGCTACTGTCCTAGGTTACAATGTAAGATGTAACCAAAAGTATGTGTTCTATCACCATCTGTTAAAACCAGGTGGGGCAGTGTTCTTGATCTTTTCCATGACACATCCCTGATAACTCCCTTTGGAGGGATATCTTCTGTTAACGGGCCATCAAGCCTCACTGCATGACTCATAAAATTACATCATCCCATTGTGAGATGCTCTGCCCAGCGGGAGGAACCAGGTATTCCTATCTGGGTATAATCTGAGCTTTGGAACACCATGGGCAGCCTTACCTACTGCACTCCCAGAGGACAAGAGCTACATAACCACCACCGGACCTTCAAAGGAAGAGCTGACCCTTCTACAGGATCATTGGTTCAACAGAAGATCTATTACTTCCACAGTATTGCAGACACCATTTAATGGGACTGCTACCATCACCCTCACCAACAGGCTGTCAGGTTGTTCTCTGACTCTGTCAGTGTTCCTGTACTATTGTATTTTTTTTTAAATTTTCCAATTAAATTGTAGCTCTGACTTTGAATCTCACACTGGTTTGCTTTCAAACTAGTACACACTACCCAGAGGAAACCTGATGCACAAATTGTACTCAGTGCTGAGGTTGCCCTCTCTCAGTTTAGCTAATTTCTGCTCAACTTAACACTTAAAATCTGTGGGTATTTGTGATCTGAGGTCTCCAGCTGCCATCAGCACCACTCTTTTACTCTGCTAGGTAAGGATAGATTAGGTACTCAAGAGAGGCACATGTTTGATGAGAAACATTAGGACAGTGGAAAATACAAAGCGCAAGGAGAAAATGTTAATTTTTGGAGCAGGATTTGAATAGTGCATTATGGTGGGGGTCGTTCATTGGAGACATACAAATGATACAACTCTCAAAGGTCCTTGTGACAAACCACCTTGAGTTTGTTCTCACAGCTCCTTTAAAGGAGCTTCAAATTTCCCTCACTTACACATGAGATTGGTTGAGGTTTTAGCACCGTCCAGCTTTCTGGCCACTGATGCATCTGCATTTAGGGCTGAGTGACATTGGCTGAGGGTCCCTGTGTAGATTTGAATCCAACCTATCCTTGCTCACCCAGGAACTTGTTTACTTCTAGGCTGGTTGAGTTTGGGGGGCAGCTTCAGATCAGCTGCAATGTGACAATAGTGTGGAGTAAGAAAGACTGGAGTCTCTCCTTGAGTTAGCAAGCATCCTTGTGTGCTCAGTGGCATGGGTTTTTGTTGGAAATTGATCTAAAAATTCTGCCAAATATAAGGGAAACTACAAAGCATTTTTTTACAGCAGTGTGTGGTGTCCTTGGGATGCAGCACCTGTCCTGTGGCAGGCAGTTTCCATGAGTCAGAAACTTGGAGGTGGTTTGGAGGACACTGGGAGGATGCCACAGGTTTTTGTGGCTGGTGTCTGCTGTGGTATAGACACACTGGTATGGACGTGTCCTTTCAGCTCAGAAAAATACTCTGTTGAGTTATAAGTTATAAAGTATTTATATGTCCTGGGTTTTTTTGACAATAATACTGTATCTGCCATCCAAGAGGAGCAGTTTTCAATTCTGTTTTATAGAGAAGTTATTTACATTTCTCTTTATTTTTTCAGCCAGTGTTGCATGCTTGCATGCTTATTTTTTCTTAGGGCTTTCTATGCTATGTTTACATGTAGAATAATGTTTATTCTGATGTTTGTAGTGAAGGCTGTTCTGTTATGATGAAATAGACTTTTTTATACCTAGAAATAATAATGCATCTGCAATGTAGGCAGCCTAAGATTTATAGGGTCTTTAAATACTCATTTTCTTGTTTTTAAGTACTTGGCTTTTTAAATGAGGTGATAGATAATTTTGTTGTTCACCCAGGTATAAGAGAAGGGATTTAGACCAGTGCTTTGCTCTTCAGTATAGTTTTTTATCTGCCTTTCACCTGACTGGAAATATCTCCATGCATTTGAAGAAGGTATGTTTGTGCTATTAACTTGTTTTATGATGTACCTGAATAAAGGCAGGAATTTCAGTACATGTAAATGCATCACACTATATACAACTTCCCTGGATTTGGTTTCAATGCATAATGTCTTTTTGGCTTTGTCATTTTTTAGGAAGGAAACTGAGAGTAAGAAGTTTCATTTACCAAATGGGGGAAATTTTATATGTTGTTTGTTTGGTTTATTAAAGTAAATTAATTTTATTCATAAGCTTGTAGTGGAAATACTTTCTAATAATTTTCAAAAGTACAGAAAATATTTTAAAACATTTTTATCTGTGCTTGGGAAGCTTGCTCCTCTAGGCATCATTATTGAGATACAGTCCTGTTTTATAGTATTATATACTATGATATCAGTGAATAGGCAGAAGAGCAGAGCAACAGATTAATAAAGGAAGAGGACTTTTAATGTACTTTAACCTTAGGAAGATATTAAACTTTTACAACACTGCAGGTGTCATGGTACTGAAGATATGTGATGGCTGTTTGTTAAGTCCTGTATGTGTTTGGGATACCCATATGATCTCTGTAGTATTTCCCCCTAAATGATAAATAATGGAAAAAACTTTCATCTGTGGAACTGGAAGTCCCAGTTTTTGAAACATACTTGTTTATTTGTTTTTTTCCCCTAAGAGAGCAAGAGAAAATGTGTCTCTTTAGTCATAAAGTAAATCAATCATTTTGTGTTTAAATTGTTGCAGTTCCTGAAGAGCGACTTCACACACACATAGGGGTAAATCTTACCTTATATTGATGAGAGACTGTTCCACACCTCTGCAGTATTCATTGCTATAAGTGCTCCTCAATTACACTTGAGGATCTTGCAGTCTCACACAATTCTCTTTTAGAAGAAATCACTGATAAAACTGATAGATCTTCCTGGTATCACTTGGAGTTGAATTGAGTCTCCAAAAAGTCAGCAAAATATCCTTAACACTTTTTTTTAAGCATTATGTATTGTCTTCAAATGTAGCTGACAGATGTGATTTTAAGGAGATGGAGTGAAGATGTGATGGGGAAAAGTTGAAAGGAGCATTAAGGAGGTGTTTCTAAATTGGTGGGAAACTTAAAACAACATTTTAAATTTAAAACAAGTGTGGGTACTTCTTTGTGAGGTTTGTTCAATGACTCAATAGTTTCACTGTTTCACTGTTTATCTCCCCATAGCCAGAGTAATTTTCTTTCCATTCTCCTTTCCGGCTGAGGAGGCAAGGAGTTCAGAAAGGAAGTTTCTAGTAGAAGTTACTATTGCCAGCTGTACCCTCTGTAACACCAGTTTTCCCTTCAGACTCTTTAGCCAAGTCATGGCTTAGCCCCGTGTTGCATCACATAGATCATTGGGAAGGAGACTGAAAACTTCTTTTTAAAAAATCCCCAACCAACCAACAGAAGAAAGTACAAAATATTGATCATAAATTAATGAGAAAAGATCACTCATCTGATTTTCCTCTCATAGGGTTCTCTTCTGTGGGCTTCTTCAAGAAGGCATTCAACCTCTTGTCTGTGTGAAGCTAACATTGTAAGCCTTGTTGAATAATAAAAGCTGAGTTTTTTAAATGCTTCAACTGGTACGGCTGCCAGAAGAGAAAAGGTAGTTCTACTGCCTGTTCCCAGTTCAAGCTGTTGTTTCCTCTGTGTTGGCAGATTTTTTTTCCAGCTGACGTTGAAGAACTGGTTTATTTCATTGTCAGGATGATTACCACTCAGGTGAGTTTCTTGATCAGGTTCCACCACCTAGCTGCAGAAACAATTCTGCTGGTTCAGGGGGATGGCATCACAAAGTCTGGAACAGAGCTCTACATGGAAGCTATTTTTGTTTAGACCACCCTGGTTAGTAGTATAAGAATGTGAATTATGAATCCACAGATTTCAGCTGGACAAGTAACAGAGGGAATGTGTAAATTAATTATGGAGCTGAATGCTGTCCACAATACATGCAATGTTTGTGTGCATTATTTCAGAAGATGTCTTTAATTCTGATTTGTAGAGAGAAGTGGATTAAGGAAGTGGATTACGGAAATCCATGAATTGATGAATTAAGGAATAAAGACTTTTAAGATTCCCTCAGTCTTACTAAAATCCTTTTATTTCAGTTTTCTTTGTGCTACAGAGGGAAGAAGCTGGTGGAGTGCATCATGTAGAATAATCCACACAGTATACAAAAACACTGTAGTGAGAAAGGCCAAGCAAAATCAGGAGATAGTCTAGATTTCGGTATGACGTGATTGCAAGCAGGACTAGCTTATGCTGCCTGTCTTACCCCGTGTCCAGACGGGCTGTCCCTGGCAACCCCCAGCCTGCCCTGCTCCCCCCAGGGAACTCTCACTGCTGCCAGACCCCAGTCCCTGTCAGGTGCAGTGTGTCTCATTGGGCACCTCTCAGCACCCAAGAGATGTCTCCAGAGCCAAGACAGGTGAACAAAGGGCAAAAAACATGAAATCGTTAAGAGAAGTGGGAGCAAGGCAGCATTTCCTGGCAGCATTTGGAAAGATTATAGTGAAGCAAGGAATAAATGCTTCCACAGAAAAGCTCGGCACAAGGCAAACCTTTGTGGCCGCAGCAGTGAGGTGACATGGCTGTGACCGTGGCCCTGACAGGAAAAGAAACTGGAGAGCAGCTCGTGGCACTCACTGATACTGAGCTCCCAACATGTGAGAGGGCAGCAGGGAACTTGGTTGTTGAAGGTCTTTGCTGCCTTCCTTGTGGCACTTGGGGACGGATGTAAAGGTCCCAGAGATTGTCAGTGTCTGCTGATCGGAAGGGGATGTAAATTACATGACACATGAACACTACAGAAAGACTTTGAATTACATTGTAAGAATACAGATAGCGTTGTGAGGGTGAATGTTTGGTTCTGGTTAAGTTTTCATAACTGAATCCATTTTCAAAGCAAACAGAATAGATGTTTAATATTTATTTAGCTGAGGTTCTTAAAAACCTCCAGGCTGTCTCACGTTTCCTACTTTAGAGAAGCTGGAAGATTTTGAACTGCATTGTCAATATTTTTTACACCTTCCTATGCTCAGGACAAGTGTCCTTGAAAGGGCAGCAGCTTTCGATTGGCTGGTTGTCATGTAGACAAGGATGTTTTCAAAATATAGGAACACAATCCATTTGTAAATCTTCCAGAATATATGAAAGTCTAATCAGACTGACTCAGACAGCCGAGCTGCGGTGTATCTCATTTGAATTCTCTCTTGCCCCAGGCCTTGTCTACAAGAAATATGCAGACGTATTGGAAGTAGAAAGCATGAATGATAACAATACTCAGTCCTGGTGCAGTCCTGAATGTATTTTAATTTTGAATGCATCTAAGTATTTCCCTTTTTCATATACTGGCTATAGCTGCCCCAGCCTTATACAATACCTACTTTTGTCACCAACAGTATATACAGGAGCAACACAACATTGCACTGCCCCACTTTTCCTTACTGTTAGCACTTGATGGTATTTTCTGCAGTAAGTTACATGGTTATTGATTTGGCAGACAAACAGGGATCTTGCACAACCTTCTTCTTGAAAGAGTACATCTCAACTTTTGAGTACAGACTTTCTGGTTGTGTGGGATTTGTGAATCTTCTCTTCATTCTGAATGTTCTTCTGTTTTTTTCAAATGATAATTTGCTGGTTATTAAGTATACTGAGCTGCTGGCTGGTCTTGATTTTCAGCATTACCTTTTATATACGTAAATACAATATTCATATATATACACTATATATATACAATACAATGTTCATATATGTATTCATACATATATGTAAACATGATACTTCTCCCATCACTGAAATTTCTTCAAGGCTGTCACTCTTACAGCTCCTATTTGAAATGTCTTTCTTCTCAATAACAGGCATTTGAGGAAAAACATTGCTACACATGTAAGCAGCAAGTTCAGTGTTTCTCAGCAGTGTATGTAAAATGAAGTTCTACCCCTCAGGGTAAGGGGCAAAGTTGCCTGTGTGATCCCATTGCTGGCAGCAGCAAAGGTCATTCTATGGTCACAACTTGGTGGGAATAATAGAGATGCCGTCTGGGTTTTGCCTTTTTTCGTATGTTCTCTGTATTCTTTACACATACATTTGTAGCTCTGTAGCCTATTGTATTGGTAGCTAGTTTTCTCAATACTTTTCCATGGCCTTTCTCTAGACAGAAAGACAAAACAAATTCATAGCTCCAAGCCCCGGGAGATACAAGGCCCCTATCCAATCTTGGCTCTTCCTGGTAACCACAGCCAAAAACAACCCTTTGAGATACATTTTCATGGACCAAGTACAGCCAATGCCGAGGAGGGGATTCCAGAGAAGAAGCTTGACCTGGGGGGGAATTGCATCACCACTTGTCCTCCTAATTAGTGCTTTTTATCAATTATGCTAATTTCCTAAAACCCATTAAAATTCTCTCACCCCTGCAGGGGTGTGGGCTTTTGTGGACATCTTTCCGTAACTGCTCCTGAAGGCCCTCAAGTAAAGATCCTCTTTTATATTACCTTCTCTCTTGGTTTGGAAAAGACAGGTGTCTGGTAAGGAGGGCAGGAGCCTCCCTTGAAATGGAAAATGTAAACCCCCTCCCTCCAAATTATTATAATTTTGAAATTAAGGAGCTCTCAAGCAAAGATATGGGAGTAGGAATAACAGTTCTTTATTAGGAAAAATAAAAATGCATTAATACAAAACAACACAGACAGAGTTAGAATATGACCTGACACCCTGTTGGTCAGGGTGTTGGTAACAGTTCAATTAAATGGTAGCTGCAGTCCTCCTGGAGTGGCAGATGTGGTTCTGTTGGAGCAGTGATCCTGTACAAGGGTGGAGTTTTCCTCTGAAGGTCCAGTGGTGATGTAGATGGGCCTGGTCTTCCTCTGGGAATCCAATGGAAAAGAAAGCTGTTCCTCTGGGAATCCAGTGGGAAAAGGCTGCCTGTGGTGTTCTAAATGTCAGATTATATCCAGGTAGGAATGCTTGGCTCCTCCCCCTGGGTGGAGCATCTCCCAATGGGATGATGTAATTTTGTCAGTCATGCAGTGAGGCTCAATGGCCCATTAACAGAAGATATTTCCCTGAGGGAGGATCGGTTGTGGAAAAGATAAAACTGCCCCACCTGGTTTTAACAGGTGGCCCAATTAACAGAAGAAAACTGCCCCACCTCTAACAGATGGCAATAGGGTACACACCCCCAGCCATATCTTGCCTTTGCAACCTAAGACACCTCCTTACTAAAATTACCTCGAGTTTTATTTCCAGGTTGGAAAAAAGGCAACAATAGGAAGGCCTGAAGTAGATTGCTTGGGCTGTGGATAAGAGAGAATGGGAAATATGATCCTAGGAGGGCTATGAAAGTCTGTAGAAGTTTCTTTCTTCCATTATAGTATGAGGGCTGCAGCCAGTTCCTAGAGGGACTTATGGTGGCCATCTTTATACTTCTTTGGTCCATTGATTTTATAAGGACAGTATTTTACTCACTTGTCTCGGTTTGGAGACAAATTCACTCTCTAAAATGAGTGTTTTTCTTTAGAGAGAGAAGGTTTTAATATCTCCCTTTACTTCTGCCAATGAGAGACATGGGTACCAGGGGATGAAAGTAAAAAAAAGTAAAACTGTTTATTACCAAAAGCAAGATACCCACAAAGCACAGGAAAAAAAGAAAATTGAACCTTACACCCCATCTTCACCTCGCTGCATGGCTGAGAGGCAAAGATAGCAACTACCCTTCTTTGTCTCTGTGAGGGGAGGAGAACAGAGTTCACAAAACAGCTGGGACCCTGTTGGATTTCTGGCGTGGGTCTTCTCCTTGTGGCTGGAGAAGTTGGTGGAGTTTAATGACCCTTCTTTTGCTGGCTTTGTTTTTCCAGGGTTTGAACCGGCTGTAGCTGCCCTGCAGGCTCCCCAGGCTGGAAAGAAAAAAATCCAAAACTGCTGAAAAGATTTGCTGGTGAAAAGCTTCCAGGCCAGGGGAAGGAAAAAAAAAACCCACAATACCCAGATGCTACTTGCCTAAATTGGCAAAAATTAATCCCCCAAAATGTCAATGAAGTAACAATCCGCTTAGCCGCTGACATGCTGGAGAAAGAGAGAGATTGAAGAGAGCCCAGGCCTGAGTTTCCAGGGTCCAGCCTTGCTCCCTGGTTCATCTTAAAGATACCACAGACATTTCTGGGCATAAAGCAGATTATTAAAGAATAAAGTATCATCATAAAATCACCCCAAAACATCACTTGATAAAGATAGCAGAACAGAACAACATTTTACTCTTATCAAGGACAGTTGAACAGAACAGCATAGCCTCGGAAAAACAAATAAAGGATGTAACTTAAAGTAAAGAGAAGTCATGCAAAACACAAGCAGGATGCCAGCTCAGCTCTGCAAGGCTGACAAAGTGGAAGTTAATGCAAAACAATGATATTACGCTTATTCAAAAGTGGGGGTCAAGGAACAGCCACATAAAAAGGACATTGGATGTTGAAGACAGACCCCCAAAGATCCATATAAGCACTTCCAATAAGGGGTGTGACTGTATCAAATAAAATCAAGGAAGTGGAAATAGCTCATGAATATGTAATTAGAGTGTGTGATAAAAATTTTGTTCACCTGACACTCAGGGCACTCAGCTGGAGGAAGGATCCTCCAAGTGAGCAGTGTGCTGCAATGAAGAATGCCTGCTTTCTAATATTCAAAGTGTGTTAGAAAGTTTTTATCTAACCGATTTTGATATAATTTTTGGCAACTCAGGATGGGACACTCTGCCTGATCTCCCGTGGATCCAAGGGGATCTC
Organism: Promerops cafer; assembly: GCA_013398275.1. NCBI lineage: Eukaryota > Metazoa > Chordata > Aves > Passeriformes > Nectariniidae > Promerops > Promerops cafer. The sequence continues at coordinate 106,108 of VZSE01014772.1, read as the reverse complement.
TGGATCTTTGCGCAGGCACCAAGACTTTCCTAGAGAAGACCACAGGCACTCAGTCCAGTCTGGGACACAGGTAAGACCCCATTCAATATGAAGGCTTTTTTTTTTTTTTATTCAATCCTGCCAAAACAAGGCAGTGGGTGGGTTTTTTGGTATCCCAGAATTTGGACTTGGTTTTATCAATCAATCATTGTTTTGTATTTGCATTTGTACCTGTACCTGTACCAACATTTTGGGTCTACTATTCAGAAATAAGTAGTGGACAATCTAAAAGGGGGCATTCTGAAAAAATCCCCACTTGGTTGCATTTTGTGATATTGGAAAAAGATTGGTGGGACCCCTGGGGAACAGTGACCAGGGAGAATTTGATTAAATATTGTAATCAATGGTGGCCATTGTACAGACTAGACTCTGGAGAAAAGTGGCCACAAAATGGAACCTTGGAATTACAATACATTGTTAGAGTTAATGCTGTTTTTGAGACAGGAACAGAAATGGCATGAGGTGACGTATGCTGATACATTTTTCACTTTGCAGAATTATTCAGAATGGCAGAAAGACTGTGGGTTGAATCCAATGCCCTCAGACCCATTTTTGCTGGGTCTTGAAGAAGAGAATCAAGGAAAACAATTAAAATGTTGTTCTATATTCAGCATAGGAAAAAATTTTTATAAACATCTCCCTGATAAGGTTATTTAGGTCTTAAGGTCAGTCCTAACTGCAGGTTGGATGGAGGAACAGATAATCAGGCTGCCCAGACTGGTATTTTGAAGGAACTGGCACAGAAAGAGGTGGATTTAGCACATCTAGAAGAGAAGATAGGATAAAGCGGAGGTATCGAGGGACAGAGGGTTTTAGTCCAGTTACAGGGAAACCTAGAGCTAAACACAGAGATGTGGTAACAGCTCCCCTCCATCAGAGGGTAGGTATGGATGGTCCAGTAACAGTAAAAGTTCTGTTTTCAATAACAGACCTTAATAATTGGAAGTCAATGGCTGGCACCTACCAAGATGACCCAGACAAATGCATTTGAAATGATGATTAAAACTCAGGATCCGGACTGGAAGGATATAGATACTACGTTAGAAATGTTGTTTGATAGTACAGAAAGAGAGATGGTTGTTAAAACCAGTAGATTTGTGGAAGAGTATATTTTGACTGGTAACTTAACGGGTACATTAGATNAAAATTTTTATAAACATCTCCCTGATAAGGTTATTTAGGTCTTAAGGTCAGTCCTAACTGCAGGTTGGATGGAGGAACAGATAATCAGGCTGCCCAGACTGGTATTTTGAAGGAACTGGCACAGAAAGAGGTGGATTTAGCACATCTAGAAGAGAAGATAGGATAAAGCGGAGGTATCGAGGGACAGAGGGTTTTAGTCCAGTTACAGGGAAACCTAGAGCTAAACACAGAGATGTGGTAACAGCTCCCCTCCATCAGAGGGTAGGTATGGATGGTCCAGTAACAGTAAAAGTTCTGTTTTCAATAACAGACCTTAATAATTGGAAGTCAATGGCTGGCACCTACCAAGATGACCCAGACAAATGCATTTGAAATGATGATTAAAACTCAGGATCCGGACTGGAAGGATATAGATACTACGTTAGAAATGTTGTTTGATAGTACAGAAAGAGAGATGGTTGTTAAAACCAGTAGATTTGTGGAAGAGTATATTTTGACTGGTAACTTAACGGGTACATTAGATATTAATTTTCCCACTGTGGATTCCGAGTGGGACGCTAATGATCCCATGTTTAGAGAGAGATTAAATAGATATCAACAATGGATACTGTATGGAATTATACATGCCGTATCAAAGGCTATCAATATGTCAAAATTATTCAAAATTAAGGAAGATTGTAAGGAATCACCTATTGAATTTTTAAATCACCTAAAAGAAAAAGCCCAAAAATATACTAATATCAATCCTGAAACATAGGAAGGAAAAACTCAATTAGCACCTGTATTTGTGGGGCAATCCTCAGATGATATTAGAAAAAATTACAAAAGGCTGAGGGACGAGACTACTGTGGTTTAGGGAAGCAGTTAGATGTTGCTTGGAGAGTTTATCAGAATAGAGAAAAACAGCGAGAAACAACTAAACACAAAATAGTTGCAGTTAGGGAAGGAATTTTCAAAGGAATAGTGCCCCCAGGGAAAGAAAGGGGATGAAGGCATGGACAACCTACCTCAGGCTCCTCTGGGAAACTTGGTATTAATCAATGTGCATATTGTAGGAAAGACAGGCATTGGAAAAGTGATAGTCGCAGTTGCAACATAAAAGCCCCCCTCTCATGGCCATCACCAGTGATGACTGAGGGAGACCTGGGGATTCTTCCCTGGCAGAACCTCTGATTGCAGCTGAACTGGGGAGTGAGGAGGTAGAGTTTTTAGTAGATGCAGGAGCTAATGCAGTGCTAAATACAGTAAAAGGAAATGTGAATAATGATTCTATAAGAATCATTGGTGCAACAGGGAATTGCAAAACTCGGGTTTTTTTGAAGCCCATTGATTTTAAATTGGGAAGACAATGGATGATTCACCCAATTCACCAAAGCCTCTACTTGGGAGAGATTTATTGGAACAAATAAATGCTGAAATTAAATTTAAAAGTCACAAAATACAGGTGATTATTCCAGAATCTAATTATGTGGAATCCTGTATTTTTGCACTACAGTCTCCAAAACTGGACATGATCCATCTGCCAGTATCACTTGAGGATGCAGTGATTCGGATAGTTTGGGCTGGAGAGGTGCTCAGGTATTCCAAAAGAGCAGAGCCTATAAGAATTAAATTGAAATTTGGAGTGGCAACGGTAAGGCAAAAGCAATACCCTTTGAGAATAGAAAGTCATAAGGAGTTGTTACCCCTTGTGGAAAAATTGGTAAAATATAGCCTATTGAAAGAATGTGAATCCAAATTTAATACCTTTATTTTGCCAGTTAAGAAGGCAAATGGAAAGGATTACTAGTGGCTGGTAGAGGACCTTAGAGTCATAAATAAAACAGAAGATATACACCCAGTAGCAGCAAATCCTTATACCTTGCTAACAATCTAGAGTGAAAAATTAAAATGGCTCACAGTATTAGATTTGAAAGATGCCTTTTTCTGTATCACTCTGAGTACTGAAAGTCAAGAGCTTTTTGCTTTTGAATGGGAAAATCCAAACACGAGGAGAAGAACCCAACTGCCTTGGACAGTTCTACCAAAGGGATTTAAAGATATCCCCATCATATTTGGAAATCAATTGCCAAAAGAATTGGAGAAAAGGAAAAATCAGAACCCCTGTAGTCTTGTTACAGTATGTACATAACGTTCTGATATCCACTGAAACTAAACAGCTATGTTGGGATCAGACTGTGGCATTGTTTAGTTTTTTGTGACTAAGTGAATATAGACTATTCAAAGACAAAGGACAAAGAGTCCAGACCAGAGTAACCTATGTGGAATTAAAAATCCTCCAAGTAAAAAAGGAGGTTGGGACAGGAATGAAAAGAAGCAATTTACCAACTCCCACAGCCATGAAGAGTAGGAGAGTTGTATGCATTTCTTAGGACGGTGGTATGGTGTCGCCTGTGGATCAGCAATTATGGGTTGCTGGTAAAGTCACTGTATGATCTCTTGAAGACAACTCAGAAGGACTTTATAGTATGGACTGATGATTCATGGGCTGCCTTCTTACAGCTTAAGCAAGCCCTTATGCAGGCCTGATGTGGCAGGCATGATGTATCCTGGCCAGATTCCAGGCACCCACCAAAGCTGCTCACTCACTCCCCTCCACAGCTGGACAGGAGAGAGAAAATGTAACAAAGGGTTCATGAGTTGGCATAGGANGAAGCCAATCTTTTTCCTGGTTACAATACCTTATAAATATTTTTCATCCTATTAGCTTTTGCCACACAATGCTGCTAATACTTCTAACACCAATCACCTATTATTTTACCCCACGTGGTCTTACTACAATGCATCTTTCACAGTTCTAATTCTGCAGAATAACTGGTCTTTTTGCAAGGCCATCATTTGAAACTTGTTTCTAGTTCAATCTGTCTATCAACAATGTCATCTCTACTCCATGGCCTTTTTGAGTCAGCACACCTTATCTCAGAGTTTGCATACAGATATACAAGACTGTGAGCTTTCAGTCAGGTTTTGAGAATCCTTTACAAATCTGTTTCTCACATCGTCCACCTTTGGAGCTGCCAGGGATTGTCTCTGCCAGACATGGAGGAAGCTTCAAGCAGTTTCTCACAGAAGTCACCCCTGTAATCCCCCCACTAGCAAAACCAGGCCATGCAAACCCAAGAGAGGGCCCTGCTTTGGGGCTCCCAGACCCCATGCACCAATTTGAACTATTTACCTATGAAAGGCAAAACATAGCACTGGGAGTGCTGTCACAGTTTCTCGGGGACCAGAAGAGGGTTGTGGCCTACTTTTCAAAGCAACTAGATAATGTTAGCCAAGGCTCTGACGGATGGACAGACAACCCTTCAACTAATTAAAGCTGAAAAGTGGTATGTTTATTCGACGTCGGGCACATGGGAGATCATTCCCCAAAGAAATTATAAATTTCCAAAGCTCCAGCTCTCCATATATTCACAAAAGTCATGCATATTCCAAAACGCCTGTACACATCCATCACCTGTCTCCGCCCATTCCCCGCTTCTTATTAAAATGAACTGAATGTTCATTACGGCTGCGTAGTTCTCTCCTTTAATTGGGTCAGTGGTCTTCTGAGGAGGAAGTAGGTCGTCTTCCTCTTCACCTTTGTCTCGCTGCCAGGATTACCTGACCCCACTGGTCACAATCCAGTTTCTTATCCTGGTTTTAATTAGCTAGAATCACTGAAGGATAAAAGGTACAAAGGTACACACCAATGAAACCATATGGAAGGAAAGGGGGTTGTTATCAGCACAGAGGCCTTTGAAGTACAAAGAAGAAAATAGTCATCTACTACAAAGTGTGCAAAAACTGAAAAAGGTGGCTGTGATGCCCTTGTAAAGCCCACCCGTTTGGAGATTCCCCAGTTAATGCAAGGAATCAATTAGCTGATGAAACAGCTAAAGAGGCTGCTGAAAAAATTGACCTTGCACTAATTCATAATAAAAAGTTGAATGTCCTAGAACAAAACTCAATTCAGGACAGGCAGTTAGCCCCATCATCAGAAACTACAGAAAATCCCAGCAGGTGACTGGTAAACTCATGTGGGCAGATAACTGTACCTCCATATTAATGCATAAGAACAAAGCTAAAACATCAGGAAACACATTAAGATATAGAGAATATGGTAACTAGCTCACAAAGGAATATAGTAAGCATAAAAATAACAGAAATTAATAGATCAATTATTGAAAAATGAAGAATTTGTTTTGCAAAATAATCTCAAGTGAGGAAGGAGGCCACCTCCAGGACTAGTAAAACAGAAGAATTCACCAGGTAATTAGTAGCAAATTGATTTTACAGAAGTGCCCAGGCAGAATGGGGGACTGGTACATTTTGGTACTTTTCTGGATGGCCAGAAACTTTCCAATGTTGCACCAACAAGGCAAAGGAAGCCTCAAACTTTTGCTGAAATTGATATAATAGTACTAAAATTAACTCTTTTAAGTTTTAAAAGTTACGTTGTTATCAACAAATCATTGGGACTAGACTTCCATGTACATCCTTTACAATCAAAAGATACAATGTGCATCAAAACCTGGAATTTTGGACCAATCCAGGAGAAGGGAAAGGAAATATATCAAGTCCCCTGGTAACCTACATCGCACTCAAGGGGGAAGGAATTGAGCCCTGAGTTCATCACCAGCAACACATAAACACAGCAGAAACAAGACTGACTAGCACCATGGAATTTTAAAGTATATATATAAATCCTACTGTTTTAAGTTAAGGATATAATTTTCTAGAGGAATATTATTTATTGCATCTAGATGAAAATGATAATTAATAGCATATTTTTAGTAATAATATAAACTATAGTCTTAATTTCTAGGAAAGGGAATGTAGTCTTGAAGTTAGTACAAGATTTTGTAAGAATCTTTGAAAGATTACAGAATGTAACTTCTATAAGGAGTTTGTTTGCCAACACCAACCTTTGCAGAAAATCCAGTTCTGTGGGGAACTTCAGTCAATTTGACAAAAATTTGGAACACGTGTGAATTTAAAAAACAGATTAGCTTTAGACCTAATACTGTTACATGACCATGGAGCATGTGGTTACTTGAATTTAAACAATACTTGTGTGCACATTCCAAATGTGACTGCCAAACTGAATGATCAAATAGGACAGGATTAGAAAGTAATTAGTTAAATTAAATATTTGAAGAATTTGGATTTTCTTGACTGGTTTGTTGGACTTACTTTTGAAAAGTATAATTGTAATCATAGTAATAATTGTGATTATGATACTTGCCTTAAAATTTTATATGATGTTAGTAAAAAAAAGACGTGAGGCTTATGAAGGCTTGAAAAGCGCAAGCTTCACAAGCCTTCAAAGTGGAGGGATGTTACCAGATGATAAATTGCCTTCACCTGGTGAACTAACACAATGCTGCTTCTCCAAAACTACTGGCCCATGGGAATCGCACAATGCCCATTTTGTAAGAAGGAGAACTGGAAGTTCACCAGCCAGTGTCCGGCCAACTCAGACCGGCCAACTGGTGTCAGAGACTGAAATAATAGTCCATGCCTCAAACATGGATATAAAAAGAGTTTTGCCCTTTATAACAAAAGCTGTGTAAAGGAGCTACAACCAAAGAAGCCTCCCTGAAGATACCTGACTGGAACTTTGGACTGTAGGTTGTGCTGCCTAGGTAACTATTGTTCAATCATCCCTCTATCAGTGATGAGAGACCGGGCTGACTGAGCTGGATCAGAAGCCAATTTTTATTGAGAATACAAAGCCTTTATATAGGGTTTACTTGTATGACACTTATATATAGGATTCTATTTTTGGTAACAATTTCCCATTGGTTACACGTTCTTCATGACATCAGTTACCTGGTAATCATTACAAAGTTTCACAACATGTCTTTTGGTCACTTCTACCCTAGAGAGTAGTTACCTGTGTCTGTCTCTCCCATGGTTTCTGCTTGATTAGGCCTAAGATACCAGGCTCCTTTATCAGTTGTGTTGTACTCTCTGTCTCACTCTCCATAATCCCAGCCTAGGGAAAAACAAACAAGGCTGAGGGAGAGGAGTGCATCCACAAGAAAGCCAAACACAGCAGAGATTCTTCTCTTGCTGAATTTGGGCTGGGGGAGACCACAGCCCACAGAAGCCAGGTTTACTTCCCCTGAAATGAGGCAGGGGAGAAGGTTTTGGGTGTAACCTCTGGTCAGAGGCGGTAAACACTCATCTTCACTTACACAAACTGGCCCAGCTCTGGAAGCCCCAACCCCACAGGCCACATCCTTGGACATTTACGTGAGAGGCAGCTGAGGGAGTGTCATAATCCATCAAAGACCCCCCAAAGTCATTCCTGAAGCCTTGCATCACAGGACTGCATGTGATGCAACAAATCCAGAGTCTGTCTGTAAGAGACAATGGCAAACTCCACCCCCCCAGGGAGATGCCTGGGTTTTCCTACCTATCCTGAGCGTAACCCATCAGATTCTATGCTTTTTGAGGGGACCTTCACCACCAAGAAGACCAGCTGGAGAGGACCAATGGAACACTGCTGGGATCCATGGAGTGGACATTTTCCTTATTCTGTCTCTGTCACTCTCTTCCTGTCCCCCCCCACCTATTTTCTATTTCTTTCTCTTCTTTCCTCTCTCATTTCTCTCTCTCTCTCATATTTACTATCAGATAAAACCCATATTATTGACATTGGCATATGGTCTCGTTTGCACCTTACTTCGGGCAGAGGCATTTCTAGGAACTTTAATAACTGGATCATGACAACTGGAACACTGGGGTCCACAACCACCAGAGACCACCAGAGAGACCCCCAGGACAGAAGAACACATGCATAAAGGGGAGGGGAAATCATGTTAATGATTTCCAGGAAATTATTATCATGTTTTTAGTCCGGGGCAATCAATGAATAGGTATGCAAAATACAGTATATAAACAAAAACTTTTGTGTACTCAGGATGCACAGCTTTAGGAGGAGCTATCCCCCTGTGCATCCAGCTGAATAAAGAATGCATGCTTCTCAAAGCTACATTGGTGTTAAGTTTTACCAAATTTTTTTGTAACAGTTTTATTTCTTCACATCATGATGAGGGATTTGTCTGTGCATGGACATTTGGTTCTGCTCTGTCTGCCCCACTTCCATTTTGCTTGTGCTAACAGCCCTAATCTGGTCAGAGACTAGGGAGGGAGGACAAAGATGAATTAGCACATGGCATCTACTGCCTCTCTCTCCCATGCCAGAAATGGGAGGAGCAGCTGAAGGCAGACTGTCCTTCTTTTCCTCTTCCCTACTCTTCTTCCCACACAGGCAGCAAGTCACCACTGCCCTAAGTAGGCATCTACCTTGAAGGCATCTGCCTGGAAGGATCCCTGGTACCTCTTACATTTTGTATTTGTATTGCATTTGCATGGCCAGGTTTTGGTAGTAGGTGGGTTATAGGGATGGCTTCTGTGAGCAGCTGCTAGAAGCTTCCCCCATGTCTGACAAAGCCAAGGCCAGGCGTCTCCAGGACAGACTTGCTGTTACAATCTGAATTAACACACAAGACCAAAGGAAACTAAGCTTCTGTGAATAAAACAGATTGAATCCAGAAAGCTTCGAAATACACCCAAAAAACATGATTAAAACCAAACAAGGTTAGATGTTGGTGCCAAAAAAAAATCTATATATTTTAGTTAATAGAGAAAGAAAGAGAAGGGAGGGAGGAAGGACTCCAGGACGGAAAGGAAGGACTCCAGGACTCCAGGACTCCAGGACTCCAGGAAGGAAGGAAGGAAGGAAGGAAGGAAGGAAGGAAGGAAGAAAGGAAGGAAGGAAGGAAGGCATGAGTAGGGGACAGGGAGAGAGTGATGGGTTAGGTGGAAACATATCACCCTTCCGAGGGTCCCAGCCATGTCTCATTGCTCCCCTCATCTGGTCTTCTAGGTGGTGAGAGTCCCCTGCTGCTTAAAAGTATAGAATCCCATGAATTAATATACATTTGGGCCAGGTGAGAACGCCCCCGTGCCTCCCTCCCAGGGGCCAGTTTGACACTCTCCCTTGCAACACTGAGGGTCTGTTGCATCATGCTGCAGTGCTCTGGTGCAGGGTCTGGGGACCCCTTTGGGGGAGCCTTTGATGGGCCATGTCACCCCCTCTGCTGTCCTTCACATGGATGTGGCTTTCCCCAGGGTGAAGGGGCCTCACAGCTGAGCTGGTCTGCACAGCTGAGGATGGGTGTTAACTGCCTCTGACCAGAGGCTTTTTCACTACACACCCAAAACCTCTCCTCCTCCCCACCCTTTGGTGTGAGGGTCTGTTGGAGCCTGGCAGCTGATAGCCCCGAGGCTGTGGTTTCCACCCCAAAGGCGCTAAGCTTGATCCCACTGTGAACATATTCTTCTTCCCTCAGCCCAGACTTGAGTTACTTGAT
>VZSE01014772.1:0-95904 GCA_013398275.1 Promerops cafer | reverse complement strand
ACTTGATCTTATCTCCATCAACAAGCAGTCCAGGGCCTTAGTCAGGGCATGGTCCAGCTTTTATACAGTTTTGCTAGAATAGGCAAAAGTCCTTCCTGAGGATGTTTAAGCCATAAATGATAACATTTCAGTCACCTGCCAAGGCTGAGCCTGTCAGTGACAGTGGCAGCACCTCAGGAATAAGGTATTTAAAAAGGAGGGGAAAACTTCTGCACAACAGCACTTGTGGCCAGAGAAGAGAGGAGTGAGAATATGTGAGAGGAACAGCTCTGAAGACACCAAGTTTGGTGTGGAGAAAGAGGGACAGGAGCTGTTTCAAGCACCAGATCTGAGATTCCTCTGCAGCATGTGGTGGAGACCATGATGAGGCAGCTGTGCCCCGCAGCCCACTGAGGGCATGGGGATGCAGAGATCCAACCTGCAGCCCATGGAGGAGCCCATGCCAGAGCAGGGGGATGGCAGAGAGAAGCTGTGACCCTATGGAGAACCTGCAACGGAGCAGGTTCCTGGAAGGACTTGTGGATCTGTGGAGAGAAGAGCCCAGGCTGGAGCAGGTTTGCTGGCAGGACTTGTGACCCTGTGGGAGACCCACACTGGAACAGCCTGTGTCTGAAGGACTGACCCTGTGGAAGGGACCCGCACTGGAACAGTTCATAAAGAACTATAGCCCATGGGAAGGACCCACACTTGAGAAGTTCATGGGGAACAGTCTGCTATGGGAGAAACCCCATGCTGGAGCAAGGGGAAGAGTGTGACAGGAAAGGAGTGGCAGAGGTGAGTGTTGAACTAACCACAGCCTTCATTCCCTGTCCCACTGGTCTGCTCAGGGGGAGGACAGGGAGAAATTGGGAGTGAATTTGAGCCCAAGAAGAAGAAAGGGGTGGGGGAAGGTGCTTTAAGATTCAGGGTTTTTTCTTACTATCCTACTCTGATTTGACTGGTAAAAATTTAGCTGATTTACCGGGTTGAGTCTGCTTTACCTGTGAGAGTAACCTGTGAGGGATCTTTCCTTGCCCTTATCTTGACCACGAGCCTTGTGTTATATTTTACTTGCTGTGTCCAGCTGAGATGGAGGATGATGGAGTGACTTGTTGGTCACCTGTTGGTCATCCAGCCAGGGTCAACCCACCACACATCACCTCTGTTGTGCTCTGTCATTGCTGCGTACATTTTGTTGTCAGTGGGAGCCTTTCTTTCCTCTTTACTGAGTCTTGTTTTTTTCTAAATTCGTTAACATTAAGCAGTTTCTTAATTTGGCATATTATGTGATATCCCAAGGAGCCAACAAATAGTCATGAAAAAGTTAGTAATTTGGTTTATTGCTTTTGTTAGATACATGTTTGTGGTCAGTGTATTATTTACTAGCATGGCTAGGTGATGGCTGGGGTGCATATTTTGTATCTCATTTGGAGATTTTTCTTTCATTTCATAATGTTGACCTTGAAAGTCAGTTTGTTGTTCTTTCTCTTGTTCAAAGAGAAAGATAGCCAGGTGTTTGCCAAGGAAGGCAGGAACCTCCTTTGGAATGGAAAACGTGACCCCCTTCCCTCTGAATTATTATAACTTTGGAATTAAGGGGCTTTCAGGCAAAGACAAGGGGAGAGGAATGACAGTTCTCTACCAGCATGTGTGTGTACAACAAGGCAAACACACAGAACCCAAACCCAGCCCCGGCCTTCTCTCGGCCGCAGGCGCTTTCCCCTTCAGTGCAGTTCCAGGTGCAGCCGGCAGGGGCGCTGCTGGCTCCCAGCCGGGCAGGGTGGCTGCAGTGATTCCCCCGCGGCTGCAGGGGGCGCTGTGGCGCGAGCGCCGCCGCCTCGCTGCGTGGGGGTGATGGCGGGTGGGATGGAAAAGGCGCTTCCATTGCAAACCCACAGCGGCAGCTGGTCCCGGTGCCCCTCTGGACATCAGACGGGCTGTAGCAGGAGCCTCGGAGCGGCAACTGGAATGGCAGGGACAAGCAGACCCCGGAGCAGCAAATGAAACCTATCAGAAAGGCCTCAGCTGCAGCAGGGGCCGCGGGTGTCCCGGCAGGTAGGGACGTGTGGTTACAGTGGTGGTGAAAGACCCAGAGCGGTGGCAGAGAAGCGGTGGGGCCGGGCAGCGGCAGCCGGGCTCTCGAACACGGCCGAGAGAGGCTCCCTCAAAGGGGCTCAGGGTCCTGAGTAGATGGTGAGGGTCCTTTCTAGTGAGGTGAGGTGTTAATAAGGTCCCAGTCCAATGGCCGCTATTATGAGCAAAGGCTCACCCATGGTGAGGAAGAAGCAGTGCAGGGCTGGGCTCTGGCGGTAGCAGTGAATTTTCCCCGCAGAAGGCAACAGCTTGACCTTTCTCCCCCCGATGCAGACAGCAAGAGAGCGAGAGGAGCCCAGCCCAGCCCCTCACCCCTGGCAAAAATCTCGCAGTAACTTTGCTCCTCCCCAGAGAAAAGCCCCCAGGTAAGAGAGTAGCCAGCTGCACCCTTTCCCCTCCTCCCAGCCGCATCTTTTGTTCTCTTAAGTATCAGTAGTTATTGTTTCTTAGAAACAGATGGGACAAAATTCTGAGAGAAGGAAACAAAATCCTAACCCCCAACAAAAGTCCTCCTTTTTGGTCTTCCAAAGAATGGGAGTTAACATCTCTAAAATATTTATTGAAGGGCAAAACATTGATGCTAAATTTAGTAAGAGATGTATTTTGATTGTTATTTTGTCTAGTAGAAGTTGTGGAATACTGCTTTGCTGACTTCTCTGCTTGTCTCTTTTAGCAAGGAGGTGCCATTGCATATCTCCCTTATAGAAACAACAAAAAGTTTGATGTGCTGTCATTAGGGAAAAGAATACCATCTTATGCCTTGTTCCTGGCAATCACCCTACTCCAAAGAAAAACTTTCTCCTTACCATCAGAGATTTTTAAAAGCAAAATTTGAGAGTGTTTATATGATGTATATTCATGAAATGTGCTCTATGATCTTTCTTAAAAACAAAACTAACTGGATCTTTCCACTTCCCATCTAACACCAGCTAGGAAGAAAGTCTGGTGCTGTCTTTGCTTTGCTCAGTTTGCAGCCATTGCATTTAAATGTCTTCTCATCTCAATAGTCAGCTACACTGTGAACTTAATTTGAATTAGGGATGATTAAGATAAGGTCTGCTACAAAATCTGCCATCTGTTTCTCCATCCATCATCCACACAGGTGAGGCCACTTCTGCAGCTCTGTAGATAAAACATGATTCCATTGCCTTTCCCCAGGAGAGGAGAGATGCTCTTCTGGCAGCCAAACTGGCTGGAGATTCAACGCAGTGCGTATAACTAATAAGAGTCAGAAATGAGACAAATTATAAACTTCAGAATTCTTTAGAAAAGAAGAACAAGCATTTCTAGAAAATAACTTTGAAAAAGTATTAAAATGAGGACTCTAAGGAGATCAACATTTAAGGGTGCTACATTTGATGTCTGAATTATTTGAAACTGCTATTTGCTTTTGTCACAATCAAATATTCCAGGCAAATTGTATTCATAGCTATTGTACAAGATATTTTCTAAGTCCTTGTGATTCAAGTATTAAAAAAAAAGTCAGGAAACATTTTGATTTCCTCTCATCTTTTATTTTATTTTTCATAATCCAAGATAATAAAGCCCTCATTTCACATCTAGAAATACTTTAAATAATATGCTTTATAGGTCGGAAAAAGTCTTAGCAGCACTTAAGCTATTATTTTCAAATAATAGGCTTTAATAAAAAGCCTCTTCTTAGCTGTGTTTTTCATTATTAACATGACTACATCAGTCCTGTAATATTCTTATTTTGAAGGACTCTTGATGGTGCTTTTTTCCTCAAGACAGTGGTGATCTGTGTATTAGTAGCTGGTCCTGACTGATGTGCCAGTTGTGCCTGTCCACGGAAAGCTGCCTGTTCTCCAAACAGCCTCTGACAGCTGATGCACTTGGGTCAGTCATCCCTGTGCAAAGTGCATGGCAACTTAAATAATCTTGCTAAAAATACTGTGTGCAGTGCACCTGGGGTTGCAGATGCTTTGGGTTTTTGGTGTATTTGTGAAGATAGAAGGAGAGTTTAATACTAACTGAAGGGATCATTAGTGCTGGGGCAGTTGTCTCTATTAACCATAGCTGAAATATACACTGAATATTTTTAATGCAAAACCTTTCATTTTGATTAACATTGCTGTCTCCACACATCCTTGGGGTGAAGAGAGCATTGCATGTTAAAGTGTAGAGCCTGCTGATTCCCATCCTCTCAGAGTTCAGCAGCCTTTGGATCAGAAACCTGCCAGAGTTTGTGCTGGAGTGCCCAGTAGCTTCCTTAAACCAACTTATTTAATCTTTGTAGCCAGAAGAGAGCAGAACACAAGAGAATGATGTTTTAATGCAGTAAAAGAGCTACATGCCTGTCTTTCTTACCTTAAGACCTCTGCCCTGTGGTGCACAGTAACAGAAATTTTGCTTCTTCAAATCCCACAGTAGAATTAATGTGCTTTACTCCCTATGGAATTTCTTTAGGGAGATTATTTTAGTCTAAATTCAGATTGTAACTGTTGCTATTCTTTTGGATCACTTTGCTCCCAGATTGGCAAAATCAGATGTGTTAACATTGCTTGTAGTCTGTCATAGGCTAGAGATTATTACATATATTACTTGACTGTTAGGGCTTGATCTTATTTCAGTAGTTACTGCTTTCTCCCTTAGAGTTATTTTCAGCTAGATCCTTCTCCTCCAGACATGGCCAAGGCCGCAGTCTCAGAGCTGTTGAAGTGGCAATAACCTCTCAAACTGATGAAGACAACGTTGGGAGGAGTAGAGAAGGGTTAGAACAGGAGTACTAATCTCCTAGTCATCAAATCTACTGTTTCCTGGAAATAAATGTATTTAGTCACACCTTGAAAGCAGCATCATCCAAGGGAAGTGCAAGGATCTTTCAGTGACCCATCCAGAGTGGTGTGGGGGGGAAGAGCCAGTTGGTATTTTGTCACGGTTTTTCCATGTTGTGAGAAACGATGCTCACTTTCAAAATTTTAAAAGGTTTATTAAGACCTTATCAAAATAAAACAGGAGATTGAATAAGGAGAAATACAGCACCAAAAGCAAAGAATTCAACCACCATGTGCCCATCTACAAAATGGATGTTCTGCCTTTTATACCCCCAGCCCCTCCCAAAGTTTTGTCAATCGGCTCCTCCTTTGCTGCTCAGTGGTGGAGATCACTTCCTTACACCTTGATTGGAGGTCAGGAGTTGCCAAAGTAACAAGCTGGCCCTCCCAAATGCCCCGACTGAGACCATCCCATGATAACAATATATGAGGGAGGGGAAACATACCTATCATCTCCAAAACTTCTCTTAACATATACATAATATTCACCCCTTAATTGTGAGAGCCAACCATCGCATTTCTTATCTATAACATGTATGAATCGGTTTTTTGCCTTACACCTTTTCTTATTAATATTGTTGCTTGTTGCAGTTCATTTTCTTATCTCATTTCTGCTTCCAGTAAGTTGTTCTTATCTCAACACGTAATTTTTACTTTTTTGTGCCTGCAATTCTAAATGCCTCAATTCCCATCCTCAGAGTGGGAAGAGGGAGGGGAAGGATGGGACGAGCAAGCGGTGTCTGGTTCGGGAGAGTCTCAAGGAGGGGGGAGTACTAAACTGGGGAGTGCCCTTCCTAAACCTGGACACCTATGAAATACAGTATCACAATAACCGATAATTAAAAATTAACTTTATGTCCTTTGCAGCATATGCAAAGTGCAAAGTTATTGACTAACCTGGTCCTTACTCTCTTACAAATGCCAGTGAGAAAGGACTACTTGGAGGTTCCTTGTGTTTTGATAAACATCCTGTCTCAAGGCAAAGGGGTTCTTACAGAATGCTGTTTATGACTTTTTTTCCCCTTAAGGAAATATCCCACAATAAACTGCTGGAAAATGTTACATTTTTGTGGCAATTGTGAAATTTTCGGTGTCATTGGCGGTGTTTCGTCATCAGTCCATAAACAGATTTGAAAGCAACCAGGAGTTTTGCGTATGGAGTATGTTTGCTACTAATGCAAATTTCACTAGTCGAATTGCAAGAACAATTTCCATAGTTAGGGTTATTTTATGAGTCAAACTGTAACACCACTGGGCTACATGACTGGAAGAATTTTTTTTTCCTTATGGAGTAACATACCTAGTGTATTAAGGAAAATGGACCCAGGTCTTGGATCTGAAGCAGAGAACAAAAAAATATTGATCACAACTTTTCAGCCCTCATTTTAGAGGCCAAAACTGTAAGTGGACAGGCTCACATCTTCATCACTTGCTACATATGTAGAGTGGCCATTTCTGCTGGCTTTTGGCTAGTTTAAGGAGCATGTTTCAGTACATAAGGTATTGAACTGGATCCTGGCCATTTCATCATCTGAAATGAGGTGGTAATTTTTTTCTGCTAGGAAATAAAAGATGAGATGATAATCTATGTACCTATACAGAGATTAAGTGATATAATCATGACTTGAAATGTATGAAATGCTGTTTTCTTTCTATTTTTCCTATTCTGAAAGGTTTAAAGACAAGGTTTTCAGTGTATGATTGCCAGTTTTCTGGGCACTCCTTTGGTAGAAAGTATCTGCAGCCTAGCTCACAGCTGAGTCCTTTGCCCATAAAGTGAAGAGATTTATGGATTACATTATGTTGCCTCTTACTGGAGCAAAGTTATTTTCCCTTGTCTGAAAACCAAGTACATTTATTTTAGAAAGCCCAGTCTCTCTGTTCATATCCTCAGTATAACTGCGCTGTAACTTCCCTCGTGAAATAATACAAAAAGAATTTCCCAAGTAAACTTCTAATTTCATTAATTAACCAAAGAAAAGCAAATACATTGGTTGAAGAACAGCCATTTTCTGCAGCTTTTCACACAACTGCTCTGGGAACAGATGTAAAGAATGAATCAAATATCCCATGACTCTAATTGATTTTTTTTCTATCGCTTACCACTTTTCTGTAAGACTGTGTAATACTGTGATATTTTTGTTACTTTGAGAGTGGATCAGTTTATTTCTTTCAAAAAGTTGGTAAGATATTTAGAGTTAATCAATCTTGTGCTGTTGACACTTGGGTGGAAGGATTTGCTATAACAAGCACCTCCCCATGGTAACTCCTGTACCACAGCATGAAGTAGGTGGGCTGATTTCTGAAATACAAACCTTGTCCTTCAAGAAGCCAGACAGCAATGCATGAAAGAGACCTTTTTAATCCTTGCAGTGGAGTGGCGGAAAGTTACAAGCACATTTCTTTTAGCATTTGCAGCTCTAGAATAAGGGGAAACACCAGGAGTGGATTGCAAGCTGGAGTCTGCGGGACAGCTGTGATGCACCTTCCAGAGGACCTTTATGTTCCTCTGTTCAGCCAGAAATTCTCATATGGCTGAAATTCTTGTAATTCTGTTCAGCCAGAAATTCCCTTATGGGTGAAATTCTCATTATTGTCTTCAGCCAGAATTTTTCATAAAGTTTATATAGTATCTCAACCTGTGTATTCATGGCACACATACAATTTTCACAAGACTGGGACTGCAGGCTTTGTGTGGATCATAGCCACTATCAGTTGGAGTGTTAAAACTCTAAATTCTATGAAACCTTTGATACAATTCTGACCATAACAATACAAGCTTCCAAATCCTATTCAAAAGAAATTAGAAATACTGTGAAACCTACAGGTTCCTCAGGCATAGCCAGGAGAGGCTTGTATGTAGTTATTTGCCAAAGTAACTTGTGTTCAGCTGCATACTGAAAGACTGGAAGTGGCCCTTCTGCCAAAGATGACTTGGAAGCCAATTGATCAATAAATGGTGCTCAGGTAAATACTCTTACCTAGTCATTTATTCCTTTCAAATGCTGACAACAAGGAATGTTCTAATAATTACTCAGTGTGTAGCCTCCAGAAAAGAAAACAATGGGCTATAAACATAGTTGAATTTGCCTTTTTCGGCTGTTTAGACGGTCTTTTAGGGAACAGCAAATTGGGTCAGGCATTGCATTTGTTTAAAAACTATGTATGAGTAAGCCTTTATTTCTGCTTTTTCTCTAAAGCCTCCTGGAAAACTGGCGTGGAGTACCAGGGGTGTTAAATCATTACATCTGTTTCTAAACAGTTTACACCTGTTTCTGTAAGCTTTCCTCAGTTCCAGTTTGTTTGCTTGTTTTTAATTTCAGTCCAATTTGAGATCTAGAATTTAATTTCTGGATCTCTGTTTCCTTCAGCAAATAATGTACTGAAGCCATGCTCGGAAATGTGCTGCAGTTTGATCAAAGCAATTTTCTCTGCATCTAACCCCAGATGAACAAGAGTTTTGAAAAATACTTCTGGCAGGTAATTTACCTTTAGTATGTTAGAATTTTGTTCAAAAATATGTTGTGGTACTTCTGCCTGTTTGTTACCCAAAATTGTCTGAGTCCTTTTTTCAAATTAATGTCAAATCAAGGGCCACTGGAAAGTTGGCATCCTTGATTGCTTTCTTTGATTTGTATTAAGAAGCCCAGTCTGTGTTGCATTACTTTTGCTCTCATAGTGGACTATTGAAACTTTCCTGGAAGAGTGGAGGAAAATGGGATTTCAAAGGAGCAAAATGAATCCCGATTTCAGTATATATTCCTGAAATACTTTTGATATTTGTTCACGACTTGCTGATAATAAACACTACTCATACAATCACTCCTGGCAGATGAAAGATAGAAAAGGAAATTCAAAGTTTTAATCCAAACACATATAAACATAAATTCAATCTAGCCAATGTCAGTTATTGCTTGATAATCTTTGT
Organism: Promerops cafer; assembly: GCA_013398275.1. Classification (NCBI taxonomy): domain Eukaryota; kingdom Metazoa; phylum Chordata; class Aves; order Passeriformes; family Nectariniidae; genus Promerops; species Promerops cafer. The sequence continues at coordinate 87,108 of VZSE01014772.1, read as the reverse complement.
CCAGACTGATATGACCATGGGACTTCAGTCTTCTGATTTTATTGATGTAGTTATTTAAGACTTATTTATTTCCTTTAATCTGCTAAAAGTATTGTGAATAATGTGTTACAGAAAAGTGTAATTTCTTTTTAGGAGGTACTGATAAAAAAATAAAAATAGTATGAATCTGGGCAAGAATATTTATTCTGAAAATCCATATTTTGACATGGCCAATATACATTGGGAAGGATAAACTTTTAAATACACAACAGTGAAACAGCCATTAATTTTCAGATCAATACAATTCCCATTGACGACATTGGTAATCTTTGCATTTATTTCAATATTCAGTGAGTTCAGTCTCCTAAGCAGCAGTACGTTTTTAACTCATAAAACTGGCCTGACACATCATTTATGTCCAGATTCCCTGCTGTCTTTGAGGTGTTATAGCTATCCAGACTTGGAATTGTGTTTGAAATTCTGCTGATGGTTTTTTGGGTTTTGCTTTTGGGGAGGGGGGGTTTGTTTATTTTGGTCTTGTTATACTTCTGTGTATTGTTTTAGTCCTCACTGATAAACTCATTTATTTCAAAAGTTTAAACTTTTTTGGAGTCTCTAGCTTTTAGATTATTACCATATGCATAAAGACAAGAGTTGGTCTGAATCACTGAATGCTGAAAAGAGTTTTAAAGGCAATGGAGAGGGCAGAGGAGAATGCTGGACACTTCTCATGAGGGAAATCGAGAAGGACCCTGTGTGCAGGCTGTGGGGTGGGTTTTGTGCTGGGAGCAGGGAGATGAGTATACATTCCTTGTATGAGAATACATGGGCAACACTTGGCTCTAATGAGCAAAAGAAACCTGCACACTTGGAGTACCTCCACAGAATTTGTTTCGGGGTTGATTTGTTGAATATTTGTTTGTATTAAAATAAATTGTGACTTCTCAAATAAGGCTTATTCCTTCGGGTAGGACAGTAGTACCTGGGAGAAGACATGATAGTGTCACAGTAACTGTATGTAAGGTAGGACCAACACCTTTTAATCCAATCTCTGCAATAAATTCAAATACCTATATCAGGTATGTAAGTGTTTATATACATATGTAGGCCATATCTTTATGTATGTGTGTGTTTACCAGTGTAATTTTTTAGTTTCTTGTGGCTTACCAGACATGTTGTAATGTCTCGGAAGTTACTGTTATGGTATATATCCAAAACAAAACAAAACAAAACAAAAAAAAGGCAGCAACTTATTAATATCTATTACCTAATGTATTAAGGAGGCTTCTAAAGACCAATGACACTCCACTGCATACATGTGGGTTTCAATAGTTAAAGAAACTGGATGATTTACTAAATGGAAAAAATGTAAGATTTTTGCTACTGGTCAGAGTTGGACTTGATGATCCTTGTGAGTCCCTTCTAGTGCAGAATAATGTCTATAATAGTCTAGTCTATAATAATGATTCTATTGTTCTGGTCTTCTGCATGGTGGATGAAATGCTAGCACACGAAATATGAAAAATGAGGTGTGATAAGACAGAAATCTGCCCCTACACTCCACCTTTTTGCTTATACTAAAATACTATGAAATATTTTTGAAATCAGTAATTGTTTTGCTTTCCCTCTTTTCAAATATTGACCCTTTTGGTAGGACAAGATTAACTAACTCGTGATGATGTCACTGATGCTTGAGAAACCTCCGGATGGAAAGCACTGTGTATTTGCGTTCTCTGCTGGAAAGCACTGTGCATTTGTGTCCCACTCTGTGGCACCGTGGAGGGCTTGTCCTAAAAATACAAGGGACATCTCATAAAGAAAAAGGCACTGTTGTGGAAAAACAGCAAGAGCAATTTCTGAGAATTAAGCAGCATATAAAAAACACGTTGCTCTTGGCTTAAATTTTCAGCACTGCCTTATATTCCTCAGAGCAGTTCAGAAGGGAGTAATTTCCTCCTTGTTTTCTGAGTCCCTGAAGATTGAGTAATGGGTGAGAATAAAAACATTTTGATGGCAAGAGGTTTACAATGGGATCATTGTCAGATCGGTACCTCAAGGGCTCTACCTGGGGCCATTGTCATCTTGTTTCCTTTCTGCTAATGAGTGGATCCAACTCTCACTGAGGTACAGGAGAGATCAGTGAAACAACCCAAGAGCTCACTGTGGCTCATCTTTATTGTCAGCCTCCCATACTCACTGTGACAAAGTGAAAGGCTTTGGAAAAACCAGACTCATTCAACGTAATTGAACTAAATGGATAATAGGACACTTATTACGCATTAAACAGAATACTCTTGCTGGCCTTTGCAAAGACTACAGCTCTATGTCATTTGATAATAGACATTCACTTAGGAGTCTATTATTTTTTTGTGTGCATTGGATTTTTAAGATATTTTACTCACATCAATATTAATGAGAATTGTGCAAGTAAACCCTGGGAATTCAGAAAAATAAAACCCGAGACCTGTGTGTTTCTAGCAACTAAAAGCCTCGAATAAGTGAGAATCTGTAATTGGTTCTATTATGGGACAATCTTGGATGGGAAAAAGAACTCCAAATATAAGTAAAAGTCACCCACTTAAGGACAAATTCTATAATCCTAGCTTCGCCTAGATAGTAACTTGCTCTTCAGAAAATCTAAGTCTGTCCAGTTCTCCCAGCTTTTTGTGGAGTAAAAGGGAATTCAGAATAAAGCAGTGTGAACCTCCTGCTTCCCAGTCTGAAACCTTCATATACATTTCCGATATAGGGTTATCCTCTTGCTCTGTTGGCGTCATTCAGAAATATAGTTTTCAACATGAGGAATCATGTTTAAATGGTGAATTTTAATTCAATGTTTAATTTCAATGATCTGAAAGTACTGGTAAGACTGTATTTTCACCTTTCCAGTTCAGCTCTGCGTAGATTCAATAACATTCATTTTGCAGTTTTTGGGTGCCTTTTATCCTCGAAAGGCTTTTCAAATATTCAACCATATTTTCTTGTCATTTAATGCTTTGGCATAACCCAGACCTAGATGTGAAACCATCAGAGTTCACAGCACTTGTAAATTGGACAAAGTCACAAAGAGATGATTACTTGTTAGCATTTATCTTGTGGAGAAGTATATCAGCAGGATAATACTGTTAATGTCAAAATTTACATGATGAGACCAACCTTACAGTAAAAGAATTCCAACTTCTAGTGTTTTTTTATCCTGCCATTTTTTTTTAGAGGTGGAAAAACTGTGGGAGGAACATGGCTGTAAATTGCTCTAGTTTGAAAAGTGAGTGGAAGTAGGAGCAGAATTAACATTCAGTTACCACTGCTGCCCTTCAATAAAGCATCTCACAGTTCTTCAGAGTAACTTGTTTCTGGTGAACCCAGCTGGCAATTAAAATTGTAGTACTAGAGTGAAGAAGGAACTGGGGAAAAGGACAGGTAGTGCAGCTCTGCATTCTTGTTTTATTAGTATGTGGGGAAAAAAGAGATATTTGCCTGGTATACAGTGTGACCTGACTGTTTTGTCCCCTCACTTAGTTATTGCAGTTAGCTATTTGTTTCTCATAGTTTCCTTATTAATTTGGTATAGTACTTTGTGCATTTCCTTTGCCCTTCTAAGAGAATAGGGATTTTCCTGAATGATCAGTACACACTTACTCACAGCTGCAGGGAAATTTCAGTCCTTTGGGGCCACCTGTGGCTGTGCTAATGGTAGGAACAAACCCAGGATTTGTCAAGCACTCAGTTTGTTTTACTATTAGTTCTTTACACCTATCTCAAATAGACAGTCTCTGGGTCTGAAAAAAAAGATTGCTTAGAAAGCTCAATATACATGTAATATGCCCCGTTCCCATCATTTACCTTTATGTAATCAGAAACACGCTCATTAATGCAGAACAGAGTTATGTCAAAGTAGAGCCAAGCTGATAGGAGAAACCAGCCTATTACATTTGGGATTGTTGCCATATTATATGACAGTACAAGCTGGCTTGTACTGAGAAAATTAATTCAGTTACCCAGATGGCTCCATAAACCGGCCCCTGGGCTGACTGACAAGGGCTCCACCCAATAACATCCTTCCTAAGCTGCAAGCATGTCACTGGTCCAGGACCTGGGGGCATACAGATCAAACCAAGGAGCTGTCTGGATCCAGGAGTTTTGAACTGCTTGTAAAAGAAAGCTCTGAACAATAAAACATGATGTTTGCTGATGACCAGCCGGTGATGTGTCTCCGATGCTTGACCGCCACAGTAACAGGGATGTTATCTTTTCTTAAAGACAGGAGTTTGCCTAAAAAAATTGCTGCTGTGTAGCTGAAAATGATGCCATCGGAAGACTTTCAGCAAGGTTGCTGCCTGTTTGATTTCTGCTTGTACTGAGATCTTCTGAATGCCTGCAATAACCTTCTCTTCATTGTTCCCTGATTGGGAACATTCTGGTTGCATTCCACTAGATGGCTTCAGAAAAAGCAGTTTTGCAGGAGCAGAAACATGCAGCTCTTGGTATCCAGGGAAAACCTGTCCAGGATTTTTGTCTTTTCTTTACAAGTTCACTCTCTAACTATGTGATACAGCTGAGCTTCTCAAGCCAAAAAGTCACACTCAGTGGGGTTGGAGAACTGCCTTATTGGAGACTGCAGCAAATCCAGCACGATGATCCATTTGATCCTGGTTTCATTCAGTGATATTGCGAGTGCCAAGGCTAGAGGTTTATCCTGAGTGTTGTGGGCAGTGGACCTTATCATGGGCCCCTGTAACATGCAGATATCAAACCAGGTGTGGCCTTGCACAGGTTACACTACACAGGGTGTTTGGCCATAGTGCTACAGGAGCTAAAACTGGGTGTGTGCCTGACTTGGTCACCTGCAACACCACTGAGGTCCAGAGCATGTGCAGGGTCCTAAACAGGTATCACTTTGTTTCCATCAAATTAGCCAGAGCACCTTATTCCAGCTTTGCCCCAGCTGCAGGAGGACAGAGAATACTTGCTGTAGAATAAAAACCTGCCTGGACTGCTCCCTGTTGCCAGTGCTTCCTGAACATATGTAAAATTGGAGAGTGAACTTAGACTAGGGCAGCATTTTAAGTTATATGGCAGTGGTGGTTTGATCTTGGTGTAGAAGACTGAAGTCACTGCCTTGCTGCTTTTTCATTTTTCAGAACCAGAATAACTCTAAGTGTATGGACATTGGAGAGTCTTAACTGGGACCAGTGAGATACGGCCTGTAAGATTTTCTGATGTTTCTTTGAGCCAACAGCTGAGCATAGAAAATTTCTTCTAATTGTAACAACTGGTTGGGCTTTTATTTTTCTGGCTTTTTGTACAGGACTCCAGCACATGAAGGAAGTATCATTATTTGGATTCAGTAAATTAGGAGAATAGAAGTATTTCCCAGTGATGCGGCTTCCTCAAAGCCTTCCTGCCTATCTGTGGCAGATCTGTGAAAAATGAAGGTAAAAATCCCATGAATCTCAAAAAAGATAGTGAAATGGGGAGACCCAGCTGCCATGGCTCTGGGGTTTTGGTGTGTGGCTTTGGCTAGAGGAAGTATTGTAACTGATGTAAGTGGAAAAATTCCTGCTATCTCCTTTACTGGCTTTACATATGCAGCACAGGATGCAAAAATGCAGATGCCCTAGAGAAGGCTTTTTTTAAAATCCCTTTTTCTACCTAAACATCATAATGAATCTGGAATTTGCTCTCCAAAAAGTGAAGAATGCAAATAGGAATCCAAAAATAATCAGAAATTGGTGCTGTGCTGTACTGTACACAAAAAAAGCCCACAGTGAAATGATGGAAAAATCCTGCATAATCTTTATCACTAACATTTTCTACGTGTCATATAATATTATATTATTATATTATTATATTTCATATAATATTTTAAATCAAGACAATCAGATGTAAGTCTGTAATGAAAGTTATACTTGCATATCAGTCTTAATTCTGATTTATGTTAACCAAGATTTGTCCGTATCATGGAGCGTGGCTCTCCTTTGTCCATTCCTCTTTCCAGCTGCAACAACAGAACTGAAACTCCCCTCACAAACCCAATTTTTAGTCAGTTTTATGAATTTATTCCTTCTCCCCCAGTGTATCTTTCCACTCTTAACTTTCTGCATCTCTGATTATTACAATTTCCATTGTGTTTTAAGTAGAGTCTTAGTAAGGATACAACCCTCTGTATTCTTTTACTGTAAATTAGTGCAGTATTTTGTGTGGGAACATATGTAGGTGTGGAGATAGAAATAGTCATCTTAAAGTTCACAAAATGAATGTAAGTCAGACATTTCTGCAGTTCAATATATTTATGAAGGATAACCTACCATTTTTCTTGCAGCCTCAGTCAAGCTGTGTGGGAATGTGGTTCTACTGTGCAAAATAGTTTCTGATATATCCGTTACTTTAATGAAACTCTATGCTGTAGCTTATGTACAGCTTGAGAATAAAGAGAGAGAGTAGAGGAGTGCCTGCTGCATCATCCAGTTCTGTGTACTGCATGAAATTCTGTATTTTAGAAACTGGTGGTTACCGTTAAGGTTGTTCTTGCACAAATTCTAGTCCCTCCTTGCCTGTTATCTGTGTCTGTGATTCAGACAGCACGTGTGTGTCCTGGGGCAGGGCCTGGCAGTGTGGAGGCAGGCAAGGGATGAGCTGTACTGGTGTGTGCACTAGTGATGGACAGTGCCCGTGCTCCAGCAGCAGCATTTCCCCCCAGTTTACCAGGACATCTGAGACTTCCTGCTATCACTTCACCTAACACACTCTTCTAGCCCAGCAGTATAAATTCAGTGTCTCAAGAGCCTATTTTTACCCTAATTTACCTTTCTGGACTTGTCAACAAGCAAGGGTTCTGTATGGTCAACTCCTGCATTACCCTGTATCCCCTGCCATTCAAGAGCATCTTTCCTGTAATTCTGAAGGAAGCCCTCACCCTCCTGTGAATATACTCTTTCTTAGAGTACAAATTGGTATCTATCTTTAGGAACCAAGTGTGGGAAACAAAATACAAGTTGTACTTTAACTATAAGTTAAAGTCAGTATTCCAAGGAATAACTGTGTTTATGTATGGGACTCTGTTTACTTGCAGTAACATTGTGAAGAAACAGATATTCTAATTGACACATTCACTGTGGCAGGTCTGGTGTTTTTAAGTGTCAGCCCTAGGGATGTCAGTCACAGTTATGAGACACCACAATTATATGTAGGATTGACTTAGTCCTTCTCCTCAAGCCCTTGACCATCTCCTAACATTCAACTCTTCAGCTGAGAACTGTGGGTTCTGAGTAATCAGGAGATGAAAATGAAGGGGCCATAAAGGGAAGGGGCGTTACATCTTGGAGACTTGGTTTTCTTTCCAAGCTTCCTCAAGGCATCCATTGAACTACTTTGGAAATCTCTGAACATCACTTTGCCTCAGCTGCTCCATCTATATGCACTTGTCTCTTAAACCCCTTCAAAATCAGGTAATGATAGTCTAAGCATGGGCTATTGATGCTGAACACACAGTCATGCTGCTTTACTCTAAAATCATTTTGTTCATCTTACCAGTTCATCTTGGAATTACTGGGTATCCCATGACTAATTTACAATAACTGGAACTGAAACATGTACAAATTGTTACTTTTCCAGCTCTGGTTCCCAAAGATGCTAAATGCAGAATGACCACACCAACGTTTCAGATCAATTCATCAGCAGCAAAAAGGCAGGGAGCTAAAGTGCTCTTGTCCATTATGCAGAGACAGTAACTAGCAGCAAAAAGTCAGCTTTAAATTAACCACTGCCCAGGCAAAAATATGACTTTGTGTAAGTCTCAATTACGTTGTGCAGAGGAGCTGAGCAGCACAGTGCATCCCTGCCAGAGGAGTCTTCCCAGGTTGGCATGGAGAGTGAGGAGCTCCGAGCTGCTCCCATGGATGGGAGCCAAGAGAAGCACCTGCACTAATTCCTGCTAATTGTCTCCCAGCAGGCAATGGCTCTGCAAGGGCTGTTGAAGAAAAGCCACCTTCAAAAGTCAGCTCCACCAGAAAAAAAAAAAAAAAAAAAAAAAAAAAAAAAATTCCACAGCCCTAAGGACACCTAAACATGAAATTTGTATTCACTGGCCAACAACAGTCACTGTTAGATCATCCACCACCTCTCCTCACTTCTTGTGTGTCACAGGCAATCAAGGGGCTGGTCAAAGCTTGGTGCTCTGGCAGTGGTTTTTCTGCTGTGTGTATTTTTCCCTCATTGTGCACAGGGGACTGCTGTGGGAGAGATGAGAATGCAATCAGAAGCTGCACAAAGTATATCAAGGAATGGTGCCAGGGCAGCCAGTTTTCTCTTCACTTGTTGCAGCTCTGTGAGGAGAATCATAATCTCTGAGTATATGTGAAAAAAAAAATCCAACCAAAAACCTACAGTGATAAAATAATGGAACTCACAAAAGGCAGAAAATTCAGAGCTCATACTGGCAATCCTGCACTCCCTGTGCAGCTCAGAGAGCCAGACTAGCTCAGCTAGTGCTGGGGGATTTCAGCCACACAATGAAGTTCAAATGCTCTCTCAGCAGATGCCTGCTGTTTGTAGAATCTCCACCCAAACGCTTGCCTACCGAGTAGTTAAATTTGACAAGCAGCTTTTGTTCCTATTTCTGTGTTGCTTTTCATCAGCTTAGTGTATATCCCTCTTGTTACTGTACTGTCATGTTTTGATAAGTTCATTTCTTCAGCCTGCCTGTCCCCTTGTTCTGCTTCCAAGTGCTCTGTTTCCCAAATTCCTTCTCAATACATCTTGTAGCACTAGAGAAATGCTTTAATTTCCATAGGACTCTGCTGCTCTGTGCTCATCAAAGGAGCATCTGGACAGATTCTCTCTTGTATCAGCTACTGAAGTTTGTTTATTCTGCACCCAGGAGAGGGGAAAATAGAAATGAGTAGGACTTTCTATGTCTTCTGAAAAAGTTTAGTTTGAATATCGATCTCATGCAATTTTGTCCTAATTTATCTGAGACTGTAAGTCCCACTTTTGCTTCTTTCTGATGTTACTAATTATCAACATGGGCTGCAGTAAGACCGATAGTGTAAGAACTTGAATTCTCTACAGTAAAATTTGTAGCTTATCATATTCAATAATAAGAAAGTAAGTTGTAAAGTTTAAACAATTTCTCTAAGCTCATAGTGAAATAAAGCTATGGTGGAAGACCATGAAACAAAGATAATTCAATATTTTGTATCATCCATCCTACTGGACTAAATTTATTCATGAGGTTTAGGTCTAAATGCCATCCTGTCTCGGGTGGGACAAGTCAACTCTTTTCCTATGACACAATATTAGTAATGGTGGAAGAATCTTTCTGGTCCAAATGAATTTGAAGCTTAAGTGAGAACATAATTGCCATGTACCCAGCCATGTGCATTCCTGAGATTTGGTCCAAGATCAATTTCCCAGAGTAGGTGAAACTTCATGGATTAACACACAGACATGCAGACACACACACATGCTACAATGTCTAGATCTCTGCAAATAACTTGTTTCCTTCTCAAAGTGCAAACAAGCTATAAAAAAGAGTAGTTTGGAGTCAAAGAAATCAATGTTAATGTCAAGAGGGCACTAGAAGGAGATACTTTAGTTAAAACAATAGAAAACATTTCTATGTGACTTCATGTCTTCATGATTAAATTTCCTTCCAACAAAACTCTAGGACCAGTCTGAACTGATTAAAGGAAGTTCTATTTGGAATTTCTAAAACAACTTAATTGTAATCAGCATTTCAGTCAATGTGAACTTCTGTTTCTTTAATGAAGAATTAATAAAAACAATTTGCTCTGTTCATGTTGCAATCAAATGGCAAAACATGACCAAATATCACCCACACATAAAGAAGGGCAAGGAAAACTTCTGAGTGTTCCAACCAGAAGAGTAGAGATTAATGTAGAGTCTTGGGGAAATGAAGGTACTGGTAATCACCTCAAAATTGTAAATAACCTCCTTGCAAGCAGATGTCAGTTAAGCAGAGATTATTGATCTAATCAGAAAAATAATTGTTACTTTAAAGACATTTTTGGGATTAAAGAATGAGGAGAAAAAAACCAAATAAGTTTTGGTAAAAGTTTTCAGAGAAAAATTCAATGCTTCCATTTTTGATAAAGTTGTAATTCCAGGGGAGAGAATTTACAGTCCACAAAAAAATTGTACTTGAAAACAAATTTCTTGTTGAAAACTTGCTTTGATTGTGTTTTATTTCTTAAGAGTTTCTAGCTGCTTTGGTAGAAATAACTATATTCAAAATATGTGAGACAGTAAAAAACCCAAAAATTTTGACAACATAAAAAAACCTGAAAGATGTTGATGTACAAAACGCTATATAAAATCCTCTTCCTTTGAAAAATTATGGCCAGCTGTATTTAGTATGCCTTAATTACGCATTTGATGCAGAATGTCATTCATCCTGCTTTCCCCAGCTGATTTCTGACTGAGCATCTCAATGGTAACTGGGTCAGCTATATTTTTGGTGTGAATTGAAAGAGAGAATAAGTTTTGATCCCTAAGGAAAATTTGGAATGCATTTGGTTTTGGCTGTGAGAAGTTGGAGGTGAAGGAATCAAGCATGCAAGCATATAAAAATTTATTTGTAGTGGAAGAGTTTATATAGGACAAGACAAAATGATTTGCATTGCTGCAGTTACTTTGCATGTCAATGCTCCCTGTTTTGAGGAACCATCTTGCTGTTAGCAACTCTTGGGAACATATTCCAATATGTGGGCAGCATTCAGAAAATTCAATGCAAAAAAAAAAAAGATGTAACAAACTACTGCTTACTGCTTTGAAATTCCCTCTCCCATGTCCAAGATTTGAAAACTTTCACACCAGAGCCTTGCCTGCATTAGTGAGGAGGAAGATCCCTCTCCAAGACATGGTTATTTCTTCTCACACCTTGCCAGAGGGTAACAAGACAAAGTAATGGAGCTGAACAGGGCGCCAGCAAGACAAACAGAAAAGCAAAAGTCAGGGAGGTCTAATCACACTGTTATTTTTGATGGACTATTGATTTATTCTTTCATTTTAATCCTTGCCTGTTTGGGAAGCAGATCAATTTAAAATAAGGAAACACTCAAAAATATAACATTATGAAGAGATTTCCTCTTTTTCCTCTTCCCTTATATCCTCAAATTATTTTCAGTGGAGTGTGCACCTGAGGACTGTCAAGTGGCAGGGCCCCAGGCATTATTCTAGGGAATACTTTTGTTAGAAGCAGGAAGTTTTACAATCTGAGCTGTGAACTCAAGTAAGCTCTGGTTCTCACTTGGGTGGGCATTAAGTGTGAGCTGGTTAAGTAAAATCTGTTTTCAGCCCTTTTGAGGAGCTTTTAGCTCCCTGGAGCCGTGAGATTCTCCTCCCAGCCCATGGGATGCTTTGGGGAGAGGTGTCCCTGCTGCTGGTGCTGTGGTGATCACACCCCAGTTAATCTCACCACAGGAGCAGGACTTTCTCTTTTGTGATTATCTTTGTCTTCATCACTTCAGACTTATTAAGTTTATTCTGTCTTGTGAGTGTTCGTTAAGCCTTAGCTGGCTGCTTTGGGAGGTTATTATTAGTTCTCAGAGAGGAACACTTAACTGTGATGTGAATCTTCTTCTCCCGATCCCTCAAGATTTCACAGAGGGTCACTTTGGCCCTTTCAAAACAAAGACTTGAGCATGGCACTGTAAGATAATTCACACCTCTTCTTGCAATTCACCCAAATTAAACCAGAAAATGTAACAAATGCATATAAACTGTGAGGAAACAGCGAAATGTCTGTGTGACATTGGCCCCAAAGGGCCTTTGTTTGGAAATTTCTGATTCTGCCATTTCCGCCCCCTTACATAAGCTGGATGACACTGCTGCAGAACAGACAAAGCATCTGTCTTGGATATTTTTAAAAATGCCAATTTTGGAGAAGTGTGATTAGTTGTTTATGGTTTTTGTAAGTAGAAAGGCTAGATGTGAGTCACTGGCTGGGCTGTCCCAATCCTGCAGGTGTTCAGGAACACACAGGATGTTTTCCATCTGTGCTGCTCAATGTGGGGTGTTGAGAGATGGCTTTACTGAAGGAGTGTCTACAAGTGCTGTCTCCTGGGATGGCTTTGCTCTGGGGCCCTGTGTTAACAGCAGGATTGCACTTGTCCTTGTGCTTGTCATGGCAGCATGGATGTGATGCCAATTGGGCAGTGGAAAACATCTCCATTAAGTTCAAGTTCTCCCTGTTTCCTTAGCAGGGCAGCACAGCATCTCAGCTGGGAGTGCAGTTCCTCCTCTGACATTCCTACTCCCCTCATGTGTGCATCCTTGTGCAGCCATGGAGCTGCCCGGTATTAGATGGCACAGCCCTGGAATAGATGCTCCTGTGTGAAATCTGGTGGCAGAAACTGCAACTGTTACCTTTACAAAGAGATAATGATGCTTTTACCACCCTGCATTTGTTCTCACCCTGGTGCCTTCTGAGAGGGGTTAACAGCTTGGATTTCTTCTGGAGCTTGGAGGGTGAATGCCTCTCACAGGAGCCCTGGAATGACAGACCTGCCTCTGCAAAGAGTGTGATGATACTGCTGGGCCCATTGTACTTGCTGAGTGCAAGTTCCCTAAGGGATCAAATTGCCCTCATGGCTCTCATTATAAATGTCCAGAAAGTGAGGGGCTGCTATGACTAAACAGGAAGGAACATCAAGACAGTGTGGTGCTTTAGGACACTAGTTAAAGTAGGCCCTTATTTTCTGACCTGACAGAGGCTCTAGAAGTGGCTCATTTGACTTTGTCCTGACCTATACTTCTGCTTGCAAGTGCGTCACTCCACTTCCACAACACTTTTGTGGCTTTTGTTTTGCTGTATAAGCTGAGCAATTGCTTGATCAGTCTAAATCAGTGCATTTTCAACATTTTCCAATTGGAGACCTCTAAATATTTTCCAGTGGCAGTGAGCCTGTTATTGAGTGGATTTAGGTGTATAGGCAAGAGGCTTGCTTCACTGCATGATCTGCCACAATCCCCTTGGAGGCTGTTCTTACTCTGTGGGAATGTTTCCAGTGAAGGATGAAAATTGCAGGTCAGGATCATGAATACCATCCCAGCTTAATCTGGAGCAGGCCCATGGGCTGGATGGCAGTGCAGCCACTGATGTGGTGTTACCTTGCTGTTGGGGGGCAGCTCCCTTCTGCCACCCCTGATGCCTTGAGAGGCTACCTAGAACAGAGGCTAGACAGTGTTAACAGAATAAAGTAGGTATTTATTAAAAAGGCCTTCAAAGAATACACTTTGGGCAGTACAAGAGCCCGGCCAAGGCCACACCCAAGATGGACAGCAGGTCAAACATTTTCACACTTTTATAACTTTTGGGCCATTTACATATTGGGGTTAATTTTCCAATTGCAGCTTCAGGTTATGCAATCCCATCCTCCCAGTTTGCTCTCCTCAATTCACTGTTATTTGTACTTTTTGGGCCTGAAGCTGCAACCGTGTCCTTGGTTCTTGGGCTGGAAAAGGATTGTTTTGTCTGACTAAACTGTGAGGAGAACTCGCTAACACTTTATATGAAGTTCAGAGTTGTATACTAATGCAGTACAGAATCTGGATAATATGAAGGCTAAAACTTAAGGCATCACCCCCAAAGCATAAAGACACCATTTTCCTCCAGATTTTGCTGCTGCTGTGCTGGGATGTGTATCTCACTGCTTCCACAAAATTCAGCTGGTGGAGAAGGGGAAAATGGTCCTAAGTGTATGCCTTCTCCACTATCCTCTGGACTTGGAGCCAGACCCTCAGCAAAATTCATCCAGTGGTGGTGGGTTTGGGGCAGGCACCTATGAAATCAAGGGGTGCCAAGGGAACTCCAGTAGCCCAAGTGCCCAGACAAGTGACTCAGCACTGCAGCTGCTTCCAGAGGCACAAATGAGTCTGAGGCAGGCAACAGGCCTTCCTCCAGGAACTGGTGGGGCACTGCTTATGGTCCCTCACCCTGTGACCTTGGGGCTACCCTGCCTTTCCTGCCACACCTCTCTGTTTCATCTCACACAGCAGGGCATATTCTGGCATGAACTGGTGCTTTCATTGCTGCTTCTCCAGGGCATCAGCAGATTTTGTAGCTTACGAGTTTTTACCAAGATAGGGATGTAGGGAATACCTATTTTCCCAGATATTGTACTGGATATAAGGTGTAGCCTGCTGCTAGAAACTGGGCTTGCATCCCATCAACTTCAGTGTGATAAAATCATTTATTTCAGCATGTTTACGTGACCCCTAAAAGGCAACCTTCTAACTCTAGTAGCAGCAACGTGTGCCTACAGCTGTGCATGGCCTTCTGCTGGAGCCATCATTTATTAGCTCCCCTGAAAACAAATCCTGTCAAGACTACACCAGGAAACTTGTTGCAAGAGAAAAATGTCACTGCACTCTCAGTGACAAGATGAAAGATTTAGCAGGAATGTGTAAAATCCAAAGAGACAAAGTCTCTGAGTGGCCCCTTTTCCCCTGCTCAATGCTTAGTCAATGGCTTTCTGATATTCTCTATGGGAAACCTGCACTGGTGAAAAAATTCCACCTGGTACAGTAAAAATCTTACTGATGCCCTGATCCAAAGCTAATTGAAATGAATCTTAGAGAAAGGGCTACAGAATGATGCTTTTGCAAAGTTTTAATTGGATTTGGATGCGGGTCTAAAGGGGCCACTTTTGTGGGAGATGTTTTACCTGCTGAGCTTTTTTTTTTTTTCTGTCTCTGACCTGCTGAGTCCAATAGTGGAATTTTCAATACAACCTGGTTGCCATCTCCAGTGTTAGACAGAGAATATTTCAGTGTCTGCCCATGTAAAATCTGCACTGGTGAGTATCACACACATAAACAGATGCGCAGGCTGCACTAAAAAGCATCACCAGGGTTATAAAATCGAATAAAGACATAATAAAAGGCAAAACAAAGGCAGTGTAATGCCATGTCACTGTTGTATACTCAAGGGCATTTTTCTGACTTCTTCACAGTAGGTTTTTTGACCTTAATAATGTCCTTTTAATGCATTTATGAAATCACCCAGGTTTTTTAGTAGCAAATTAAACCAAAACAAAATTCTATTGCTCAGCATTGTACTCATGGTCAGTTTGATCATTAACAGGGGTGAAACTTCTCTGGTTTTCCAGGGATCTGAGCTCTCTTCCATCATACTAAAACACAGCATCATGTGCTATTTCATTTCTTGTGTTTCCAGCCATGTTATGAACATTTTCCTAGTGAAGGCACGTGGCTTGTTCAGCTGAAGAAAAAAAGACTAACAGGAGACCTTATTGCTCTTCAACATCCTCCCGAGGGGCAGTGGAGGGGCAGCTCTGATCTCTGCTCTCAGTGACCAGGGACAGGACCAGAGGGAACTGTGTCAGGGGAGGTTTAGGCTGGATATCAGGGAAAGATTCTTTCCCCAGAGGGAAACGGAACAGGGTCCCCAGGAAATTGTCACGGCCCCAAGGCTGCCAGAGCTCCAGGAGAATTTGGACAATGCTCTCAGGCACAGGGTGGGATTGTTGGGGTGTCCTGGGCAGAGTCAGGAGCTGGACTCAGTGATCCTGGTGGGTCCTTTCCATCTCAGGATATTCTGTGATTCCTGGCTTTGGGTTACCAGTCTTTGTGTAGCCATCTCTACCTAATTTTTGTTTCTCAGCCTCTCCTAGTCTTATTTTCTGCACCCTCAGTCCTGTCACAGGTTTCTTCTGAGCCCCAGCTCCTGGTTCATTAGCCGGTGTCCTCTCCCATCTGGGTTTCCAGTCATGCTGGGTAAGTGTACTCCAGGGTGCCATTTCCAAACACTTTTCCTGAGATCTTTGCTTAAACTTGAAGTCTCAGGGAGTATTCTGCTTAGTCTCGCCTGCATCAGTCTCAGTGAGGATAAAATAGTAAAATAAATGAGCTGTGAAGCCTAGAAAGAATTGTCCATACATGTACAAACTTAAAGATTTTGCAACTAGGCCAAATTTTGCCAAAACTTCATGTTCCCCACAAAAGGCAAGTTCCATCAAGCAAGCTCCTGAGAATTTTGGGATATGAATCATAAGGAAGGATTTAGGTGCTGCTCAACAAAAGGAGCACTAAGTTTGCGTGTTTACTTTTCCCAGGGTAAGGCCACATCTTTTCCCATTGTTGGTTTTTTTTTTTGCAGAAAGAGTGGATTCCCTTGGAATGAAGTGATATTAAACAAATTAAACAAAAACATCCTGCGTCCTGTCTAAGACTGATAATGAATGGTAAAACTCACCTGAAACACTTGGAGTTTGGCAAAGTCATAAGCAGAGAAAACAGGCCTCAAAATGTCAAATATTGACTAGAAATTAGGTAGCACTATCACCTCCACCTCTAAAGTTACCAGGTCACCAAGACAGCAGAGGGTAAAAGGAGAAATGCAAAACAAAACCCAGTACAAAAGGGAGATGCTTTAGTGGCTTAGAAAAATAACAATAAGGTCTCTACTTGGGCAGTTTGGGATTCTGAGGAGATAATATTCTGGGTTCTTCTTTCTTTTGCTGGTTGCATTAGAGAACTGAGAGAGAAAATTGATTTTTCATGGAAAATATTGAGTTCCTGCTCACTTGTAATTTAATTTATTATTTTTATACTATGCACATAATTTGTTAGGGCTTTCTCCTATCCCTGTAACATTGTTGCAAAAGGTATTTTTGAGCAATTTGCTACCAATATTAATTTGCTATATTAAAGGAATTTCTCTTATCATCATTACTATTGTTTCCAGGCCACAAAATGTAACTGGTTGTGTGAGTGTGTATTTGAAGGCTGGGACCACTCTGTGCACTGCCAGGGCACATTGGTCACACAGATGGGTGGTATACCCACAGCATTTCCAGGCAGAGGATTGTGTCACAGCTCATGTGAAAAACTAGTTTAGGGCCTTTGTTTTTCATCTGTTTCCATTTTCCTTTTTCCCTGGTTCTTAATGCTTCACTCCTGCCTCTCTCTTCCTTTTTGCCTTTTATTTATTCTAGGAACGCAGGAATGCAGGGTTGCAAGAAACCAAATTTTCCAATGTTTTTGTCTGATGCTACTTTAAGAGGAGTCACAGCCAGCACAGCTTCATGAGATGAAAGAGATCTCAATGACAACTTCACCTTGTAGGATAATATCATCTCTTTAACTCTCAATCTGATAGATTATTGTTTTCCTTTTATACTTTTTTTTTCTAAAACTACTGAGCCAAATTGAACCTAGCTATGATATGAGTTAGTCCAAGGTCAAAGTTGCTTTGATTAGGTTTTTTTTCTTCCTTTGCTCAGTCTTAGTTTAATTATTGCATAGTTCAAAGACACCCCTTGCTCCAGATTTTTTTCAGTGTATGAGTACAGCAAGGTAGCCTGCCAAGGGGATGTGATTGTTGAGAGTCAGTAAGTAGAAATGAGTAACTCTTATTTCAGTAGCCAGAGATCTCTAAGCAACAGTTTTATTCTCAGTCCTCATATATGTTCAAACACCCTTTGCCAGTGAACCTCTGCTACCCAGTAAACCCCAGGCAGGAAGGAACGTGTCTCTTTCTTTCATAAAAGTATTTTTTTCCTAGAGTGTGGAAGTGCTGGAGAGCAGCCAGTTGTGTTGGAGTTACTCTATTAACTGCTAAGTCTATGCTTTGGGAAAAGATGCATGCATGTAGAGAAAAACACAACAAACACTTTGGGAAAAAATGCCAGTCCTCAGTCAAACATAAAAAACTCTGGATTGAACAGAGAGGCCTTTTTGCTTTTTTCCTTTTATTTGTCCAAATTGAATTTATGTGCTTCTATGCTGAAAGTGTAATTTCTGAAATAAATGCTGAGAAATATCTTCAAGTGACTTGGAGCGTGGGATTGGATATGAAAGGTGACTCAATACGCAGGAGGGCAGGGAACAACATTTCCTTTCTTCAAATAAGTGATTGAATTCAGTATAGTTAAGGCAGATTGGGGGCATAAGTTCTCCTGGCACATCTCTTATGTGAACCAGCAACTGTGGGCTCACTGTTCGCTGGGGAGAGACTGTGGACATACCACCCAAACAGGGTCACTCCTTGGGAGGGAGGTGAGAGCTGCAGAGCACCTGGGATCACTGCTTTGGCACTCATCATGGGAATCTGAAAGAGCTCCGTTTACTACTCGTCTGTCATGGTCAGTTCCTAGAAACAGTAATTCTATGAAAGAAAATGGGTGTTTCTAAGTTGAGGGTACTTCTTGTGTCAAGTAAGATATTTGCCAATTTTTGTGACATTACAAACAACTGTATTTAAAAGAATGACATGAAGGTTACAAAGTAAATCATAAAAAGGTTGTGGAAAGCCAATGTTAAGGTTGTTCTTCCTGTATATATAGTATGACAGAAACTTTAGTAATCAGTTTGGGTAGTATGTTTTCCCATGGGGCTTTTTCAACAGTGGATGTTTGCAGTGTTTACTCAGGGCTTTCTAATGTAGAAAACTTTTTTCAGAGGACCTCCATGTCATTTCTGACTGAAATAACAAGTTGTTATTTGGGTGGGAGATTCTGGAAAGGAAATGAAGTTTTTATGGACTGGAATATCCGACTGCTGCCACAAGTAACTAAATTTCTTCTCTGTTCTTTAGAAACAACCTAAAGCGTTTCTTTGTAAAGCACAGTGCCAGATCACACACACTCAAATGAGATTTAAATGAGCTTGTGCAGGTGCTGGAGACAGGACAGCAGTGCTGGTGTAGGTCTTAACCAAGTCCTTCCAAGTAGCAGTCAGGATTTCCAGAGCTCCCCTGGCTGTCTTCTGAACCCAGAATTGTGCTGCATGAACAGGGCAAAGATGTGGGCACCTGGGTTCATCCAGGCCAGTGCTTGAGGCCCAGGAGCAGGGAAGCCTGTGAAAGGGTCTCCCTCCTGACGGATAAACAGGGCTGATTTTTTCCAGGCAAGTGTCTCCAGCCCTTCATCTAGAGAAAATCCACGCTGTGTGTTTTCAGAGGGGAACTCTTTGTGCACTGTTTTACTCCTCCCTTTGGAAGTCAGCATTTCACATGTCAGAACAAGGTCTCCACTGTGGGGAAATGTCCCGATTTAGAGACAAATTTTAGCAGAAAAACACTTTGGAAAGAGTGTTTTCTCTAAAGAGAAGGGTCTTGGTAATTCCCTTTTTCTGCCAATGAGATAAATGAATACCAGTTGGTGAAAGCGAAAAAAACCTGTTCATTAACAAAGCAAGATACCCATAAGGCAAAGAAAAAAAAAAATTGAATAAATGTTAGATATTAAACTTTCAAAACTTCACCCCACATCCACCCACACCTACCCACTCATCCACTCACAAAAAAACTCAAAAATGCCCAGGCAAGATGGTGACTGGCCCCTTTGTCTCCGATGTTACAGATGAGTAATGCGATGGTTGGCTCTCACAATTAAGGGGTGAATATTATGTATATGTTAAGAGAAGTTCTGTAGATGATAGGTATGTTTCCTCTCCCCTATACATTGTTATCACGGGATAGTCCTAGTCGGTGGGGTATTTGGGAGGGCTGGCTTGTTCCTTTGGCAACTCCTGACTTCCAATCAAGGTGTAAGGAAGTGATCTCCAGCACTGAGCAGCGAAGAAGGAGACGATTGGCAAGGCTTTGGGAGGGGCTGGGTGTATAAAAGGCAGAACATCCATTTTGTAGACGAGCACATGGTGGTTGAATCCTTTGCTTTTGGTGCTGTATTTCTCCTTATTCAGTCTTCTGTTGTATTTTGATAAGGTTTTAATAAACCTTTTGCAAATTTTGAAAGTGAGCTTTGTTTCTCACATCCGAGAAAGGAAAAAAAGATAGTTCACAGAGCAGCTCGGGCAGAACAGATGGGAACCTGTTCAACCCCTGACGTTGGTCTCCTCCTCACAGCAAGCAAAGCAGGTGGATTTTGTTGTCCTGTCTCATGTTGCTTCAGCTCCTCCAAGGTCTTGGGCTTGGGGTGGCCCCCCGCTGGCTCCCGAGACTGAAAAAATAAAACAACCAAGTCTAAACAGTTCAAGGGGAAAAAGGCACCAAAAGGATTTGCCTGTGAAAGCCTCCAGGCCAGGGTAAGGAAAAAAGGAAACTTCATGTCCAAGCTGGCAAAAACTAATCGAGCGAAGGCAGCGATGTAACAATGCGCAGGGCAGCTGAAAGCACTCCCGGGAGAGAGACTTTGAACACAGCCCAAGACAGAGCTTGAAGGCTCGCTGCCCCTCCCCTGCGCCATCCTAAAGCTACAGCAGCAATTTCTGGGCATAAACCAGACAATTAGGGAAGACAGTATCATCATAAAATCACCCCAAGACAGAAAGGTGGTCATAATTGGTGTACACAAATTTCTTTGGAGACTGAAATCAGGATCTATTGACTGAGATAAAGAGGAGATCAATATATTTGGTACTAGACAGATGAAGTCCAATATATGTGTATTAGGTTTGCATGGCCAGGCTTTGGTAGTGGAGGGATTACAGGGGTGGCTTCTGTGAGGAGCTGCTGGAAGCTTCCTCCATGTCTGGCAGAGCCAGTCCCTGGCAGCTCCACAGACAGATGTGCTTCAGGACAAGGCTGGGGCAATTAGAAATGGTGGTAAAGCCTCTGTGATAACATATTTAAGAAAAAAGGAAAAAAGTGCGCAGTTGTAATTGCAGCCAGAGAAGAGCAGGGTGAGAGTATGTGAGCCAAACTACTCTGCAGACACCAGGGTCAGTGAAGAAGGAGGGGGAGGAGGCGTTCCAGGCACTGGAGCTGGGATTCCTCTGCAGCCCATGGCGCAGAGCGTGGTGAGGCAGCTGTGCTCCTGCAGCCCATGGAGGTCCATGGGGGATGCAGAAATCCACCTGCAGCCTGTGGAGAAGAGCCGTGCCAGAGCAGGGGGATGCCTGAGAGGAGTCTGTGACCCAGTGGGAGGCCTGTGGAAAGAGGAGCCCATGCTGGAGCAGCCTGTCCCTGAACGACTGCACCTCGTGGAAGAGTGACCCACACGGCTGAAGTTAGAGGGGGATTGTTGGCCGTGGGATGGACTCACATTGGAGAAGTTCATGGAGAACTGTCTCCCATGGGAGGGACCCCACAGTGCAGCAGGGGAACAACTCCTCTCCCTGAGTAGTGGGAGGAACAGTGGGTGATGAACTGACCACAGCCCCCATTGCCTGGCTCCTTGTGCCACTGGGGTAGGAGATAGAGCTGGGGATGAGAGAGGGGTGGGGGGAAGGTGTTTTTAAGGTTTTATTCTACTTCTCATTAGCCTGCTCTGATTTTGTTAGCAATAAATTCAATTAATATGTCTAATTTGAGCCTGTTTTGCCCATGATGGTATTTGATGAGTGATCTCTCCCAGTCCTTATCTCAACTCATGAACCCTTTGTTATATTTTCTCTCTCCTGTCCAGCTGTGGAGGGCAGTCAGAGAGTGGTTTTGGTGGGTGCCTGGAATCCAGCCAGTGCCAACACATTACATATGGGTGATGGTTACTAAGCATTTTTAAGTGTTGTACCCTCTCTGAGATTTACCTTAGGGAGAAGGGGAAGGAAAAATCAGAAAGTTACTATGCTTAACTAGTGGCTCAATAATTGCAGCAAACTTACTTGTACTGTACCAGGCCTACTCAACCCAAACTGCATAGCTAATTGATTGGAGGCAGAGGGGGCAAAGTGATCTTTCAATGTATGTATCAAAGAGGAATCCCAGTAATGAATCCCTAATTACAAATACCTACTCATGATCTATTGCAGTAGGCTTTAACATGGAGGTGAAATAACTTCACTTAGCAAGAGTAGAAGCAAGCTCAATTCTTCTCAATGCAATTAATTGCCAAGTGTACATGAGAACAGAGTCCTATCATTTGGACCTCACATCAGGTTGACTGTGGTCAGGGAATTAAAGAACTGGAGGATTGAGACATTTAGCATTGTAGCCTGAAAAATATGGAGGCCCTCCCTTGTGAAGGCACACACAAGTTAATGAATTCAAGCATGGACTTCACTGCTCAGGACGTCCTGCCAGTGCCATGTCTTATGTGTGCACCCACCAAGCCCTCTGGTGAGTTATTCAAACCTTTCCCTGGGTGTTCAAACACTCACTGGGCATCACCAATGAGAAAGAATAAAGGAATATAGACAATCTCCATCTCTTTCCCTTTTTTGTGCTCAGGATTCCCAGGTAGGTGTGAAATTCACCAGCCATGCTCATGATTTGCCCCAAATTAATTTGTCATGGTTTCTGAACCCCCTTTTTTGCTGTAAGTGAATTCTACAGGCTTCTAAGGTAAACCAGGCCTGCCAGGAGCTAAAACAAAAACCTGCTTTCAAACTTCAAGAGCCATTGCTTCCAGTAATCTGAAGTCCCTTTCCTGCTGAAATAAGAGCATTACATTCTAAAACTGTAGCTATCAATCTGGAGGGATAAGTGAGCACAGTGAAGTGAGAATGTCATTCGTAACACCTTCATGAGTTAAGGAAATGTAATTTCTGTTTTAAAAATGGAAAACTTGAAGTAAAGCACCAAAATAGCTAGCTGTTGTGATTTAACTCCAGCAATAAGAACCACTAAGCCACTTGCTCACTCCCCCCATTCTGGTGGGATAGGGAGGAGTATCAGAAAAATAAGGTAAGATTCGTGGGTTGAGATAAGAACAGTTTAATAATTGAAGCAAAGTAAAATATAATAACACTAATGATGATAATAACAACAATAATCGTAATTGTAATAAGAGAGAGAGAGAGAGAGAGAGAGAGAGAGAGAGAGAGAGGAAAAAAATCTCAAGAAAACCCAGTGATGCAGAATACACTTGCTCCCACCCACTGACCAATGCCCACCCACCCCCACTCAGCAACCAGCTGCTCCTGGCCAACTGCCCCCAGTTTCTATACTGGACAAGATGTTCTGTGCTGTGGAATATTCCTTTGGCCAGTTCAGGTCACTGTCCTGGCCGTGCTCCATCCCAGCTCCTTGAGTCCTGCTTGCTGGCAGAGCATGAGACACTGAGAAGTCCTTGATTGCAGAGAGCACTGCTCAGCACCAACTAAAACATCCTTGTTCTCACCCTGAATTCTTCTCACCCTGAATCCAAACCACACCACTGTAACAGCTACTAGGGAGAAAATCAACTCCATCCCAGCCAAAACCATGACACTGCCTCAAAACTAGGGAAGAATTTGGTATTAGTAGCATCCCCAGTCTAATGTTCATGTGATTTGATCACATCTTTCTGTCTTTTTTTTTACTCAAATATTTAATTAAAACAGTTTCTCACAGCTGTCATTGAGCATGTGGATGCCAGAGCACAGCTGAGTGGATGCTGAAAAATAAACATTGCCAGCCAGAGACCAGCAAGCCTGGTAGGAGAGGCAGGTGAGGAATGTCTGCATTAAACACTCAACAAATACCTTCTGGGCTTTTACCACAGAAAACTAATTAGACAGAAAGTGTAAAATCAGACAGGACAAGGCAACATCATTAAACAAACGACCAGACAAATAGCATTCGACAAATGTAAGGCTGAGTGAAAGGGCACTGAGCTCCCTCTGTCTTTCAGGGAATTATATTCAGAGAAAACTAATTTCACCTGTTCCATGGAATTTGATATGCTTTGAGTCCTCTTTTTCCTGTTACTTGACCAACCCTAAAGCAAACATTCAGTTTATTTTATTATAACATCTTCTGGTCAGATTGTTTCAGAGTGCAGCTATTCTGAAAGCATTTAGCTGGAATTCCATTCACAAATCATTATCACGGTTATTACATTTTTATTTTTAATACTCAAGAGAAATTATTGAAACCTTCATCACCCTCCACATGCTCTGTCTGGATCAAGATGATGATCTCTGTCTTTTTTTGCTTCAGTTTAACCTAATGGAGTCTTTCTGTATAAAGTATGGTGGTCCTCAGGTGGAACCTCTGTTTATCCCCACCTTTTACTGTCTAATTGTATTTGCTCAAAGCTCCTCTCCCATGCAAGGAGCTGAGGACGATGGAAATGAAAGATAGCATGCAGCAGGTCAAGCTGGGACACACTAAGCACAGTATAGCAGCTAATCAGATGAAAGAATTGGTGGCCCCAGCATTGATGCAACTCCAGTGCTGCATGCCAGTTAATGTTCCAGAGTTTAAGAAGAGTATAAATATTCTAGAATGTCATCTAGAAGGATGACAACAAAGACAGTGAAAGATTTAGGGGGCAAGACTTAGGAGGATTGGCTGAGGATACCAGGTTTGCTCAGTTTAGAGAAGGAGAGGCTGAGGAGTGACCCCACCGTTTCCTACATCTTCCTCGTGAGGAGCAGAGAGAAGAGGAGGAGGCGCTGATCCCCTCTCTCTGCTGTCTGGTGATAGGACACAAGGGACTGGCTTAAGGCTGCATCAGAGAAAGGTCAGATTGGATATAGGGAAGAGGTTCTTCACTGAGAGAGTGGTACAGCACTGAAGCAGGGAAGTATAGCTCCCAGAGAAGAGTTTGTGAACACAAGCCTCTTGGTATCCAAGAAGTTTTTGAGCAACAATCTTAGATGAATGATTTGACTTTTAGGTTGCCCTGTGTGGAATCAGGAGTTGGGCTCTATGGTCCCTGTGGTTCTTTTCCAGCTCAGGATATTCTGATCCTATGAAATGTCTACTGAGTGCATAATTAGCAGTAGAGCTCCACTCTGGAGCTGATTGCTGCTGCTGTATCCTGACCTTACACCTCACCATTTCCCATTCAGAGAGCCCCTCTACCCCCACTGCAGCTCGAAAACCATTTCTGCCCAGTTAAGCTCACGTCTGTTTTCTAGGACAACAATGCTTCCTTCTTCCATACTTAATTTCATTGTATAGGAGGTATTCAGTGTTCACCTACTACATAAAAATCACATGCCAGCCATTTGTGGTTGACATCTGTCTGTGCCTTTACAGCAGGATTCAGAGTGGGACATGGAGGTGGCAAACCAGGGAACTGTCCTGCCTATCTGTGGGAAATCTGCCAGGGCAAGCTGTATTCCTTGCCTCTTGTTGCCTTCACGTGTTCCCCCTCCTCCATCCCCACGACTCCTTTTTGGCTCCATTGCTGAGATACCACCATTGGTAGAGATGCAATATTATTCTTTATCGACTGAGAGTTTGCATCTTACAGGGATAAATAGTGATCCCTGAGCTCTCTCTACTGTCATCTCTTGCTATTTTTGCAAGTTTTTTCCCTGTCTCTCTGTGTGATAAACACTACTGAGTGATGTGGTGCTCGGTTCCACCCCTTGTGGTGTTTCTCAAAGAGCTCTAGCAGCAACTGTGCTTCTGAAGGGCTCAGTATGAGGGGAGAGCTGCTCTTCAAGCTTTAGGGGCAGCAGGATGTACAGGAAGGATGGCTGTGAGCTTCCTGCAAATTCAGCATTCCGACCCCAGGAAAGGGGTGGGAAAGAGTACAGCCAAAAAAGCCACCACATCCAAGATTATTCCTGTAGCCATCCTCCTTTTCCATGGCATCCATGGGGCTCAATGATAATAAAAGCAGTTGTATTTTTCCAACAGATAAGCTGGGGAAAGGTAACTTGCTTGCTTCTCCACTAGAAGTTCCTTTTTGGGCTTCTGGGACTTTGAAGGGATAATTTCTACAAGCCAAAGAAACCTCAGTGATGAATAAATCAGTGGGTCTGCACGAGTAGTCAGCTGCAAGAGCCTTGGTCAGAAGCTTATGCCAGAGAGACCAAGCACCCCAAGGAAAATTCATACCTACTGAGTGCGGGTTTGATGCAAAAAACAGCCTCTTCTGTGCTAAAGATAGTGAGTTTCCACTCTCTATCCATCTGTACTGGTCCTGAGCAGGTGATGTCCCTCCTCCCTGCTGGTTTCTGATCATATTCCATGGAAACAGTCCCACTGTGTGGTGGGGCCAGCTGCTATGCTGCAGGCAGCAGCTCTGAAGTGGCCTAACAGAGCTCAGCAATAAAAATCTAATTGTGTTATTCAATAGTGCAATAACTTGCTTTCATCTGTACAAATGATGAAGCACAAATTACTAGATCCATAAGCCAGAGGAAGTATTTTACTGAACTTTCTGAGGAGAACAACTAACTATTAATTTTCTCATTATTGTATTTCTCCTATTTTTAATGATATCACTTGCATCTGAATGCTTCAGTGCCCATGTTATTTCACTACTTGTATTTTTGAAAAAGGAATCATTAATATTTTCCAAATTATATACCATGACGAAGGGAAAAGGCACTTGACTGAAGAAAAACTAATATTCTTTCAAAGGATCTCTCCCTTTTAAAATAAAATTGCATTTCCTCATGTTCAGACCTATTCCACTGACACCTCTAGTTATAAATTGCCTGTATAACACAACCCCATTAACTTGACAGTGTTGCCTTCACAGAACATAGAGAAGCAAACATATATGCAGGTTTCCTTGGCTGCCATCTCCTGCTGCTGAGCTGGGACTCCTCAAGCTGCTCATGAAGCTGCAGCTCTTGGAACAAGGTGATTACTGAGAATATCATCTGGCTGAATGGCTAAAAAATACAAGCCCTAGACATCCAGACAAAAAAAACAACAAACCAACCAAAACCAAACAACCAAACTCCAGCAAAACTACAGCTTTTTTTTTTTTTTTTTAAATTTCACTATAGAGAGGATTAAGAAGAGATGATAAAAATCACTAAGTAACTATAGGCAGTGCACACAGGAGGTAGTGCTTGCATTGACCTTTGGGGTTCAATTGGTAATGTTATTTAATTAAGACCTGCCTCACTGAGTTCTCACAGTCTGCTCCTTTTTATCACTGAATTTGAACAAAAGTGTTGGCATAGAGATATAAATTCTGGTTGTGTTTCATCCACATTTTAACATTGGAAGAGCAGCTGAAATCCCTGTTTCATCTACTTTAATTGCTTATGTGTGAAGAGGGATGCGTTCCTGAAGCCTACCAGGGTCTTAATGTTAGTTAAGGTTGTCTTAACTTCTCACTGAGGCTTGCAGAAGCTTGAGCAGAATGGGGTTCATCTTTTCCAAGAGATTATTTTAACCACGACATCAGAGAGAATATTTCCCTCCGGTATGTTTTTAATGCTTTGAGTTGCCTTGTTTTCATTATCCCTTCAGGTTGCCTTGCTATCTTCCCAGGAAACTACAGGCAACGCTGGTTTCTTTTTACTTTGCCTTCCTTTCAGGAATGCCACTTCTGCAGTATCAGGATCTTTTGTGGCCACCACAACAAATAACCAGCGACTCTTTTATGCAGAAGCTGAGGAGCAATTGCTCCAAGTCCAAAGGGTGTTCCAAAACTTTTAAAGATGTCTTTTTCTTTCTTTCTTTTGTTCTTCTTTTTTTTTTCTCTTTTTTTTTTCAGATGAAATAAACAACAGTTCTTCATTTAAATTATCTTGATCATGATGTGAGTAGGAAGTTGCCTTCCATAGCTAGCTTTGTGAGGGAGAAAACTGACAATTCATTTATTCCATAACAATAGCAGGAGTAGCTTTAAGGTTTTTACCATCTGTGCTCCTATGGGAAGGGGGAGCAAAGCCAGTACAAATTTAACCTTCAGATTTATGCTTCTGTGTTTCTCCATTGTGCCTCTAAAGTTCTTCAGAAAAAATACTTAACCACTTCAGTAATGTATGATAAACAAAACTACAGCTTCCAGATTCCAGTTTTATTTTAAATCTGCAGAATTCAATTTAATTTTAAATCTGCATGTTTTCATTTAATTTAAAACTTTAATAACAAGTAGTCAAGGCAAGATAGGGTGATATTTAGTGAGTGTTAAGTTTGATCTGTTTGATCTGAAGCATCTGTTTGTCTGTGTGCCCAAATTATCCAAACCTAACATGACGTGCTGTATCTGTCTTCAAATCTTTATCTCCTTGCAAGTAATATCACAGTTTCATAGAATATATAAATATAAAAAGCTCATTTATGCCTAAGGCTTTTACAAGGACAAAACTCTTGTTGAAGTGGAAGTGGGGACCTGAGACAAAGGGAAACTTCTAGCACAGTTACATGCCAGGATTTAGGATAAAAAAGTGTATTGATGTGTAGGTTCATCTGGATTTATGGACTGATGACCTAAGAGAAACCAGGAATATCTGGAAGTTGGTATGCTACTGTCCCGAACGAGTACGCTTGAGATCGCTCAAAAAAAGTGTGAGAATCGGAATGTTATGCCATTCAGGCCAGAGAAGTATTTTCCAAGGCTGGTCATGAGAAAAAC
This sequence comes from Promerops cafer, assembly GCA_013398275.1. Classification (NCBI taxonomy): domain Eukaryota; kingdom Metazoa; phylum Chordata; class Aves; order Passeriformes; family Nectariniidae; genus Promerops; species Promerops cafer. Next base: position 58,981 of record VZSE01014772.1, on the reverse strand, counting down.
AGAAGCTCGTTCAGGGTTCCTGAGAGCAGACTGTGTTTCTTGATAAGCTCGGAGAGAGCTGAGCCCAGGTGGTGCTGTCAAGGACAAGCCCTAACAAGCATTTTCCCAGATCACACTGCAGCCTGGAAAGGAGTCAAGGGGGAATGCACCCCCACAGCTACCCTGGAGACAAGAGTGAGTTTATTAGGCAAAGGTCAAAATGTAACTGCATCCAAAAAGGGTCAGTAACTGATTCTTCCAGCCTTTGACAGGGAAGGACTGAATTTCCTTACCCCATGGTAAATACATTAAAGGCTCAAGGTTGAAATTCAAAACTGGCTGCAAAATTTGGGACGGGCTCTAGAGAACACAACTGGTTGTTGTTGTGAGAGCCAGAGATAAAGTAATATGAAAACTTCACTTCTTTCCTTTTCTTTTATCCAGGCGTCTGTCAGGCCATGGAAACACTTCACATGTATTTTACTGCATCTGAGCACTTGATAATACACTGCATACAATATATACAATGTTTAACCATTGTTGTTTTTTAATGAGCTTGCCCCAGAAAATGGGGTCATTAGGGGCAGAATTCTCTTCTCGCTCTGCATTGGCTAAAAATCTGAAATTAAACTGACCATCCACTAATTTTCTGCAGGAGGTTGAGTTTAGAGTTCAGTTTAGCATGATATAATGTACTTGGCAGAAGAAACTTTACAGCAGGGGGAAAAAAGGTGTTTTTCTTATTGACCTACTTACTTACAGGCAGAATGGGTTTCTCTGGCCACGTTCCATGGTGGGGCATGGAGTCTGTCCTACAGAGAAAAGCAGCAATGTGGGAACACCTGAACTACACTTCCCCTGATGTTCCCCTGCAGCCTTGCCAAAACTCAGTTGAGTCCTACTAAAAAAAAAATCAAAATATAGCTGTGTTTGTATTAATTGTGCCTGGAAAACAGAGGCACTTAAATAAGGTCTGTGTGAGGTAGCATGGCTCTGCAAGCAGATGGTTGTGCCTTTGACTTGAATGGACTTGAAATTTCAGGCATCACAGCAATGGTGTGTCTGGCATTTCTTCTTCTCTTAATGCTGTCACTGTGTGATTTAGTTTGCTGTGGGTAATGCTTTAACTTTACACTGGTTATATAGTCCCTCATAGAACCACAGAACCTCTAGAATCATGGAATGGTTTGGGTTGGAAGGGACCTTAAAGCCCATCCAGTTTTAATCCCTGCCATGGGCAGGGACACCTTCCACTATCCCAGGTTGCTCCAAGCCCTGTCCAACCTGGCCCTGGGCACTTCCAGGGATGGGGCAGCCACAGTTTCTCTGGGCAACCTGTGCCAGGGCCTCATCACCCTCACAAGGAATAATTTCTTCCTAACATCTAATCTAAACCTACTCTCTGTCAGTTTGAAGCCATTCCTCCTTGTCCTGTCATTCCAGGCCCTTGTAAATAGTCTCACTCTGTCTTTCTTGTCAGCTCCTTCAACTACTGGAAGGCCACAACTGGGTCACTCCAAAGCTTCTCTTCTGCAGGCTGAACAATCCCAGTTTTCTCAGCCTTTCCTCACAGCAGAGGTGCTCCACCACTCTGATCATTCTGGTGCCTCTTCTGGGCTCTCTTCAACTGGTTTATGTCATTTCTTCATCACAGCAGTCAGTGGAGAACTGATTATAGATGCCTCTGGCTTTTCATATGAGAGCATTCAGACTTTGGCCTGTGAAAAGTTGAAGTTTTCCATGGAAGAAGTTGAGGAAGCACTTGCTTTCATCCTTGCTAATCTTTCCTGTGAGGAAAACCCTGCTGTTTCTGACTACCCATGGTCCTTCAGCAACAGCTATTGGACCTGTTTTGGGAGGAGGGGCTGAGCAGGATTCCTTGCCTACTGCCTGTCAGAAGAAAGAATGGTGTGAGCATGGTGGTCCTCCCTCTTCAGCGTCAAGAGACACCTAGTTATTTGCCAAGAGCCAGAAGAGTGCCCCTTCTCCATAAAACACAGCAGAACAAAGAAACTCTTTCATCTGAGTGGGCTAGTCCTAGGGCAGTACATCTCCAGAGAAACTTTTGCAAAGAGGCATCTCAAGGAAGTCATGTAGGAGTTGGGTGCCCATGCTTTTCCTTACCAATCTCAACAGGAAAGTCTCTAGAGAGAAGGGCTTCTCAAAAAATAAATTTAAAAAAATTGTACATTGCAATGTTTTGGTATTTATTTGAATATTTGCCTTACACATTGTCTACCTGGGTAAATAATTGGGAGCACTTCTCATGCAAATCCATGAACTGCAGCTTCATTATCACCTTCAACCAGTACAAGACAAGTTTAGCATTGAAATGTAAGGAAAATCAAAGAGATTGCAAGCCTAGTTACACTACGACTTTCTTTTTGCAAGTTGGCTAATTATTGTTCTTGAACTCATACTCAGCTTCATGCCAGATACCTTTGGCTTTTTTGTGTAGTCAAATCAGAATTTGCAGAAAAAAAACCATCAAAAACCCCTGGCGGTAATGCACTTGGACAATTGTACAATGGCTGGCAGGAAGAATTTCCTCCTAATCTCCATCTGGATACTGTAGAGGCAAAGATTTTTTTAGTGTATTTTGCTGTCTAAAAACAAGGAACTCGATAGTTCTCTATGTAGGTATGATCATAAATAAGCCCTTGAGTCTTCCTATTTCAAGGTTAAATAAAAGCAGTTGTGATAGAATAACCCAAAAAAGCACAAATACCATATGTTCACATGAAGGTTTCTGATACCCAAAGGATAGGCTAGAAATAAATCCCCATAGACCGGTGTCTATAGAGCAGGTATTTGTTTATTGCAGCGCTGGTGGTGAGGGGGATTTCTCCTCCTGACTCACCCACCTTTGTCAAGTGCTGTGGTATATTTATACTGTAAGTATTGCTTAGTGTCACTGTGTCACTGCAACACCATCACATACGTGCCAGAACTAATTTACATAGCATGATATCATGGTCATTAGGTAGTTCTTTTGCACTGTGCTTGCACCTCCCCAGTTCAGGGGTCATCAGGGGTCTTTGATGAAGGGTTCCAAGGTCTTCTTCAGATCTGAACTTTTCAACTTTGTCTTCGGAGCGTGCGCAGTTACGGTGTTCCTTGGTCTGTCTGGTCTTCTTCGGCCTAAATTCTTTGTTTTGTGGGTAATTGGCTTAGCACTTGCAATTTTTCATTAGTACTATACTTACTGATCTCTAAAGCTATCCACCTGGTGAGCTTTTTCTCTTTTTTTTTTTTTTTCTTGTCTATTCAGTATTAAGCAACTTCTTAGCCATGTACTAGCCATTACATTGTATAGAAAGTTATTTATATCAGGTCATATAGGTATAAAAGCTATGATTCAGGTTATACAGGTATAAAAAGCTATGATTCAGGCTATATAGGTATCACATTATATAGATATATAAAAAGTCATGATTTAGGGTATACTGATATCAGGTTATATAGATATATCAGGTTATATTGATATCTTATAACTCAAGCTATAAAAGCACCTTGTAACTTTGATCTAAGTTATATAGGCATCATTTCATTATCTTGTAAGCTATAACACCAGTGTTAATTTGGCACAGCCTAGTTTGTTGGTAGTGAGGGGGTGGGTGGGGGGTGTCCCCCACAGGGGTGGCTTCTGTGACAAGCTGCTAGAAGCTTCCACCATGTCTGGCAGAGCCAATCCCTGATGGCTCTGAAGATGGACATGCTGCTGGCCCAATTAGAGATGGGCAAATTAGCCTCTCTGATGACATAATTAAGGAGAAAATGAAAGCAGTGTAGGGGCAGTTTTTCCCCGCGTGGCGAGGCGCTGCCACCAGGGGCCATCCCCACCACAGCCCGCAGTGATGCGCTGCCGCAGCCGCCACCATCTCAGCGTGGCCCGCGGCAAGCCTCGCCTGCCTGGCCACCCCTGGCCAGCTGCTCTGCGGGCAGGAGGGCAGGGGCGGCAGTGGTGGCTTCTCCTTCCCAGCACCCCGCGTGAGGAGAGGCCTTAAATAGTGCCAGCACCACGGTGGCACCACTGCCTGCGTGATGGCAATGGGGTCGCACGGCTGGTACCAAAACACGGCAAGCGACTCTCCAGTGCGGAACGTAGACGAGACTGGCCTCTCAGCACTGTGGGATCCTGCAGGAATCTGTGGATTAGTGGAACTTGTTGGCAGTGGTACCTACAAGCAGTAGTCTTTCTTCTAGTCAGAAAGGAAGAGGAAGTGAGGACATGTGAGGGAGAACAACATGGCGACATCAAGGTCAGTGGAAAAAAAAAAGAGGGGCAGGAGGTGTTCCAAGTGTTGGAGCCGAGGCTCCTCTGTGAGCCATGGTGAGGAATATGGTGAAACAAACTGTCCTCCTGTAATGTGTGAAGTCCACGGGAGGTGCAGAGATCCACTCACAGCCTGTGGGAAAAGTGCTCATACCAGAGCAGGTGGATGCCAGAGAAAGCTGTGATCCAGTGGGAGACCCGAATGGAGAGAGAGGGCCCCTGCTTCCAGAAATAGAGAGAGAGGGCCCCTGCTTCCAGAGATAAAGAGAGAAGTCCTTTGCTTCCAAACGAGAACAGTCTATTCTTAGAGGACTGCACCCTGTGGACAAGTGACCCATGCCACAACAGTTTTGGGAAGACTGTTTGCTCATGGGAGGGAGTCACAGCATAGCAGAGGAAAGACTCCTCTGCCTGAGGAGACTCTCTCCCTGAGTGAACAGAAGTGATCTCAAGTGATGAACTGACCAAAACCCCATGCCCTGTCTCTCTGTGCTGTTGGTGGGAAGGAGGGAGGGGCTGGGGGAAGAAAAGGGGTTTTAAAGGTTTAATTTTACTTCTCATTATCCTCCTCTGACTCTGTTAATAATGAATTTACTTTATACCTCTAAATTTGAACCTGTTTTGCCCTTGGAGTGTTTTCTCCCAGTCCTCATCTCAACTCATGAGCCCTTCATTAATTTTTTTTTCTCCCTCTCCTCTGCCCAGCTGAGAGCAAGAAAGGGTGATCAAACAACTTTCCAGGGTGCCTTGTGTTTGGCCAGCATCAAACCATGGCAACCAGCATGTTGACAAGAGTTAAGACTGCCTCATAAATTTTGACCTTTTTGAGTATTTATGTACTTATAAAGCTTGCGGTTTAAAGATGTGACACCAGGAAAGTGTCACTAAAGGCCACTAATAAGAGCAAAACCAGCCACTGCAAAACCAGCAGTCAAGACACAGGAATAAAACTCTTCCCACATAACATGGGATGTCTCTGCCTGTTGAGACTGTGGGATACTCCCCTTCGTCCACCCCGGATGGGCCTCAAAGCAAAAATGATTGAAAGGAGCAATTCCTTTGGGAATTGTCAACACACTTTGGAAAGGCTCTTTGCTCTTTGTAGACTCAAGAAATAACAATAAGCCCTGAAAAATCAGAGAAGCGGAAAGTAAAAGTATTAAGGAAAAAAATGACTTGATTTTATTGATTATTTATTTGAACTTATTTCAGGTCTGAAATTATTTTCATCTGATGCATAATACCAACTGAAAGTTGCCAAGGCTAAGTTGTACTATATGAGCAGCTGTGTGTCTGTCCAAGAGGAGCTGTTAATGCATTGAGTAGGTCAGAGTAGCTCTGTCTGTGTAATTCTTAAACCAAACCTAAGCCTTTGGGATACAAAAAGTTGCTTGTGCTGCTCATTCTAACCCTTGAGAAAACAAGAGGACAAGCCATGAGGTGTTTTTGTTTTACTGCTTTTTCTTTTACTGCTGGCTTTAGGTGGGTTACAAAGACCCCCAGTTCTTCCCCAGCCACAGGAAGCAGTGGGATGAGCTGATATGAGATGAGCATCCCCATGTCACACAGGGCAGGTTTGATTACTGTAAGAAAACTAAAGGCCAGATTCACAGTAAATTACCCAGCCAGGGCCCTGTACCCGCTACCTGTCACATGAGCAACAGGGAGATGGCATAAATCTTTGGGTCAAATGGTTTATGTGTTGCAGTCATATATTTCCCTGGAAGAGCTGTGGAAAGAAACACAAAGGAAAGCAGCAAACGTCAAACTTTGAGTTGGCAGTAGCGTCTTTGGTAATGCTTTGACACAGGTACACTTGTCATCTTCATGACTCTCACTTTTTGACAACTGTCCAGAAATCATGTTTCATGTTGGGGTGAGGAAGTTTTTAACCTCTCTTGGCCAATTATACCTGAAATTACATGTCCTTACTAATGTACTTTTTCATTAAAGAAACAAAGACCGTTTATTTCCAAATATAGGCTTTCCTGATATTGCCTGGCTACAAATTTCTATTCCTGCTGCTAACCCTCTATCATCAGCTGCAAGGTGCTGGATATTGCTGGGCTCAAGTCCTCTAGCTGAGAAAAGCCACAGTTTCTAATGAGGCGTGTTTGCACCTCACTTCTCCATTGTTATCTACATGCTGAACCACAGATTTGATTTGACAAGCCATGACTAATTTATTTGAGGTGAATGATACAAAACCACTTACCATATTAACTGTGTTTACAGCTCCACCTCTCAAATGGTTGGTTTCGGTCTCCAGTTGTAATATGTATTCTTTAGATTGTGTTTTACTCAGATGATAAGAATTAAATCATAGCTTTTTAGTTTCTAATATAATTGAATTTGATACTCTCTGGACAGTCTTCATTTAAGATTCTCAAAGTGGTTTGAAAAAGTTCCTTAACAAAGCTTCACAAAACTTGAGTCAGGGAGGTAAATATTGTTGTTAGCCTGGTTTTGAGGTGGGTGAGCAACAGGGCAGAGAACTGCAGGGCATTGAAAATGCTCTCCAGGGAATCATTTGTATGGAATTCAAGAGCAGACTTGATAAAAAAAAGATTGATTTCTCATGGAAAACAGCTATTTTAGAGAAGAGCAAACATATTTGACCACTTACACTGAGTACAAGCAGAACAAATACACATATATATATTAAACTTTCTTCAAAGAACTCCAATTATCCATGTTCAAATGTTCAGGTATCCTTACACATCTGCCTTGTACTGTCATATTTTTAGATTACCAGGAGGTTATCACCCAACTTAGCAAAGTACCTAATAATTTCTAGGATCTGTGACTCACATCCTTTGGAAATTCCACAGATTTCACTTGTGTTGCTTTAGTGGTTCAAAAATCCCTCTGTGAATGATGTAAGTTGGATAATTTCATTTTTTTTTCAGTTCAGATTTAGTATCATTTGTGTCCTGGTTCCACTCCAATCCAGTGACAAGAAAAAGCTCAAGCTAATGGTTCAGTTTTGTATGTTTGGACTGATGCCCTGGTTATAACTGTGCTTTTTATTTTGGCAAAGAAAACTATAGGAAAGGCTCACGGTAGGAAGAGTTACTTTAATCTTTTTTAAACATTTTGTTTTCCACACAGCATCTGCTCCATAGGCCACCTAGTGTGGCCTTATGGGCCACCTGGTGCTCCAGCAGATGCTGAGACTCAAGGAGTGAAACACAAATGCACCACCAGCAGCACTTGCAGACACACTCAGCACAGCTGCCTCTCCTGGACTGGATTTCACCCAGGACAGTGACCACATGGGAGGTTTCCAGTCTGCAAACTTGCACCTGACCTTGACTCGGCTGCCAGCCAAATGTTGGGATATAGGGTAGCAGGAGTGGAGGGTCCATGTGGGTCAGGAAGAAGCTGGAACCCTTTTGGCTGATGCTGGTGGCACGCAACACCTCTAACTACAGCAGCACAGAGAGCAGGACCCTTTCATACCAACACACTCACACAAGACCCTTTTGCCTCAAGTCAGACAGATCAACTTACCTGTGCAGCAAATTCACAGCCCCAGCCAGGAGGTCGTTCTGACACGCTTCATCAGGTTCTAGAAGTGGAGACTACACTGAGCATCTGGCCTCCTCCTCCTGTCCTCTGCAAGAAACTGGTTCTAAAGCATGAAACTACCCCCACTGGGGTCTGAGAAGTGGCAGGGCTTTATTAATTACACTTCAGGAGCATATTAAAAATTAATAGTAACACTGCTAACACTGTTAATAAATGTACTGTTGTTGAGTCTGCTTTGTAAAAAAGGATAAAATATTTACTCGGTTCTGTGGTGGCCACTGAAAATGGAAGCATTATTGCTGTCATGCATTTCTGTTGCAAAAATACAAAATTATTTATCATACTACACTGGAGCCAAAATTCGGTGAGGATGTATGCACTCCAGGTTTCAGGTGCTGATGGACTTTCCATGCTGAATAAAATTCTGGGAGAGTAGATCATCCATTAATCCCCAAGGTTTAGCGCGATGAACTAATAATCTGTATTTATACCTCCAAGGCTAAGAAACACCCTAGGAGGCTCCTTTTCCTGGCCCACATAAATGTCTCAAGGAAGGGGTGACACAGGGACTCTGCTCTGTCCTGGCATGAGGAGCAGGAATATGCTACTCGTGGTCCATGCCAGATCTACTTCCCAGCCCATGTGGCAGCCACAGCCCTGTGGGTCTTTTTTTTACTATGGAGCTAAATTGCCTCCCACTGAGACAGTCTGGCCTTTTAATTGTCATTCATTTTTGTGTATGTGAACTTAGCAATGATGGAAGGAGCTCCACTGGCAGGCCTGGAGAGGGAAGGACTCTCTTTAACTACAGAGAAGGAGCAGAGTGGATGGACATGTGTGTCCCTCACATGATGCCCTACTTGTGGGACTCACCCTAACATGAGTGACTGAGTCTAAAGAAATACAGGGGGAAAAGTAGGGGTGGGACAACAGCTGTGGTGTCTTGTTAATGCTTCCTCCCTGGACTGTGCTTGGGCACTTGGAGGAGGGAATGGGGATGTCCTGATGAAAAATACGCTGGGTTTTGGTACATAAACTCAAAACTAAAACAAAACAATGGAACCAACCTTAGCAGAGCAAAGTTCATTATGAAAACATCTTTGATGTTCAGAAGAGAGTCTGTTTAAAAGAGGGTACAGAGAGAGCATCTGCAGAACAACCTAACCTTGGTCCAGCAAATCCCTGGGATGGGGATGCCTCAATGAGCAACACCCAGGCTTCCACTCTTTCTGCTGTCAGCAGCCCCTTCTCCTGAATGCTCTTCAGGATGCCTCTAAATGGGCCCCATTTGCCTGTAATTTCCTTTAATTTACTAAGTTCTGACAAACCCTAGTGATTTCTAATTTTTTAAAGCCTTTTTTGCTTGTTAGGTTTCCTTTGGTCATATATTTTTATCAACTTTTCTTTTTAATGAATGAATGCAAAGCCTAGTTACTCTTTGGATGTGTGTCTTGTCCTGGTAAAAAATGGCTCAGCTGAAAAAGGACAAAGAAATTGCTGGGAAGGAAGTTCAAGACATGAAACAACTACATAATTAAGTAATCACCATGAGTGACCACAAGAATACTGTGTTCACAAGAAGGGGATTTAGTAAAAAGCTGACAGCATAAGATATACACACTGAAATCCCAAAGTAACTTGATCATGTCTGCATTTATAACTCCTGTGTGTACAGTCCAAGCAGAGGCTGCTGGCTCTCAGAGGGGCAATCCTCCTACACAGGTACATGAGTGGCTTTCACAGGAGACCATGTGAAACCACTGAGAGTAGCTTGCACACCTTTGGGGTAAAAAGGACTTACATGTACTGAAGGCTTGCTTTGTGCTCCTCTCACTTTGGGTGGTATTTCATAGAATCACAGAATGGTTTGGGTTGGAAGGGATATTAAGGATCATCTTGTCCCACCCCCTCCCATGGGCAGGGACACCTTCCACTATCCCAGGTTGTTCAAAGCCCTGTCCAACCTGGCCTTGGACGTTTCCAGCAGTGGGGCAGCCACAATTTCTCTGCGCAACCTCAGTGAATGCCAGGGCCTCACTACTATCACAAGGAAGAATTTCTTCCTAACATCTAATCTAAACCTACTCTCTGTCAGGTTGAAGCCATTCCTCCTTGTCCTTCACTCCGGGCCCTTGTAAATAGTCTCTCTCCATCTTCCTTGTCAGTTCCCTTCAGGTACTGAAAGGCCACAGTTGGGTCACTCCAAAGCTTCTCTTCTCCAGGCTGAACAATCACAGTTTTCCCTGACTTTCCTCACAGCAGAGGTGTTCCACCCCTCTGATTAACTTGGTGCCTCCTCTGAACTCACTCTATCAATTCCATGTCCTTCCTGTGCTAGATCCCAGTGCTGAAGGCAGCTCTGTAGGTGAGGTCTCACCTAAATGGGGCAGAGGGGAGAATCCCCCCCTCACCTGCCACCCATACTCATTTCAGATGACTTGACAAGTTCTTCTTATATCACCGCGGTTGAGATGTTGATGCCATGTCTACAGGTGATGTCAGTGCCGGTGTGTGATTAACAAGGTCACCAGCTGTTGTTGCACTGGGCAGCACTGTAAGTTATTTTGAGCCAATACTGTAAGATGTATTTTATTTGGACAATTAGTGAGGACAAATACACTTCTCTCAAGTTCACCACACGTTCATACTGTAGAGGGGTAACTGCTTGGGCTGGCCCAGTCCTGGAATGAGAGGGGAAGTCCTGTGTGATGAAAATAAACCCTTGCCTTCAGGTCTTCCATTCTGCCCTTAGGAATACCAGTTCCCCCGTACCACCAGTCGTGGGGGAATCCTAGTGCCAGTCCTGCAACACTGGTGGTGCCCTAAGACCCAGTTCTTTGGCAGCCACTAGAGATGTGTCTTGCCATCGCTTTCCCAGTAGATATTTCTATTAAAGGGGCTTTGATCCCAGTTCTGAGCTGATTTGGAAGGGCAAGGGCTTCAAACACGGAGCAACTTACTGCAGCACAGTAAGTAGCTGCATGTCACCTGTGTCACAGTCACTGATTGCGTGCATGAGCTCAGCCCACTGGTCCTGCATTTCAGCTTCACTTAATCCTCCCTCCTTGTGGTGAATGTGGACTCAGTAGCTGCTCACTTGCCTTCAGAAAGCATTTAGAAACCTGGCTGTGGACATCAGGATTCAGATTTGTGTGCCAATAACACATAAGACGTAATGAGCACAGGATTCTCTGTCATATAGATTTTATCTTACTTTATAGCATATAATAGTTACTAGCACAACTATACTTTTAAAACCTCCTTAAGCTATGGTAGACTATATGTGCATACCAATAAATATAATAAGGTTGCTTTCATTTGGCATATATTTGACAGTGCTAGCTGCAAACAGGCAACTATCACCTTCTGCTGAAGAAAAAGAGGGCAGAGAAGCAGAAGAGAAACTTGATATGAAGCATTAAAGGAATAATATGGGTGTTGCAGTCACTCCTGGTTTTGTGCTTTCCCATTGTAGGCAGGTCTATAACTAGCTTGGGTTTAGCCTGAAACAAGACTTTCTTCAGACAGGTTTATCATGTAAACCAGAGCAGTCCCATTCTCATTTAAATGAGAAAAGGTGCAGGCATTAGTTTACTAATGCTGCTTGGACTTGCAAACAAACCATCAGAATCTGATTGAACTTCTCTAATGATTGAGCTTACTAAGCCAGCTCTATTTTTGTGACTACATGAGAACTGGGGCTTAGTATGAGAATTTGTTTGCCAGTTTCATAACCAACATGGTCTGTGATAATCTACATAAAAGAAAATGTGAATTTCCTGTAAAGGGAGCAAAGATTTTATCCTGAATCTTTACTCCAGGTGATGAGGTTGCTGTCTACATTCCCTTCATTGTCCCTTTAGTCTCTTGCTTGAGATGCTGCTCATTTGAGCAGCAAGTAAAAGCAAACTTCCACTGCAGAGACTGGCTTGAGGCACACCAGTTTCAGTGAGAGAACTAGGAGCCAAGTCCAGAACTCCTGCAACCTGGTTCAGTGTCTTCATCCAACACGTCCCACCTCTTCAGCCGAGTCTTAGAGGTTATGTGCAGAGAATAGCCCAAAGCAATGTCAGAGGTCTCTCTTGGCTTGGCAGTGGTAAGGAAATCTGCATTAAAACTGCTCTGTTACTTCCAGCTCACTCCCCTGCACTGGAGCAGATGCTGTGCAAGCACAAGGCTCTGCCAGAAGAAGAGAGGGCATCTCAGTGGGATTCATCTCCCTTTCTTTGCTTCAAGTTACAGCTTTAATGTGTCTGTAATTGTTTTCACTTACATAATTGAAAAAAAGTTTGTTAATGGCAGGTCAGCTGCTTCCAAACTGTACTTTGCACCTCGTTCCCACCCACCTCATTTCCTTTCTCCACTATGGTGATTTGAGAGAAGGAAAAAGAGAAAAGGAAAAGGAAAAGGAAAAGGAAAAGGAAAAGGAAAAGGAAAAGGAAAAGGAAAAGAAGGAAAAGAAGGAAAAGAAAAAGAAAAAGAAAAAGAAAAAGAAAAAGAAAAAGAAAAAGAAAAAGAAAGAAAAAGAAAAAGGAAAAGGAAAAAGAAAAAGAAAAGAGGAAATGAAAAAGAAAGAAAGAGAAAAAGAGGGAATGGAAAAGAAAAGAAAGGAAAAGGAAAATAATAAGAAGAAAATAAAAAGGAAAAGGAAAAAGAAAATGTTTTGGCACATCAACATTTCTCTCATTTCACTGTCTTGTGTGATGACTTGCTGTCAAAATAGTGCTGCAGTGTTTGACATGCCACACTGGAACAACTTCTGAACTGCTTCAATGTGCTATTTCCATCTGTACAATTAGGGAGGACTTTAAAAAGCAGATCTTTTGACACAACTTGGCATAGCAACTTCAGTGTATTATGCTACTTTATACCACGGAGTCTCAACTAAATGGGCTGTTTGACGTGATGCATTATAAGGGATTTAGAGTTGTCATGTGTAAGTACTTTATAGTCTTTGTGATGCAAATGAAAAAGGATGCAGCCTGGAAAAATATTAGGAGTATTGCAGACACCGTTAGTCCAAAGGTGTTTCTCTGCACAAATGTGCCATCTGTCCTGGGTCATGTCCTGGTCCTTGCTAATAACTGTAATTAGGGTGAAGCAACAGGATCAGGCTGAACTACCCTTTATCAGGCTGAACAGCAACAGGATAACGGCTGAACTACCCTTTATTCCAGCAATGGTGGAACAACAGGCGCTGCATGGCAAAGAGCTGAGAGAAAGCAATGTGATCAAGAGCACATAATTACACTGAACATTCCGATCATGCATTTCTCCCATGTATTCCAAAGTTACCTGGCTACTATGCAGGGCAATTTGCATAGCTGTGTACCTCCCGTTCCCTTACAGACAGCCACAGCTGATCCACACTGCCTTGCACTGCAGACAGGGGATGGTGAAATCAGGTAATTATAGTTTTTAGCACTGGTGGCAAAATATGCAAAAAGGAGTTTTTAATAAGTAGAGGGCTCAGAGTTTCACTATGTGGACAATTTAAAAAATGTGCACACCAGCTGTAAAGGGTGAAGGAAACTTCCCTGTCCTGTGGACATGCCCTGTGGATGCACATCATACAGTGAGCCCCCATTGCCAAGTCACAGAGCCTTATACATACTCTGTGCACTGAAATGCTCCCTACTCACACTCATTGCATTGTGCTCATTCAGAGCTGAGAAATCCTGTCCATCTATCACTGCTGTTGAAGGCACCTCTTTGCAGGTCCGTTGTGGTTTAACCCCAGCCAGCACCCAGCGCTTCACAGTTGCTCACTCACTGCCACACCAGTGGGACTGGGAAGAGAATCAGAGGGGTAAAAGAGAACTTGTGAGTCGAGATAAAAATGATTTAATGGGGAAAGCAAAAGCTGCACACACAAGCAAAGCAAAACAAGGAATTCATTCCCCACTTCCCATGGGCAGGCAGGTGTTCAGCACCTCCAGGAGAGCAGGGCCTCATCCTGCAGAACGGTGACTTGGGAGACAAACACCATCGCTGCAAATGTAGCCCCTTCCTTCTTCTTCCTCCCCATTTTAAATACTGAGCATGACGTCACATGGTCTGAAATATCCCTTGGGTCAGTCAGGGTCACCTGTTCCAGTTGTGTCCCCTCCCAACCTCTCAGGCACCCCCAGCCCCCTCCCCAGCATGGCCAGATGAAGGGCAGGAAAGACCTTGGCTCTGTGCAATCCCTGCTCAGCAATAGCATCTCTGTATTATCAACCCTGTATTGAGCACAAATCCAAAATACAGGCCGATTCCAGCCACTGGGAAGAAAATTAACTCTACCTCAGCCCAAGTCAGCACATTGCATCCCTTATTCCACCATTTACATCATGCTTAGATCCTACACGCTTCAATACAATCTCATTATTCACAACCTTCCCGCCTTCTCATTCTTTAATATAACACACAGATATCATTCCCTTAGTCTGTGGACCACCCCTGCAAAATACCCATAAAATGTCCACAAAATGGCTGTTGAATTCATCTAGTTGATGACTTTGGGCTTCATCTTCTCTGGTGGTCCCTCAGGACAACAGAGGTACTGTAGGAGGAATTACTGGGCACCAAAGCCAGCTCAGGTTGGGTCACTGTTGTCCTACAACTGCTTCTTGTGAGGTTTCTCCTCTATTTGTTTGTAGAGATTCCAGCTCAGGAGGAAAGGGTGACACACTCATTAGGCTCTTTGCCCAGCCCTCGAGAGCTCTGACAATCCCTTTCTGTTTGAGCACAGGCTTTCTCTGACTCTGAGTTATGATGCCTAACTTGTAGCCCACAGGTTTCCAGAGCAATGTCCCTGTACTTTGTTAGATAGGACAGCTATATGGTTAGTATGCACATACATATATATATATATATGCATGTATTGTACAAATATATACATACACCATATATGATATAGTATATGTATCTATGTTGTGTGTGCATATATATGCTTTTGTACATGTGGTGTTTTTCATGGGGTCCAGGACCACTCACATGCTGCCACTTCAAGGCAAGGAAGACATTGAGGTCAGGGCTGATCTAGGAACCCCACTTCCTATCAAAACTTGAGGAGAAATTTCCATGTTTTAAGAGATTGGTATTAATAGTTTCCACTCTAAATAGGGGTTTCATTCTCTCCCTCTGCAAGGGTCCTTAACCTTAACACCTGTCTGAGGCAGAAACAGGGGTTTTTTGGCAACCTTTCCAATTTACCTGGCATAGATCATTTCCTCCAGTTTACTCAACTGGGAGTGAGAGGAAACGGACAGAGGTGTAACATTGATGGGACGCTTATGGTTCATAATAGAAACCTAAGCCTGGGGTTTTCAGATAGGATTTAGAGGCTATCCAAAGCCACTGGTGTTCGTATGTGTTTTGGAAATATCATCACAGGTCTTCCCACTTTTTTCTTAGCAGAGATTCAGAAACAGTTAAATTCTTAGCAGACTTCAAAAGCATATGCACGATGAAATTAGAAAGGCCAGGATGGCAGTTTCTAACAGAGGAGCATAAATGCATGACCACAACACAAAGAATACAGCAAAACAGCCAAAAGGTTAATGAACCTTTATGCAACAAAATGTGGCAGACTGTCTCTTCAGTCAATGCTAGGGTAATAAGGAGGAATCCCAGTCCATTCAATGGTTCAGGCTGGAGAAAAGACTGTATGAGGTTTGGATCACCCCAGTATGTAGGATGATAAATGTGGAATGATCTTTTGTCATTTAATGCTGTTTTTTTTTTTTTTTTTTTCCTTCAGAGACTTCTTAGGACTTCCTAAAGATTATAAACCTTTACTACAAATTTTCTGTGTCAAATCCACTTTAAGATTTAAATATGTTGACAAGTATGTACTTTCTGTGGTAGAGATAAAGGCTGCTTTTGATAATTTTTTCATAACTATCTGTAGTGGGTTTGGTTCACCATCCCCGTCACGGCACCAATTAATGTAGTGGGTTGAGTGCTGGCCAAATGCCAGTGCATCCACTAAAATTATTTACTCATTTTCTGCTGTGAGATAAGGATTAGGAGAAGGGCAAAACAGGCTCAAAACTTTAAAAGGTACAAAGATTTATTAACAGAACTAAAAGAAGAATAATAAGAATCAGAATAAGCCTTTAGAACACTTTTCCTCCTCTCAACTCTTCTTCCATTTCCCACCGACAATGTAATGAGACAAAACTTGGGATTTTCAGTCAGTTTACCACTTCAAAAGATAAATATTTTCTTCAGTTCACTTAGGTTCACTTAGATAAATATTCACTTCAGTTTCCATGCCGTGGAGACTTTTCCACAAGAAGCAATTTCTTATGGCTTTAATTTCACAGCAAATCAGTTTGCCCGGGAAAAGGAAATCCGTTCGCTATGTGAAAGTCCCTCCCATCGACTTACAGTTTTTCCCACATCTGTTTTCCAGGGCCATCTCAGCTTATGGGGTGCAATTTTCAGGATGAGCTGTTCTAGTATAGAAGCAAAGGATCTTTTCTTCTATCACTAGGAGTAAAAGTTCTCTTCTTCTGTCCCTGGGGCTAGGGTTCTCTTCTCTCTCTGTTCAAGCTTCTCATCAGATCACAGCTGCTTGCTTCAGCACAGGTGCCTTTTCTCATAGGCTGCGGTTTGAACGCTCCATCCCTGATGGTGTGTTGATTGAAGAGATGGGACCATCATAGGCTTCAAACGATTTATTACTCAGAAATACTTTAGATAAAGCATCAGTCTCAAGAGGTTGTGAGGTTAGTGTAATACATCATCCATAGCTGAGGAGATAGTCACAAGTTTCTAAGTTACATGGCAATATATAATTTTCTGGTCCAACTGGCAACTGACATGGAGTTTGTTTTAACTTTAGTACCTATTAGCTTCTCTGATTTCTACTGCACTGCATCTTTCTTCCAATAGACAGTTAGGTCACGTACACATATATGCTTTTATTATAACATCTAGATTCTTAGCTTAAACTATAAAATCACATTACTATACTTTCAAGGCATATTTTTACTTACAACTACAGAAACATGAACTTATAATTTCCCTGCTTAGTATTTGTATTTCATTAACTCAAGCTCTTTCTAAGGCTATAAATCAAATCCATTAGTGTCTAAGGAAGTTTCTTTTTTTCCATTTCCCACACATCTCCCCCATTTCATGAATTATAGGGAAATAGTTTGATGGATCATGTCTTCACCATGGCCTTACACAAGAATTTCATCCCTAAACAGGGGCATCTCCTCATTCTTCTCTCTCTGGGCTTCGGCTCCTCCGTCTTCTCTGACCTTGGTGTCTCCACATGGTTCTCCTCACGTGCCTTCACCTTACCTTTTCTCTGACTCGGGAGAAGATCAGCGTTCACAGATTTATTTTTTTCTCAAGTGGAATGTTTCAGCACTGAAAGCGTTAACAGACAGGCGCACAAAGCCTCTCACTGACTGGGCTAGTATGGCAGCAGCCACTTCGGCTGCATGGCTGTTTTTTGGCCCTGGCCACTTTCATCTCCAGCCACGGGGCTACCTCCTGTGCAGACTGCAGAGCCGCCTTTGGTCTCAGACGCCTCTGGTGTCTCGCAGCACCAGAATAGTCGCTGGCAGGATGGCTTGGTGGCTTGCATCTGGAACAGGGCCCAGCTCAGCCTGGCGCCTAGTGGAGCAGGCCTGGCCTGGCCCAGGGCCTAGCGGAGCAGGCCTGGCCTGGCCTGGGGCCTAGCAGAGCTGGCCTGGCCCGGCCCAGGGCCTAGCAGAGCTGGCCTGGCCTGGCCCGGGGCCTAGCAGAGCTGGCCTGGCCCACAAACTGCAAAGCGGGAACCAGACTTCAACAGCCCGCGCCACGGCCCGGCTCAGCATCCATCCCATCCCATCCCAGCAGCCAGGCCGGCAAGGGGGAAAAAGCTTCCACTCTTCTGCAGAAAGTAGGAAGTAAAAGAGAACTTTTCGCGATTTTCTTCTTTCTTAAGTATGATTTATAGAGGTGTGTCCAGCTTCTCTAATTGGTTTAACAGGGTATCAATATTCAGAACTAGCTAGCTATTGGTTCTGTCAGCCACAGAGGAAGCTGTAATGTTTTCCACAGGGAAGGTCACTTCTGTGGCTGACCTTTTTCTTCCTTACCAAAAAATTCAGTTAAGGCAAACCCAGGACACTATCCTATTCAGTTGGCAGGAAGAGAACAGTTTAATGGTTTTGTCACCAAGATTCACTCTACCATTGGTCATTTTGTCTCAGACAAAACACAAAGGTGCTGGGTGTGTGATCCCGTGCACAGCATAGCAGGTTTTGTCCAACAGCTGGCTTGTCTGGCATGATTTTTGTAGCACTTGGTTTATGAGGGGCTCTCTGTGGCCATGAGGCAAGACTGCTGCCTCCCTCTCTGGCCTAGGTGTGCTGAGGTGTCAGCCAAGGTGCCTTCAGTAGGACCTCTGTTAGGTCAGGATAGACACCTTGATTGAATCCAGACTGAATGCTTAAGCCAAAATTAGGCTGATGACTCACAGCAAGTTTGCCTGTTTAGGCTGGTCCAGGTGAGTTTTGCCAGAAGCAAATTAGGAAGCATTTGTAAATCCTCTTTTGGTAGAAAATGGATGAGTCAGTTTGCATCTGGATGGAGGTGTATTGTGTGAGATTTTCTACTGCATTAGCTATATGCAGGAGAAGATCTGTTTGGGGTCCTCATGTGACTGAACAGAAAGATAATTCTTATCACAAGGTTGTCTGCAGCCCTTTTGTTGTTGATATGCGTGCACTTGGGGAAGTGTTCATTATAATTATTGGTTATTTCCATTCATGAAATAAATGTAGTAAGAGGTATGATAGTATAAGTTGCCTTAATGCTCCTCTAACTGTATTTATTCCAGATGGTATGATAATGGTTTTTAAAAGAAATCACATCCCAAAGTAGGTTTGTGTGCACAAAAAACTGTGTAGAACTGCTCTGAGTTGTTGGGAGTCTGTGATGCGTCTGACTCCTTACTATGCTGCTTCAGTATTTTACTGTTGTGGTAGTCAGAAAAAGGAGCTTTATTTCAACAAAGAGAGTTCACCAAATACTGCTGAGGAGTTTCTCAATTCCTTTGGATGCATAAACCTGGACTTGTGAAACAGCTCAATCTTAAAAGCCACAAGTTCTTCTGAAAATTTAGTGTAATGCTGTAAATGCCCTACTAGGGACTGTTTTGCATTGTCCAGGAAAGAAAATCAACCAAGACAGGAAATTCCCACCCAGAAAACTTTCAAGTATGCCCTAAGGCACAAACCTTGTAGTGCCCACCCTGGTTCTATGGAGCATAGAGGTAGAGAGATTTGTTTTGGTCTGAACCATGAAGTCTGTTTGGAACTTCTATTTTACTTGTGCCAAAGGCCAGTGCTTTATCCACTGAGGTGTTGCGATGTCACAATACTATAGGCTGGATTCAAACCTATACAGGGGACCCTCAGCCAACGCTGTTCAAGCTTAGATGCAGGCACACCACTGGCCAGAGATCTGGGTGGAGAGAGATTCCAACCAATCAGCTGTTTAACCTAGGCATTGCAAACCCCCGTTATAAGCAGGCCTCCATAATAAACCAATGCTGCTGTCACATGGATTTCTGAGAGTTTGTGTTGTCCCTGTCTCCGACCAATGACCCCACTGCGAGACTTAAGGCATTGGCCAGAAGAAGAGATGGCCTTCAGTGGCCGTGACTTATAAACAGTGCTGTTCCCTTCCTGGAAAGGCTGCCAGGATAATGCATGACTGCAAGATTTCTCATAAGAAGCTATTAGCTGTTTTGGTTTTTTTTAAGGATTAATAGATGCTGTAAACACATGGATGACTTGACAAATCCATGTTAAAGTGGCAGTCCTAGAGCCATGCAGTCCATTCACCTGCTATATGCTGAGAAACTGAACATATCTGTAAGGCAATTAATAGCTCCCTGTAAATGCAGATCTGAAGTGTTCCTATTTTGATTGACTTTTAATTGTATGTGTGAAACACCAGGATTAGTAGACATCCAAACTCCTTGATGATTCTTCCCAACTGCATGCACATTTGCGCGTACAAGCTGCTCTACAGGTCTGAGAACATGATCCTTTCTGTCTTTACTCTCAGTAATGGCACAGTAAGTCTGTTCCCATGTCTTTTCCTGTCTCTACATAGAATTAGGACACGCAAAGTAGGGGAAAATGAAAGTTGTCTACAAAAATTACTTTAAACTTGTTTTGTGTTAAACATCACCACAAAACCTCCCGGTGAGTTTGGGTGGTGCTGTCCATTGAGGCAGGAATTCTATTTTCAGGAAAGCCCCTGTCAATCTCTGCTGGCTTGGTTCCAGGCAACCCTGCCTGAATTAGGTTGCAGCCCACCCTGTAGAGATGGATGTAAAGGGCTTAATGCTGGCTTTCCATCACCTCCTTCCACAGTGTATGGAACTGCTCCAGGCCAGAGGAATTCTTGAAAGTGATGCCCTGTGAAGGCTGACCTAGAACAGAGGCTAGACGGAGTTAAAGAATAGAGTAGGTATTTATTAGAAGGCCTCAATGGATACACCGTGGGCAGTACAAGAGCCCAGCCAGGGCTACACCCAAGATGAACCCAAAATGGTCACAAAATGGACGACCGGTCACGAGGTCTCACACTTTTATACGTTCTGGTCCATTTGCATATTGGAGTTAATTGTCCAATTATAGCTTTGGATTATGAAGTCCCATCCTTCTTGTTTTTCTTTCTTAATTCTGCCATTGTTTATGGTCTTGGGCCTGAAGTTTGGATCACTTGTCCTTGGTCCCCAGCTAGAGAAGGAATTGTTTTGTCTACCTATTCTGTGAAAAGAGCTTACCATCCCCTAATATGAAGCTCAGAACTACACACTAAAGCAGTACAGAATCTGAAAAATACAAAAGCTAAAACCTGAAGCATCAAAAGGAGCCAGAATGAGGTCCAATCAAAATTATTTGCTCTGTGCAGCAGTAAGCTGAACCTCCTGCGAGGCCCTTCCACCAGGTGTGATGGCCACACTGGGTTTGCTAAGGCAAGCCCATTATGAAGCTTTACCTGCTTACCTGGACTGTAACCACACTCCCAGTGTCAGCTTCCTGTGCCTTCCAATACCCAGGATAACAACCAGCTGGAAAAAAAGCAATGTCTCATTCATTTATCTGAGCTGCTTAGCTGTATCAATACCAAACAGGATTTTGCCTTTGTGCAGTTTGTGAAACTGGGATAAGAACATTCTCTCACACCTGATGTGTGCAGTGGACAAACAAAAATTGCAGGTGATATAGCAATGGGAGCTCCAGAGCCATCTGAGAGGCACAAGAGTTTTATTTTTCAAAAGTGGCACTTAACCTGTAGCTGCAGGTATAGACTTAATTCTGACATAAATTGAAATTTCTGCCCATCACTGGCTTCACTTTTCTTTAGAATGTAACAGGTAGTGGTGAAGTCACTCAAAATAAGTAAATGTCCTTTTCCCAGAGTTTCCTGCTTATTCTTTTGACTGAAAATTTATGGAAAAGATCAATTCTTTATGATAACTTCCTCAGCATTGCTGGTTTAGGCAGATTCCCTTGACTGCTAATGGTGATGTGATGATCCCCCAAGCACACATGCTGTCTGTGTTGTCTTTTTAAGGCTGCTCAAAAACCCCATTTTCAATGATTTCCAAATGTTTGGTATAAAGATGTTTCTCTGAATGAAGGGTTTGAGTGCTTTGGAAAATGTGCTGTTTAAATATTAAGGTGCAGCATTTACATGTATTTTTTCCTCTGGAAGCTTTCTGTGACTGTAAGGGGCAGCAGGAAGGGACAAGATAAAATATTAAAAAAAAAAAAAAAATCTTTGGGATGTTAAATCATAATAAAGCCAGAGCAGGAACTGCAGACAGCAGTTAGCACATTCTGATTCATGCCAGGAGAAACTTTTCTCTATACTTCTATCTATCCATCATGTTGTACATTTTTTGCATGGTCTCTTTTCATGAGTTCATCAAAGCTAATTACGCAGCCCTACTGTGATGACTGTGAGGCCGACCAAATCAGACCATGTATTATGAACAAGTTTAAACACAGAAGAGCAAAGAAAACTAAGTCTCTGTGAATAAAATAGATCAAACCCAGAAACATTTGAAATATACCCCAAAACTTGATTAAAACCAAACAAGGTTAGATGTTGGTGCCAAAAAAATTGATCTTTTTTTTAATAGTAAAAGAGGCAAAGAGAAAGAAAGAGAAAAGAAAGAAGTAGAAAAAGAGGTTTGCATGGGGGAAGAAGACAGGGAGAGTGTGACAGGGGTTAGGTAGAAACATATCATCCTTCTGAGGGTCCCAGTGATGTCACTGCTCCCCTCATCTGGTCTTCTAGGTGGTGAGAGTCCCCTGCTGCTTAAAAGTATAGAATCCCATGGATGAATATACATTTGGGCCAGGTGGGAACGCCCCCGTGCCTCCCTCCCAGGGGCCAGTTTGACACTCTCCCTTGCAACACAGTGGATCTGTCACATCATGCTGCAGTGCTCTGGTGCAGGGTCTGGGGACCCCTTTGGGTGAGGCCTTTGATGGGCCATGTCACCCCCTCTGCTGTCCTTCACATGGATGTGGCTTTCCCCAGGGTGAAGGGGCCTCACAGCTGAGCTGGTCTGCACAGCTGAGGATGGGTGTTAACTGCCTCTGACCAGAGGCTTTTTCACTACACACCCAAAACCTCTCCTCCTCCCCACCCTTTGGTGTGAGGGTCTGTTGGAGCCTGGCAGCTGATAGCCCCGAGGCTGTGGTTTCCACCCCAAAGGCACTAAGCTTGATCCCACTGTGAACATATTCTTCTTCCCTCAGCCCAGACTTGAGTTACTTGATCTTATCTCCATCAACAAGCAGTCCAGGGCCTTAGTCAGGGCATGGTCCAGCTTTTATACAGTTTTGCTAGAATAGGCAAAAGTCCTTCCTGAGGATGTTTAAGCCATAAATGATAATATTTCAGTCACCTGCCAAGGCTGAGCCTGTCAGTGACAGTGGCAGCACCTCAGGAATAAGGTATTTAAAAAGGAGGGGAAAACTGCTGCACAACAGAGAAGAGAGGAGTGAGAATATGTGAGAGGAACAGCTCTGAAGACACCAAGTTTGGTGTGGAGAAAGAGGGACAGGAGCTGTTTCAAGCACCAGATCTGAGATTCCTCTGCAGCATGTGGTGGAGACCATGATGAGGCAGCTGTGCCCCGCAGCCCACTGAGGGCATGGGGATGCAGAGATCCAACCTGCAGCCCATGGAGGAGCCCATGCCAGAGCAGGGGGATGGCAGAGAGAAGCTGTGACCCTATGGAGAACCTGCAACGGAGCAGGTTCCTGGAAGGACTTGTGGATCTGTGGAGAGAAGAGCCCAGGCTGGAGCAGGTTTGCTGGCAGACACCATCCCTGTGGATGTATAAATGAGTCAAATTACCTCCACAAGCATGAAATTTAAAATATGGTTGTATAAAATAACAGGTCTCAATGGTGATTAGTGCAAGGGACTCTTGGAACATCAGAAAATTATGGGAGAGAGGGAGGGGGGGAAGAAGCAGCAGCAACGTCATTTGCTCTTCCAAAACACAGTCCTGATGCATCCAAGAGCAAATATGAATAGCATTGAAATGATGGTGAGGGAAGGGGAGGGAATATTAAAAACTACTGGTGATAGCTGCAGTGAAGGTCACTTCTCCTGGCAAATCAAAGGGCTTGTGGAAGTCAAAGCTGGAAATTGAACTCCTGCTCCCTAATGGAGCAAATGGGAGCGTTGTCCGTGATGTTAAAATTTAAATACTTTGTTTGATCTGTAAAGTCAGGCAGTAGTTATTTGATTGGAAGATTATTGAATATGCTGATAATTTGCATTTCCTTGTGGAATCGTGGATGGACATGGGGAGCAGGATGTGGGACATGTGATGTGTTGCCATGTGTGTGCATGGGACATGGTCTGGGTCTAGCAGAGCTGCTGTGGTTGGGGATAACTCATGGCTGTTACAGTGTGGTGTGTTCCTGGCTTCCTGGAACAAAAGAATCTAACAATTTCAAACAAGTTTAGGGCAAGGACTATTGCAATAAAAGCGATAATAATAATGGCTACACTAGGACTTGAAGTCACTTGAAGATGGGTCCTGCTAGGAAGCCCATGGTTCTAGAGAATTTATTTTTAGATTACTGAAGTAGAACAGATGGCTCAAGCAGGTGGTGGCTGAAGGGAGAAAGAGGTTTTCTAGTTCATGGAAAGCCATACGTGATAAGAGGTAGGTGAGGAGGGGTGCTTACCAGCCTTTTCTTGGGATGCCCAGCCTGCCACCTCTGCTGTCCCTTTCCAAGTGCCACTTCTCACCCATCTCCAACCAGTCCCCCTCTCAGCTGGCAAATAATGGACTTGTGCGATCTTTTTGTGGCTCTTAGCTTTTGTTTGTACTCCTGAATCCACAGCTTTGGCTGCCGAGGCTGTGAGACTAGCTGGTTTTATAGATTGGATTTGATGATAAGGAATTTCCTTCTAGGACTGAAGGACCTACTAGTGCAAGAAAAATACAGTGTTCCCATTACATATTTTTCTCTTCATTATACTTGAATTTTTCCAAGCTTCCTGTTTTGGTGGCTTCCTGGTACAGATTTGAAAAAACACTAAATGGATGTAGTTTAACTGTTTAATTACTGATTTTTTTGTATATAGTAAATTTGAAGGCTGAGGATGGAATTGTTCTCTGCTGGCCCAGCACAGTGGAAGCTAAAACAACTTTCAGCTTGTGCTATATTTAGTCACTCAACTTTGCAGAGCTCAATGGAAAAATGTGAAACAATATTGAGGTTTAGAGAAGTGTCCCAATATGTGAATGCTGTTCTGACTTTTTTGAAGCTGTTTGTTTGGGAAGCTTTTCACATTTTCCCAGACTTCTATTTTTGGGCACTTTCTAACTCTTGCTTGATCCCCATGAGATGATAGCAAGACTTTTCTAACATTTTGGAGAGTGTAATTCCAAATTTCCTATTTTACAATTCTACAATGTATGCTTACTTTTATGATAGGAAAAAATCTTCTAAGTCAGGTTGAAAATTTCTGGATGCTGACATGTCAAAGCAATTTTTGCTAGCTTGTATTAGTTTTTAATTAAAATACTTATTCCCCAGGGGCTAAAAAGTACAAAGCTATTCTTTTCACGGAGGCTACTAATGAGTTGGAACATCTTTCTTCTCGCTAGGCCCTGGTTCCCAGGTTATTAGGTGAGGAGTTAGTTCATACTGGGTTAAATTTGGGGGTGAGTTGTGAACTATTTGCAGTTGTACCTATGATACTGTGAGAGCTTGTTCTTTAACTTCTCTTGAGTGTTTCCCTTGAGTGCTGAGATCTGGAAACT
Source organism: Promerops cafer (assembly GCA_013398275.1). NCBI lineage: Eukaryota > Metazoa > Chordata > Aves > Passeriformes > Nectariniidae > Promerops > Promerops cafer. The sequence goes on along the minus strand of VZSE01014772.1, from coordinate 33,881 downwards.
TGACTGATAACCATGGTTACTACTTCTAGTTGATGTACTTGGGCATCAGCAAGTGCTGCCAACTCTTGTAAGAATGTTAGTGGTTGGTTTGCTGTTTTTAAAACAAGCATGAATGCAAAGTTTGTGTCCAGTGTTGAACATGGGTGACCCCACATCTGAATGCTTGTGGAGCTTTTCTTTGAACTGGCAAAATATCTTCTGTGAAGTAAGGACTCAGCAAGCATCTACCTTTTGCTCTGTCTCCACTCTTGTTATAAAGTAAATTATTCCATTCTGATCTCTCATCCAGGTGATGAGATCAGAGGTTGTAGTTGATAAACTGTGAGGTATGAGTGGAATTAAGTCAAACAGCTGGAGACAAAAGAGCTCTGAATCCCCTCCCTGCTGGCAGATCAGAGAAGGATTTAACAGCTTGGGAAGAAATGGCTCCATTGAAAGAGAGGCAGTGCAGTTACATTGATGCTCAGAGTTGAAAGCTGGAGGTGTCCCTTAAATGTCCAGTGAGCCTTAATGACTCCCCTTTCCACATCCTGGAGCATATTATTTGTCAGAGAAAAAAGTGGTGTCTTTGTATGTAAGTCCTCCACCTTTAACAGTTGTGTCACTCAGGATGTTATTCAAAACTGGCTGTTTGGGACTGCTGTATGGAACACTCTGAGGGGACATGCTCAGCCCTCTGTACTTGTCACTTGTGTGCAGGAATCTGGGCTGCAGTCAGGAGGACTTTCTGCACTTCCCTCTGAGCTCCCTTCAGTGAGTCAAGGTAGTCACACTCCACACATAGACCATTGCAAGAGTCAGACATGAATGTAGAGAAACTCTGAAGATATATCTGATACATATTTTTAAAAATATTTTGTCAGCCCTTGTAATTTAAAGGGATCAGAGTTGAGCTATGCAGAGCTCAAAGGAGCAGCTACATTGTGCATATGCCAACTTTAAACCAGCTAGAAGTGATTAATATTGCGGGAATGGGCTCAGAGCAGGCTGTGAAAATCCAGCTGGACCTTAAGTGCCTGTGCACACTATGAGCTTGTGATGGGGACCATGTGTGCGACCTGCATGACTGTACATGAAACTGGCTGGCCACCCTAACAGCTATTTAGGCAGCTTAAAATATGCCATGCACAGAAAACACAACTCAGTCTGTAATCACACTGATTTAGATAATGTAGTTATAGCACAATTTTTTAAATCCATGTCTCTGGGATGAGGTCCCAGCTTAAGTTCCCCTTGTATCAGTAAGTTTGGTCAGGGTGAAAGGTGTTAAGGCTGAGTTTCCCAGCAACCAGGTCACAAAACATGCAGGAGGTTTAACACTGAAAGTGTTAGTTTGAATTTGACTTGGAAGTAAATGTATAGCCTGAACTGTTTGTAGATATGAGACTTCTCACCTTTATTTCCAAACTTCTTTGACAAGCGTGAGACAGATTCTGTCCCTGTGCATTTGCTGTGGGGCTTTCAAGTGAAAATAACTTATAGTTGTAAGCTCTCTTTGAACTGATTAGTGTAAGGGCACACTTAGAATTAATGGAAGTTGCCCTATGACAATGGAAATTATTAGAGCTTCAAAAGAGATACCTGGGGATGTAGGAATGCAGTATCTCAAAATGCCAGGTAAGCAACAAGTAATTATTCTTGTTGTATCCAGCTCAAGAAACTGAGATAAAATGGGGAACTCCTACCAATTTTTTCCACACTTGTATATAGTAATCTTCGACCAGAAAAAAACACAATTTTAGAAGCGCTTGAAATGAAAATATTAGTTTAGATTGTGTTGTATTAAGAAAAGCTGCCTTTTTGTTTGTCTCAAGTTTTAAGCTTCTGGAGCTTACTAATAACCATGGTATAGGAAGATGTGAATTGAAGATAGAAAATGAAAGCTGTGAATCTTTCATAATCACCTGATTCCAGGAACTGAGGCTCTAATCACCAAAATGCTCAGGTTGTATCTCATCTAAAATTTTGTATGGGTAATGAAAACCCCCACAGCATTCTTTGTCTTTAAGGCTTTACTTTTAGGGGACAATTGTAAATGTGACGCACTTTGAAAATAAAATCCTAATACTGACTTTTTAAATTTAATTCAGAAGCCACATTTTGCCCTGCAAGTCTCACAGCCATTAAGTGGATTAGTGGTGGTGGCCTCGGATGTGGCACCCAGTTAACAAGCATTGCTGAAGCTGGGAGGGGTTTAGGGGTACCAGTGACTGACCCAGCTTAGATCCCATGTTGGAGGGAGGTGAGTGAAGAAATATTGTGGTAGAAAAGATGTAAGGTGTGAACTGTGTGGGCAAATGAGCCCTTGAACTGGAGGAAACTGAACAGGATTTTGAATTTATCTTGTAGTTATCATGAAAGTTCTGCAAAGAACTTGATATAGTCTAACTACCATGCTGACTATCTGAGAAAACATTGGAAAAGATAGCAGCTCACAAACCATATCATAACATTAATTTCTTTTAGAGTTCTCAATTGACTTCTATTTTAATACAAATGCTGTGATAAGAACTAAAGACAGGAAAGAAGCTGACTATCTAAGAAAATATTTCTCCAAGTACCTTTGAGAGATCAGCTTCATATTCCACAATGTCAAAATCACTTGAATGAAACCACAGAACAAAGCTCTCTTCTAAAAGGAAAGGTTTTGTTCATGTTGGCATCTTCATTATAAGTACACATTGACTAGAAATAACAGCTTCAGCTGAGAGAAATGAAAACAGTCTTGTTTCCAAAACAGGATAAATTAAGCATGTGCACTTAATCACAAGATAATCTCTTTGCTGTTAATAATATTTCAGCAATGGTAGGAGTCTGTGCCCCAGTCAGCAGCTCTGCCTCCAGCCTGGCCATGGCTCGTTCACCCATTGGACTGGCCGGAGGATTCATACACCAGACCCCACACTCTCAATCCCTTACATGGCAGCTTCTCTATTGCAGAACAGTTATTTAGTTTCACTACCTTTGCTAAATTACACATGTTCTAGTAGGCACCCCTTTCCAGGACAGGAGGGTGTTTCCCTCATTGCAGACATGCCCTGCTGGCTCAGCACTTCTTGCTGCTGGTTCCGTTTTGTTGTACACCAACAGCTTTTATGAATCAATAATGCTCATTCCCTTAATTGGAGTTCTGTCATGGGAGGTTTTGTGTTTACTGATGTAGCATTTAAACCTTAGGATATGGCCTTGTGCTGGTGTTGGTTAAACCTGGATCTGGGATTCTGGATCCAATCAAGCACGTGTTTTACTTTGGTTAATTTGGTGCATTAATATTTTTGGGGGGCTACAATTAGGGTAATGGAGGATTTCACAATTTTTTCATTAGGAACATGAACACTGCATTTTCTATCAGTAGAAGATCCTGGGCCCTTTTCTGCCCCATCTCTTTTGCCAATTAATGTGTTTGCTCAAAAAAATCCAAGAGCAATTTACCAAGCACCACCACCCTCCCCCTATATATGAGCAGCTCCTTTCTGTGCTTACACTCTACTTCAGTTTTGCCAGAAAAAAAAGCCTGTGCTGTAGAGGATCAAGGAACTGATCCAAGCTGAAAATAAATTGGCAAAAACCTGAGGAGTTCTTCAGAAGAGCAGCTCCTTGGTTTGTTTCAGAATATGGATGTATCTACATCTACTTGAGAAAGGGTCCAAGGGCAGAAATAGGGACTGAGGCAACTTAAACCAGTGTCACTGACAGAAAAACCCCACAGAGCCACAGTCTTATTAAGGTACAGTTTGTCTGTCCTTATTTTTATTATTATGTGTCTTCTTCTCTATAACCCCACAGTACCTCTGTGGTGACTTCGGAGTTCCATAACAGGGCCTATAAATTGTTCCATCCCAGTGCATCCAGCTACCTTTTCATGGGAAGATTAAGGCTGTGGAGGCTCTGATATCTGCCAGGATCTTCAAATACTCTGATTTTTACTGTACTGAAAATACCTGGCTGACTGCCATCCAGTGCTGGGGATCCTGCAAATTACCCAACTTGTTGTCGCTCATTTATTTTATACCAGCACAGCCTGATCTTCCAGATCTACTCTCCCTTCTAGGGCAATAATCTTACTGAACCAAATCTTAGAAAGCAGAAATGGGCACATCTCTGCTGAAACAGGAGAATTCAGGTGAGAGGGTGGAGCATCAGATGATGGAGAGTAAGACCAGGAGCAGCAGGAAACGTCCTTGTAAGCTCCCTCATCCCTTGTGATAAGACCGATGTAAAGAAAATGTCCAAGTGATATGCAGTTTTTTTACCTCCTGTCATTGCTATCTCCATTTTGGGCCACTTGCCCACTATTATAGTAAACATTTTAATAGTGCATATATGTAGCTGTAAGTGCTTTAAAAGCAGAGATTACACAGACCCAGCAGTTGCTCCTGACTACAGGAGGAAGCTTGGCTTGGCTGAGTTACCTGAGTCATCTCAATCAGTCACTTCAGCTAGTAAGAACTGGGCAAAAGTTATGGAACTGAGAAATGTGTAGTAAAGTTTTAGATTGCAGAGTTTTGGGGGTTTCTGTCTACTTGCAAAAAGAAATTGTTCCTTTTAATCTTTTAAAATGTGAAATTTGGCCTTTAAAGACAAGAAGGGTTGAATAAACACCATGTAGAGCAGGCATGGGCATTAACAATATTGCAATCCTTTCCCTTTTATCTTCAAACTTACCTGTCTGCATAACTGTCCCACTGCAATATTTTTTCCTGAATTGTATATTATTTATTTGCTTTTGAAGATACGTTTATATCGCTGCCAACAGTAACATCAGTGAGGTGCTGGTACAGAAGAGATGTTCATTTTTCTTCCCTTTTCTTATGGATAGGGGACAGACAGCTGCAGTTTGGCTGAGCCAAATGCAAATCAGAACAGGTATCACAGTAAAGGAGATAGTGTTGACCAAGGCAAAAGGGGACAGTGACACAGGCCAGTGTTTCGCCTTCTGGAAAGGGCTGCAAGGCTGCAGCAGAGCTGGCTGTGGTAGGAAGTCTGTTGTTACCTCTGGAGAGGGGAGTGACAGGACAAGCTGCTCTGCAAAGATCAGGTGGTTGTCTTCGACTTTCCCACAGTGTTTTTCACAACAGTTACCTGATAGTTTTTTTTTCCCCATATGATTAAGATATTTCACTGAAGTCTGATAATTGTAGCCACATGTCTGTGATTTGTCTAGTCTAATTTTCATTGTGAGGGAGGTAGAGCAGGTTAGAGAAGAGGTATTGAAGCTGATGGAATATGCCCTGGTTTAAGACCCAGGTTGTTGCTATATTAGCTGTCTGGCTGACACGAGACTGTAAAAGTCTTTCTGGGCTGAGTGTAGGGTTTTTTGAAATAAGCACCTGGGAAGCATTCACTTCTATGCAGGTCCCTAAAGGAAGACAAATAAGGGTTCTCTGAAACTCCAGGGTGATGTTTTCTAGAGAGAGGGTGGTTAAAGTGATTTTTCTTCTTCTCTTTTTTTTTTCCTATGTTAAGACCAAAATCATCAGGTGAAAAATAAAGGTGGGAAAAAGCATCCTGCAGTAGGAGGAGGTGAGGTTTGCCAGACAAAGCCATCTAGTGGTTACTGCTCACTGCTCTCGCTGCTCACGGACTCAGAGCTCTCAGTCACCAAGGGGTTTGGTGCCTGCTGTGGGACCTGATCAGCTCACTGGGCTGCGTCTGCTCCCTCCTCAGCAGAAAGGGAAGGGGTTGGTTGCTACTGAGTCAGAAAAGTAAAGGGAGTGGTCCCCTTGAGCAGAAGGAAAGTCAGGTTGCCCAAAACTTGTTTGTGTTGTTGAACAGCAGAGGCCAGCAAAGGTGGTGGCTGGTCTGGAACAGCACTGCCAGGAGTAGTGACTCAAGTAAAAGCCTGACTGACTGAAGTGCCTGAGCCCAACCCAGGCATTGAGAGCAGGGTGACCCCAGCTGTGCCTGGGGTACACCAAGGACAGCCAAGAAAGAGCTCCCAGCTGCTGCTGGCATGCTGCACTTGTGAGGAGATGTGAACCTTTTTAAAGCAAAATGCTCTGTGGATTAGTGCTGAATTTATTAAATTGTTTTATCCTCCCCCAAAAAAATCACTTTAAAATCCAAAAGGTTTTGTTTTGACACATTCTAAATGTTTTGACACTTACATATAATTTTAAAGGCTGAAAACCATGGAGTTTGGACAGCAGCTCTCACTTGATGACCATATGCAGTTTCTCTACTTCCCCATAAAAAAACCAATTTATCAACAAAAAATGTTTCATATTAACCTAAAATACTCTCTTCCCTGTATTCCCTAGTTTGGTAAATGAACCAAAATCACTATTATTTCCATTGTGAGGCCTTAGTTTAATGCCCATTTTCCTCTTAAAGAAGATACCTTTGAACTTTGTCATCTACTGTGCTCAGAGAGCTGGCATTATAAACTTTTCAGAAGGTATTACAGAATCCACACTGGAGGCCTATATTTATTAGGAAAACAGCTACCTTGTCAACATAATGTGACAGTGCAAGAAGTTTATATTGCGAGGAAGCACAAAGACCATTGAGAGGGCTGAGGAAGGGAATGTGTGTGCTGAGTATTTTAATGTGGGTAGAGGTGAACAGTCAGTGTTGGTGAAGAAATGTGGCAAAGTAGGTAAGCCTAGTGGAGATTTCTCCTGCTGTTGTGCCCTTGCTGGGGAGAGGAGACAAAGGATTAAACAATTCTTTACTTCAATAGCTGAGCCTAATTTCACAGCTTCTAAAATATCTTCATAGTGCATGTACTGTGTGTTCAGCCACAAGTACAATCCTGTTATTAAATGCAACTCCAATGCACCTGGCAATTACAGGGCTGTATCGCTCACTTTTTCTGAAACTCTTCAGGGCACTTCTGATGTTGTTTTTTTTTTTTCCTTAAGAATTTAAAAAAGATTCCAAGGAATGCTGAGTTTATCAAAAGCTGGTAGGATTTTTGGGCTCTCAATCACCAGAGTACTTGCTATAAATTTGTTCCTTGCCAATATCCAAATTCCAGCACATGAAAAGTGAGCCCAAAGTCAGTAATGAGGAGATAGAGAAAATGAATGTGCATTTGATCACTTTTTTACTATCCCTTTCTTTTATCCTGCCCTTGGTAAACCATTTTTGGTTCTTCTGTGGATCCAGTTAATGAGTCTTTGTACATTTGGAGTTTGCAATGTTGCACCTTCAATGGCTGTAGAACAAGTTGAGTTCTTCAGGTGTGAAGCTGAAGGGAGTAAGGGAGCAAGTGGTATGTGTGCCTCAGAAGCAAGCAGTCAAGTCCAGCTTCTCTTAAGAAAAGCAAAAACTGGGCAGGTTTTTTCCTTCCACTTTCCATCCGTTTTTGTTTGCCTGTTTCTTTTGAAGAGCAGAAGAACAGGATAGTGGATCAGAAAAGATAATTTTCTCTGTTAGCTGAAATAGAAGACTGGGTGACACCTCCTTCTCTTTGCCAACACCACATGAAGGAAGTAGCACTAACAGACTCAGGAGGCCACATTTCCCCATTTTCAGTGTAACTGCTCATTTTAAGTTGTTGTTTAATAAGCAGATGGATGTTTCATAATGCTTAAAAGGAGTTAAAGCATGAAGGCACTTAAAGAAATCAGATGTCAAGTCTTTAACTAATGGGATTATAAAGTAGAGACCCTTTAAAGATGGCTTGGTCTAAGTGATCCAGCAGCCACAAAGACCTTATTATGGGTCAACAGTTTATTTAGTGAACAATAGTGCCTTTTGAAGAACTCATACAATCAAAATTTAGATTTGTGCACAGTGGATAATTTTATTGAAGTGTCGTAATATAAATGCATGAGCTTCCCTGAGCCAGCTGTGTGTGCTTATGTCTGTACTTTTCTAGAATGCAGGCTCTTTTACATATTTAATAAATGACAAATTCTGTGGATTTCCTTGTTCCAAAACAGCATTTTTATATTTTTTTTTTGTGATCCAACAAATGCTATCCTTTCAGGACTATTTGTGCAGGAGCAAGAGGAGAGGGGGGGGAAAAGGTCACTACAATTAAAAAAAGCTCATGCTTTAGTATTTAATAATGCAGTAATGTTTCTTTAAAAGCAACTCAAATTCAGCTATGGGCCAAGGGCCATTTCTGTTACATTAGACTGTAAAAGGCAGGGTTTTGGTAAAGATTTGAGCATTTGAAAACATAAGGTTTTATAGAAAACACTGCATCTTTATTGCCTTCAGTGCTGGTGGAAGTCTGGTTGCCTTATGGGAAACATAATGAGTTGCTGAAGAGATGTAAATATTCTCCTAAATATTCTAAGGTCAAATTTCACCTATGAATTCTCCATTGACTCTTAAAGGATCTTCCTCTGTGGTGTCTAGGGCCTGATCTAAAGGTATTCAAATAAATTGGAATTCTTGCATTGATTTCCAAAACATTTCAATCATATCCTAAGTGCTTTACTCTGTAACACATCTGATTTTGGTTGATTTCTTGCTGAAATCAATGGGGACTTTCCCAGGCTGAGAACTTTCTCTTGTACCTCCCAAGAGTGTTCCAGATACCTTTGGAAGCTCTGCTTTTGTTGTCCATGCTTTTGAGCCGAGCCCCACCTCCAGTGCCATGCACTTGACCCAGTTTATGCTGGTTTCGGGCTTTGGGCATGAGGTGCAGCAGGGGGAGGCAGGTGCAGTACCCATCCCTTGGCACTCAGGCTCCTGAGCAGTTCTCACAGTGATCCCACACTGTGCTGACACCTTATCCCAGCCAGCAGGATTCCGTGGGCACGTGGGCTGGTGCTGCTGGGCCTTCTTCACTCTTGAAGGGCACAAGCTGTCAGAGGCTGATGGGAGCAAGAGGCACATTCAGATCTGCTGTTGCCCACATGGATGTTCTGAGAGACTTGCAGACAACCACTATAATCTGACTCCTAAATTATTTCTGGAATTAGCCCCTTTTTCAGTTTTACAGCTGATGAAGTCAGGAAGAAAGGTATCTCTTGGGCTGTGAGTAGATCCTGCTGACAGAGTTTTCATGATACTAAGTCAGGGTGACAACCTGGTGAGCCCAAGGGCAGGAGACCCACCTCCCTGAGAGTTCCTGGACTGCTCAGGGTAGACAGAGGTTGCTGTACCTGCACTTGCAACTTCCTCCTGTGACTGTAAAACTTTTAGGACACCTGTGAGGGGGGATGTTTCTAACCCCAGCAGTGACTGGATTGCTTAATTGCTGTTAGTTTGGCTTTTCTGAAGTGCCCGGGACAAGGAATGAACATTCCCACAGAGATGCTGATTCCAAGCCTTCTCTGAAGTCTACTAGAGGAAATGACCCCCAGTTAGCTGAGTCCCTAGACAGGTTCTCATCTTGGGTGTGATGTGTTTTGCTAGAAAGGCAGCTCCCTTGCAGGCGGGCAAAGAGCCAAACCTGACTGAAATGTTCAGGAGGATTTAGATTAAGCCCACAAATCCTGATTCTGCAAAGATTTAAGCTTGTGCATAATTTTACATATGTGAATAGTGTCATCAAGATCAAATGATTTAAGATAATGTACAAATATCAAATTAAAATAATGCACCTGCTCAAGTCTTGGCAGTATCGAGGCTGTAATGAACTGGATAAAAGCATGGAAGAGAAAAAATTACTTTCTCAGAGCTGTTAAGGTGTTATTTCAGAAACCTAGTCAATGACAACTGCATTTATGTGTACTATAGAAAGTCTAAATAAATGGGAGTGTTTATTCATCCATGTCATGTATTTGCATCAATAAGGGACCTTCAAGGGTTTGGCTTTTCTATTCTACTCAAAAAAGCACCTGAAAGTATCAGTTTTACAGTCTGATCCTAGTGCAATCAGTGGGTGTTTGTACTGTAGAGAGACTTCAGAATTCGGATTGCGGGCCTTATTGAAATTAGGCCCAAATTGAAGAATAAAACAGTGTAACAAGCTGAGTGAAAGGTCTGCAATGCTGCAAGGGCTTCCTTGTGGAGTGAAGAGCCAGTTCTTCTCCAAAATAAGGATAGGGAGAGGTTAAATAAAATCTTTTGGAGAAAAAACAAGCCTTGTGCTAAGTCGAGGTCTGAGCCGAGGTACAAGGGTGACACATGCTGGTGCTTGCAATGACTCTGCTGGCCACCTATCCTGCCTTCTCCTTCCTCCCCTCTACCTTCAGCCCTGGGCTTTGGTCACTGGGCTCCTCTTAGCTGCCACTGGAAGTAAGTGTATCCCTGCTTCTCTAACAGGTGGCAGAACTGTGGAAGCAGGAAGCAATGGAAGCAGCCCCCTTGTTTAGCACACCTTTTGCCCCACCTTTCCTTGGTTTGAGGCGCCCAAGCCTCCCTTGGAACCCACAGTGTTTCTGGGGATGGCATCCCCTTCAACATGCTCTTCTGCTCCTTGCTTGGGTCTGATCCCTGTATTTGGGTTTTCAGAGCCACAGGTCATCACTGCACAGGTAAAGAAACCGGAGAGGGGGAAATCCTCCCTGTGCCAGCAGCCAGCAGAGGGTGTGAGCCAGTGGAGCTCTGCAGCTAAACCAGAGATGAACTGTGGGTGCAGCTCTGTGTGTAAGGCAGATCTTATTGCTATGGTGTAATCATCTTCTATGGAGAGTAAGAGAGTACAATGGAACTGATAAAGGAGCCTGATATCTTAGGCTTGTGAGAAACGATGCTCACTTTTAAAATTTCAAAGGTTTATTAAACCTCTAACAAAAATACAACAAAGGACTGAATAAGGAAAAATTACAGTGCTGGGAATCTCCATCACTACCACCCACATGCTCCCCTACAAAAATGGATGCTGTGCCTTTTATACCTTTGGCTCCTCCCAAAGTCTTGTCAGTCAACTCCTTCTCTGCTGTCCATTGGTGGAGATCACTTTCTTACATCTTGATTGGAGGTCAGGTGTCAGGTCAGGTCAGTCATGCCACGCCTCCTAGTAACAAGCCGGCCCTCCCCAAATGCCCTGACTACTAAGGCTATTACAAGGGGGAGGGAAAGAGGACTATGGGAGGACATATTACAATAACATCACTATACATCTACAAAACTTCTCTTAACATACACATAATATCCACCTCTTAATTGTGAGAGCCAACCACCACATTATTCTATAACAGGCTTAATCAAGCAGAAACCATGGGAGAGACAGACACGGATAACTGCTCCCTGGGGTAGAAGGGACCAAGAGACATGTTGTGAAACTTTGTAATGATTACCAGGTAACTGATGTCATGAAGAATGTGTAACCAATGGGAAATTGTTACCAAAAATAGAATCCTATACAAGTGTCATACAAGAAAAACCGATACAAAAGCTTTGTATTCTCAATAAAAATCGGCTTCTGATCCAGCTCAGTTGTCCCTGACTCTCCATTGCCGATAATTGGTGCCCTTGTGAGAGGAGCAAGAAACAGCCAATCTGGCTGCAATTGGTGAGCCCCTGGAACTGGAAGTGCTGGTGTGAGGACCAGGAGTGGGCCCAAAATAATCTCTCCACGAGAAGGAGGTGAGCCACGGAGAACATGGGACAAAGTATGTCTAAAGAAGAGAGAGGCATTTTTAAACTAATGCTTGCTTTGCTTGTGAAACATGGCAAATCCTTGCCAAAGCTGGACTTGAAGCTAATTCCTAAATGGGTGGCTGTTAAACATCCTGACATCACTGCCTCCTCTATTTTTACAACTGCTGTTTGGGATGATGTGGGGGTTAAGCTCTATGATTTAGCCACTATGGGACACGAGCTGGCAATGCGTATGCTCCCGTCCTGGAGAATGATTTTTGAGACATTGAAAAAGCAAGAGCAGTCTCAGGCTGTGTCCTCTGTGGATACCGCCAGCCCCCTACCACACTCTGACTCTCCCTCCCCACTTGAAACTGGTGCCTCTGATACTGAAGAGCAGCCACAGCCATCAACCCCCCTCTGCCCAGACAAAGGAGGGGAAGGCATCCTGTCTCGTGGTCATGAGCAGATTATATCACTGACTGTGGCTCTAGCAGTGAGAAGGAGGGGGACCCCTTCGATCCAGGACCTATAGATTCAGATTTTGAGACTGACCTATTCCCTACTGACCTTCATGATAACAGGATGAGGTTAAAGAAAAAGGCTCTTAAGGAGGGGGACTTTGATATCGCAGCGAAAAAAATCACACCAGTCAGGCTTTACGGCGCCAGGGGAAACAACCCGCAGTGGGGACCCCTCGCTTATTCAGAAATTAAGGAACTATGCCACATGGCTACAGAACATGGACTAGGGTCTCCCTACTTTGCTAATCTTTAATAGTCTACGTTGTCAACTCATCTTATGACCCCTCATGATTTAAAGGGACTGGCGAACTTATTACGAACCCCAACTCAGCATGCTATTTTTGATGCTCAGCGGAAAAAGGGGTTAGAAGCTTTGCTTGTAAGATTTGTGGGGCATGCAAACCAGAATATCACAGTTCTCACAACTGACCACCTGGCTGGAGAAGGAGCACACTCAGACCCTGTGGGGCAAGCCCGGATTCCTAGAGAAGCCCTTGAGGGTATTTCTGAAGCTGCACATACTGCATTTCTAAAAGTTCCCAATGCTGCAACCCCCCAAAAATTATTTACTAATATAAAGCAAAGACCGTCTGAATCTTACATGCAATTTATTGACCGCTTGAAACAAGCTCTTGAAAGACAAATTGAGAATGACATTGCCAGAGAGGTGTTGCTTTTAAAATTTGCTGTTGAAAACGCTAATGAGGACTGTAAAAAACTGCTTAAGTCCTTGCCTAAGGAGGAACCCATCCTGCTGGAAATGACTGAAGCATGTAATCGCCTCTGCAGGCTTCAGCATACGGCAACAGTTACTTATGAGGCTGTGGGGGCTGGTATAGCTAATGCCTTTGTAGCTTTGAAAATTACACCAGGGGACACCCGAATGTGCTTCAAGTGCCGGAAACCTGGGCATTTGAAGAAGGACTGTGGTATTGTGCACCAGAGGGAGGTGGAACAGCTGCAGAAATGCTTCCCGCCTGGAAAGTAATTTTTCAGGTCCTGAAAGCCCAAGAAAAATCCCATGCTAAAAAATAAGGTAAATGCCTTTAGCCCTCCCTTTGCAGCAGAGCCTCAGAGTTCTTTACAATCTGGAGAGACTGCATTCCTCTCTACACAGCCCATGGCCCCCCTCCTACAAGTGAGAGGGGCCCCTCACGATCCGTAGAGGCGTTTGCCGCTGGCTACTGCCCAAATGACAGCGACGATAACAGAAGATACCCCTTTGACCCTGGACCTGTTGACCCTGAAAAAAGAACCAGATCTTTACCCCCCATATGGTGCAGCCCACCGCTCATAATGCCTGCCAGGAGCATCTTGGCATGTGGAAATGTGCAACTTTACACATCTGGATAACAGGAACCAACAAAGAAGAGATTGAAGTTCTTTTAATGTTAACAGGGGAAATGTCATCCTCAATCAAACAGGTAATTTCTTACTGTAGTTGGTGACTCCCCAGATGATCACCTTTCCATGGCTAGTGGTAATGTTAAGCACTTCAAAGGCATGGGAATGTGGGAGAGGAAAAAATCTGCTTTAAAATGCATTTTTCTGAGGGGGTAGTGGTCGGCTGGATCAGTTTCTGACTTGGTCAGACATAACTGTGAGTGCCACTGCTGCAGAGAAGGTGGTGGTGGGGAACAGGGGGTGTGAAGGGAAGCAGGAGAAAAAGCAGAGCATGAATGTTCCAGCATCATCTCTGAGGTGGAAGGGGCTCTCTGATGAGAAGCGCAGCCATTCCTCATTTATGCAGGCCCAGTACAGAGTGGAATTTTCAGCCTTTTATGCAGAGTGATGGGTTAACAAACTGTCATGGTTTGACACTGGTCAAATGCCAGGCACCCATGAAAGCTGCTCACTCACCCTTCCCTGCTACAGCTGGACGGAGGAGAGAAAATTTATCGAAGGGTTCATGAGTTAAGGACTGGGAGAAAACACTCCAAGGGCAAAACAGGCTCAACTTGAGATATTAAGTGAATTTATTACTAACAAAATCAGAGGAGCACAATGAGAAGTAAAATAAGCCCTTAAAAACACCTTTTCTTCCCCCAGCCCCTCCCTCCTTCCCACTGACAGTGCAGGGAGACAGGGCATGGGGGTTTTGGTCAGTTCGTCACCCAAGGTTTTCTTCTGCTGTGCAGGGAGAGGAGTCCTTCCCCTGTGAGACCACGAGGTCCCTTCCTACAGGAGATTGTTCTCAGTGAGCTTCTCCAGCATGGTTCCACTCTCCCGAGCAGCAGTCCTCCCAAAACTGCTGCAATATGAGTCCCTCCCACAGGCAGACAACCCTCCCAAAACTGCTGTGGCGTGGGTCTCTCTTCCACGGGGTGCAGTCCTCCAAGGACAGGCTGCTCCAGCCTGGAAGCAGGGGCCCCTCTCTCCACCAGGTCTCCCACGGGGTCACAGCCTCCTCCAGGCATCCAACCACTGTGGTGTGGGCACCTTCCTCACGGGCTGTGGGTGGATCTCTGCATCCCCCGTGGATCCCCCCGGGCTGCGGGTGGATCTCTGCATCCCCTGTGGATCCCCACAGGCTGTGGGTGGATCTCTGCATCCCCTGTGGATCCCCATGGGCTGCAGGGGCACAGCTGCTTCACCATGATCTCACCACGGCCTGCAGAGGAATTTCAGCTCTGGCACCTGGACCACCTCCTCCCCCTCCTTCTTCACTGACCTTGGTGTCCCCATGTTGTTTCCCTCACACGTTCTCACCTCCTTCTCTTCTCTATCTGGAATTAAAACTGCCCCACTATCTTTGTTTTGATTTTCTTCTTAAATATGTTATCGCAGAGGCATTACCATCATCTCTAACTGGCCCAGCCTTGGCCAGCAGCATGTCCATCTTCAGAGCCATCAGAGATTGGCTCGGCCACACATGGTGGAAGCTTCCAGCAGCTTCTTACAGAAGCCACCTCTGTGGCCACCCGGCTACCAAAAACCAGGCCGTGCAAAACCAACACACAGAGGTTAAAGAACAGCCAGCAAGTAGAGCAGGCTGCCAAAGGTTAGCAAGAATCTCTGAGTAGAAAGGCTGTTCAGGATGTCTCAGGCAGCATTAAGGATACTTTAGACTTCAAATTAGAAGTGTCCTGTGCAAGCAGACATCCAGAGTCTCTCTTTGATGAAACTGTGGATGGTAGAAATACTAAAGTCCATTTCCCTGTGGATTTTGAGGACCATCCTCTCCCCCAATGACCCTCAATTCCTGTTCTGTTTCCCCGCTGCAACATGGATATCATCCCACAGGGACATGATTTCCCAGCTATGTGTTCAGTGCTTCCCCTCGCTGCAGTCTGTGGTTGGAGCTGGGTGGTCACTGCTGAGTCCCTGTACTCCACAGACAGGACCTGCCTTTGGTGTGTGACTGATTGAAACTGAGTCACTGAAGCTGGCTGGGAAACAGAAGAAAGACTAGGGATCATACATATTATCACAGAATTATTTAGGTTGGAAAAGACCTCTAAGATTAGAGTCTAACCTGCGACCAGTCACCACCAGCTTGTCAACCACACCAGAGTGCTGAGTCCACAGTCAGTTGTTCCTTGGTTGGCTCCATGGATGCGGACTCCAACACGTCCCCTTCCAAAGCCTGACAACCCTTTCCATGAAGAAATTCCTCCTGATGACCAGCATGAACCTTCCCTGGCAAAACTTGGTGCCATTTCTTTTTGTCCTGGGAGCAGAGTCTGAGCCCCACTTGGCTGCACCCTCATGTCAGGGAGTTGTAGAGAGAGAAAAGGTCCCCCCTGAGCCTCCTTTTCTGCAGGCTGAGCCCCCCCAGCTCCCTCAGCCACACCTCATATGCCTTACTCTCTAAACTCTGCTCCAGCTCTGTTGCCCTGCAGGCAGGTTAACAGGAAAAATGTCTAAGACTGCATTTCAAACGCCAGCAGTGGTTGTTACAGTGTGTGTGAAATTCAGCAGTCCTAATCTTAATCTCACTTTTATACGTTTGTAATTCCTGTAAAAACCGGGCAGTCCTGGAACGGGGGCAGGGGTGGTCCCACACACTCAGGGCATCTTGCTGGATGCTCTCGGGAGCTCGGAGTGGGGCTCTGGGGCACAAAGTCGGTGAGAGCCCTCACGGCTCCTTCTGAGCAGGAGACACCGGAGCCTAGTGGTGGGGGCGGGGGCTGCGGGCGGCCCGGCAGGGACCGAGGGGCTGAGCTGATGCTTGTTCAGCTCCTATTGAGGGAGCACAGGGCACAGCCGCTTTTCTAGGGCTGCCTGTTCAGCTCGGCATATGCTCCTTCCCTAACCCTTCCCCTTTCTCCCTGCCCTCCGAACAGATTCTTTCCCCAGTCAAAGCCGGTTTTGCCCAGCCTGTCATTAAATCAGCCAGATGTGGCTCCCTTCCCCCACCTGATACGGTGACTGCTGATCAGTCCTTTCACGTAGTCTCTCCCGGTTGCTGCTTCGGCTACTAAACAAACAAACAAACAAACAAACAAACAAACTGCCCTCAAACCCAGCAGTGGCTGTCCCGCATTCCTTGACTTTCGTGGCCGCAGCGGAGCCCGAGCCGAGCCGCGGCCGTGCAGGGTGTGCTGGCCCCGGCGGAGACGCAGAGATGGAGAGGCGAGGGGAGTACGAGGTTCCTGCGGACCTGGGAGGAGGTGGAGCTTGCTTTTCTCAGCTTTCTTTGAGCCGCATGATTCCTGAGCCAGCCCAGGGCTAAGGTGCCGGTGCATAAAGGGAGCTGAACTCGGGCGCAATTTGCTGGCCTCCGGTGTAGGACGAACCCCCGTCCTGCTCCCCCGTCTCGCAGCACAGCAAGGAGAGAAGCTGGAGCATCCCTCCCTTTCCCCCGGCTGCTCCCCTAGCATCCCCCTCTGGCTGGACACTCTGGCTGTGCTTCCTCTTCCTCCACCTCTCACCCCGCTAAAATACACACACCCAGTGGCTTTAATGTGATAAAAGAGGAGGTCTTGAGGAAAGTCAAAAGCACCTGGGGAAGGAAACAGCTTGAACATGTAAAGAGAAAAAGAGCTCAAGAGTTTCATCAGTGAGCCATGAAATGAGAAGTAATAGCTGATGAGCTGGAGGGAAGGAGAGTCCTCATCGGGAGCTATGGATCCAAGGTTAACGGGGCAGGGAGTTGGAACTTAAAGTAATTACCCAGGTGTCCTGGTTTAGGGCAAATCTGGGAGAAAACCTCTAAAGGAGTTCCTCTAGAAAGCAGATTTAAGTGGCCCCTCCCCCAG
Organism: Promerops cafer; assembly: GCA_013398275.1. Classification (NCBI taxonomy): domain Eukaryota; kingdom Metazoa; phylum Chordata; class Aves; order Passeriformes; family Nectariniidae; genus Promerops; species Promerops cafer. The sequence continues at coordinate 16,726 of VZSE01014772.1, read as the reverse complement.
CTGGTTCAGGAAAAGATTTCCTTGGAGAAAAAGTAGAAAAAAACCTGCTTATCTAACAGGCAAAGAATTCACCAGCACAAAAAATGAACAATATTAAACAATAAAACCTCTCGCTGCTCTGAAGAGATGACCAACTCAGAGAGTCCCCTTCGAGGGCTGTAGCTCACTCACTCAGTCTGGTATCAGTCCCTCCAGAGCTGGAAATGCTGCAGCCCAGGCCCGGCCCGGTGGCCACAGGTGCGAGCTGCCGGTGCTCCTCTGGGTGTTCAGCCCAGAGCAGGTTCAAACAGTTCCAACAAAAGAAAATCCACAGTCCAGGGAGCTTCTCTGCCTCAGCTAGCTAAAATCTCACTAAAAGCAAAGGAGAGCTCTGTCCTACTGTCTGTCTGTCTGCAGACAGCACAGTCCAGGAGCAGGAATGTGGAGGGGTGAGTGCAGTTCCTGAAAAAAAACTTCGCGCTTCTTCTCTCCCCGGCTTCACTCTCAGAGCCAGTGTTAAAGGTGCAAAACTTATTTGTGGGCTAAACAGACAAATGGGGATACAAGCATCATAGAGTCACCCCAGGACACCAGGCAAAGGAGAAAGCGAAAGAAGGAAATCCAGGCTATTGCCTTGTGCTGCAATAGCTTGGAAAGAATCACCAGGAAAACTGGTGATTGCTAACATTAGCAAAAGCCTTTGCGTGGTTGTGGTCGGGAGCCACTTCCCCTCTCCTTTTAGAAGCACGAGGCTGAGCACCTGGTTTACTTAAAAAAAAAAAAAAAGAATGAAAAAACCCAGAGGACATCCAAGAATTTGCATTTTTTATTCCCACAGTTGCTTTCCTGGGAGGCTGAAAGGAAGAAGCCATTTAACTTGCCCCCCCTCCCACCCCATTTAGAATATGAATACAGAAATAAAGAGCTAAGGAGTGGCAGCAGAGGTGTAGGGAGTAATTGTGCATCGGGGTATAGGTTAAAATGCCAACACCACTGGAGAAAGAACACCCCTTAATTTTTCATTTAGAAATATTAAAATGAATGTGTTAGATGTTGAGTAGAACGTTGGGTTGTCCTGGTGAGATGTGATGTTTGAACAATATCAAATCCAAGGAATGATTTTTCCTGCTCCCGTTTCTCAACCTCATATACAAACACAAAGCAGGGCAGAAGTTTTCCAGCGTGGCAGCCCAAGGCTCAGGAGCCACAATTCCCATTGCCCGAGCCCTAATGCACAGAGAGGGGGGACATGTCCACTCCCTGTCCCAGCAGTGCGGACAAGGCTTTTCCACGAAGTTGGCCAATGACCAAGAACAATGAAGTCAAGGGGATTTGCAGAGAGAGCTCTCCTGTGGGATCCTCATTTCCCCCCCAGCTGCACCCTTTGCCATGATGCCCTTGGAAGTTGCCCTTGGCTAGTTGCCCTGCACAGGTTACCCAGGGAGGGTCTCGCTACTGTGGCCCCTTCCGGCAGCTTCCACATTCCTTTGTTCCATGGCAGTTGCGGCTTGACTACATCTCCCAGTAGGCTGCACTGGGGAAGCGGGGGAGAAAGGCTTTTCTACCCTTTTTCCTCCCCCATTACATCCCTCCTCAGTGAGACTAAAAAACCATACTCACTTTGCTGACACATCATGTGCTTTGAGAAGACAAGAGGTGCAAGGCTGCAAGAAGTCAGTTAAATCCAGAAGTAGGAAGGATGTAGCCCTGAGCTTTGAAATCTTAATAGAGGCAAGATTTTTTTTGGATGCAGGACCGATGGCTGCCAGTCTCTCTGGATACATAACTTACGCAACTGTTTCTCCATCACAAACTAAAGCACATGCATGCCTTGCATAATGTTGTTGCCACCATACAAGTATTTCTTTTCTGGCCCCTGCAGAGCCTACAGATTGCTTTGCTGATCTTCTGCATCAGATGGCTTTATCCTTCTGGTACTGCATATATGCAGATCTGAGGTTTATGTAAATATATATAAACAAAATGCACATTTTGTAACAGATTTAATTTTAGTCCCTATGTTTTTATGCTAGGGATGAAGAAGTTTGTTTAATTGATATCATTGGTATAAAAGTGATTAATACTAACAGTGGAAGCTGAAACCTTATCAGGGCTTTTAGAATTAGAATTGCTGGTTTTAAGTGGTCTCCCTATAAACACTGTTCTCTTAGTTATTCTTTTGATTTCAGCAAAGCAATGCTTGTTTAAATTAAGAGGTATCAGCCTCAGGTTTCTAAAGAATCCTGGCAACAGAGTTTCTCTTCAAGAAGAGCTTGGAAGTGATGATTATAATGAAGTCTGAGAGCAGCGTGCCTAGCCTCTGCTCCTCAGAGAGATGGTTCCACTCACACACTGAGTGCTGCTCTGGGTGCGCGTGTTTGGAAACCACATTTGAATGACTGAAGCAAGCTGAGGAGCAGACTTTGCACTCAAACATGTGGGTTTGGGAATACGTGTGAATGTCTAGGTATTTCTGTATGCATGTAGACATAAATAGCTTTATAAATACTGCATATCCACTGTGTAACAATTGTCTGTGTGATATCATGTCAATATACACTGTTGTCTGTGTGATAAGAAACAAATATAATGTCAATTTACAGGATTAAATTTTATTTTAAATTGTAAATTGGATTAACTTCTCTGGCTGATTTGGCAGAGTGAATTATTATTGTTCCACTTCAGACTTCATCACAATATTTATCCTTGGTGTCCTAGAATACTTTGCCATGATTATTTTATATTAAAGGTTTTTACATGTTTATATTAAAAAAATATTCACCTGTAGTGTTGGTAGTATAACCATTCTGGAGAGAGTAGTTTTAAATCTGTAAGTTTTACATTAATTGTTTTCTGTTCCTATCTGAATTGTAACAAAGATAAGAGTCCAAGGTCTTCCACTCCATTATACCATCACTTTCATCTCTGAAGTCTGGGCTTCAGCCTTTCTAAGAATTGCTAAAATCTGTTAACAATCAGTGTTGTTTCACTAAAATTAAAAATCATGTCAAGGTGATAGTTTTGTATCAACTAAGTAGGGCTTAGATAATTGTTACATTTTTATTATACCTTGTATAACAGAGTTTTGAGGCAGATTTGTGACTTCAAGCCCCAGTCGTAAGAAAGAGATGGTAAGGAGGCAGTAAGACTCAGATGGGCTTCTTGGAGTCACGTTTTCTTCCCAGATCCATTTTGTTCCCAAGAACAAGTGCCCAGTTACTCCCAACAACATTTTGCTACCTCCTTCCTTTTCCAAACACCTCCTGGTACCTTCCATTGAGTGGTGGAGGGATGGTTCACCTTTCCACCTGTTTCAGTGAAGAAATTTCTGGTTTTCCTGTTTCCTTTCTGAATTCCTGTGGAGGGTGGCAGGCCCTCGGCCAACGAAGAGTCTGCGCTCCCTTGGAGGAGCGAGACCTAAGTTTAATGAAAAAGAGGTACCATCCAGAGAGGGAAAGTCTCAGGCGCAAGAGCCCTTCCCTCATGGTGAGGGAAAAGGACTGCCCCCACAGGCTTTGCAGTTTATATAAATACTTTGTACCCTATTGGCCCTTTCCCTCATTCTGCCCCTGTACTGCCCCTAAACCCGCCCCCTGCTCTCCCTATATGAACCCTTGCTTGCGCTGTTCAGAGAGCCTTTGTCCCTGGCCTCCTCCTCCTCGGGGTGTCCTTCTTAATAAAGGCTTGTTCTCAGCAGAACACCATGCAAAGCTCCAGTCTCTTTCCCCCCGCATCGCCCGGGAGCTGCTCTGCCCACTCAGCTCCTCGCACCGGGGATTGTGCCCATGCCCCAAGTGCCATGTCCTTCTCGGCATGCTTCTCTCCAGGAAGGTCATGGCACCCAAAAGACTATCCGGACCAGACCGCGACAAATTCCAGGCACTGGTGTGTTTTGGGTGTGTGCCATGAGTTTGCTCAGGCTTCTGTGGCTGAGATGTCATATCAGAGTCCAGTCACCTAAACAAAGCTCTGTCAGGACGTTTGCTGGCACGGTGGCCCTTTATACTCCATTTTTTAATCCATCTTGATGCTGGCATTAAATACACCCTTGCTCTTGGGCAGGTTCAAGGGCTTCTTCAGCTCTGGGATTGGAACTATGGATTAGAGCCAGATAAAGGGTATTTTTCAACATTTGCTAAGTGTTAAAATTCCTCCTGCCCACAGCAAGGGGATTGGACTAGATGACCTTAAAAGGTCCCTTCCAAACCAAACCATTCTATGATTCTGTAGACAGGCAGATATTTAGTTGCCTTCAGATTATGTATAAGCAGGAAGGAGGACACATTTTCTAAACTATTTGTTGATCTGAATGGATTCAAATTTATAATACCTTGACTTCCCAAAGCTGAGTGAAGAACCAAGCAGAAGTTGAGTTTCTCCACTGCAAGCTTCTATATTGCAAGAATTAATGAACCTGGTTTAAACAGTTTCTTCTGTGGCCTCCTGTAACACCTTGCCATATATGATTTTTCTGCAGTTCTATATGTCTGCAGCCTGTCAAGACAACCGTTCTGTATTTGTGCTCACTGACTTCTACCTAAGATCAGTGAGAATATGATATTTCTACCATGTTGAAGGTTGGGCTCAAATATAATTTTTTTCCTTAAAGCATGTGGCTAGTGAAAACATTGTTCTTCTTACTCTGTCCTTATTGAATTTTTCTCTAGTTCTGTAAGCATTTTAGTAATATTTTTTGTCATTATATAGAATCATCACAGAATCCCAGAATGGTTTGGGTCAGAAGGGACCTTAAAGCTCTTCTCATCCCATCTCCTGCCACGGGCAGAGACACCTTCTACTACCCCAGGTTGCTCAGAGCCCCATCCAACCTAGCCTTGGACGCTTCCAGATATGGGGTAGCCACAGCTTCTCTGGGCAACCTGTGCCAGGGCTTCACTAGCCTCACAGGGAATATGTAAACTAACCCTACTCTCTCTCAGTATTAAGCCATTTTTCCTTGTCCTGTCACTCCAGACCCTTGTACATGGTGTCTCTCCATCTTTCTTGTTGGCTGCAGAATCCTGTTTCAAAACTGATGGTATTTCATACTGTAAAACAGATGCCCAGACCTGAAGTGAGATCTCTGGTTGCTATTCTGCTGATGATTACTGCTGGATTCCTGTTGGTGTTTTAGGTAAAACATTTGAACCAGTAACTGAGGATGTTTTACATCAGGTAGATACAAGAATATTGTTAATGTCAAATATGCTTTGTAATTTCCTATGGCATTTGAGCAAAGGAGTGTGGAATGCTTTCAGCAAAGTCAGCCATGTTTCAGAGCCTAACATAAAAAAGTAAAGAAGAAGAGATTAACCCAAAGCATTGTATCACTGACATCATAACAGATTGACAAAAATTAAGAAATAGAAGGGAAAAAACCCATGGGCTCATTTCCAGTCCTGTAGAATCAAGAAAGGGAAAACTTGTATCTCAGTAAAACTTGTTAGCTTGTTTAACTTGGTAGCTGAAAAGTGAATCTAAAGGGACTCATCACTGAGGGAAAGTGAGGACAGAAGGTTGCTGGACCAGCCCTTTTAATAAGATCATATTTATATTTTTGGTATGTTTTTACAGTATATATTTGCAACTGGGAATTTGAAGGAAAACCTTTAGGAACAGAAGCCAGGCAGTACAGGAGGCACCGTTCCAAGTCTTGCTATTTAGGTCCAAGTTATTTTTATTATTTTTCACCTTTAACTTTTGTAATCATGTATTTCCCCAGCAATGCAAATCAGCCAAGGGTGAGATGAAGAAGCATGAGGACCAGAGGACACAGACGTTCCAACAGCAAATTCAGGATTGCTGAGCCAGGGCACTCAAACGACATGAGTCAGCCTGTTCCTGGCTAGTCATGAGACTGAATAAAAAAAGTCATGAGCTGTTCTCAAAGCAAATTTGGGCTTCCTTTTGTTCGCCCTTGGATTCTGGTTTTGTCCTATGCCTGGGATATGTTTGCAAATTTTCCCCCATAGATAAAAGGACTAGAAGGGGATTTAAGTCCCAAACAAAGGGCATTTGAATAGCAAGTCAAATGCTAGTCTTGTAAGAATGGGCCAATGTGTAAAAAAGGTTTCTACAGAGACATAAAGAGAGTAAAACGGGCATCACAGAACATAGTAGGATGAATTGCTTGGCATCCTTACATAAATCACCTAGTATTTAACTGGGACAAGGACAGGGAGGCTGATGTTTAGCCCAGAAAAAATAGGGAAAGTGTTTAGGCTGGGAATTTAGTGTGGAAAACAGGAAGTATCAGGACATCAGCAACATTTTTGGCTGACTTGCATGAGCTGCAGCTTGGAGATTTGCACCCATTTTCAGGCTGTGTGTCACTCAATCTGCTTGTTCTGACTGAGGCAGTCTGGCCATGGCTGGGGTGCAGGATCTCCCATGGGGGACACCTCTACAGCTGAAAAGTTTCTGTTCACCTGGGGAAGGAGCATGAGCACAGCGTTTGTATACCTAGCGTCCATCTCCCTCCTTTATTTTGACAGCCCTGGCAACTTTTGGGAAGAACTCAGAAGCCTTTTGTTTTACCATCTTTTCGGAGAGAGTTCACGAGCAAAGTGAGAATCCTTTAATGCCTTACTAGAATGCTGGTGGTCAGGAAAGAAACCCTCACTCATGCAAGGGTTTAATCTATTTTTTCTGATGGCCTGTTGTGTTTTGTCTTTGCACATCTTTCATTGCACTTGTGCTTAGGGCAATGAGGACTATTTAAGGAACCTCACTATGTTTATTTTAAAAAGAGAAAAAACCTCTGAGAATGCAGAATGTACTTTTTAATATTCTTTGGAGCGGTTCCCCATGATTACACATTAAGTAAGACAACCAATAATTGCATTGAACATGGAGACTTTCTATCATAATCATTTCATTTCATTTCATTTCATTTCATTTCATTTCATTTCATTTCATTTCATTTCATTTCATTTCATTCCATTCCATTTTTTCATTTTTCTAACCTCAGCTTGTACAGCTCCTAGCACAGTTGTTATCGTGGGGAGCCTATGTGTATGCTGCTGCAATAGCAGGACATAATTAGTGTACCCTGCTCCAGAGAATGAGTGCATGGACTGCATAAACAATATCTTGTTGCTCAACACTTCTCATTTGACTTTCTCAGATCCCCTATTTTGAAGATGATATTCCCACAGCCTCACTCTGTGATGCTCTGCAATGTTGCTTTCCAGTGATGTTAACAGGAATGGTATTGATCTGAATATATTCCCAGAGTGATCCTTGGAGCAAAACTTCTTGAACCGGTGTTGTGTACAAATTCACCTCAATGTACAAAAGAAATTCAATTCTCTTCTTCAAAGCAGAGTCATAAAAGGATTCTGGGGGCTGGATCAGCCTTGCATGACAGTGGGGCTGGAAGTGAAGGACAACAGCAGCAAAAACAAAATTGAAAAAGAGGCTGGGGATGAAGAGAGAAAAGAAATACAATATCTAGGAGGCTTTGGTAATTAAAGCCATATTAAATATCTGTGCTCTGCAAATTATACAAATTGATATAGTTTCAAAAAGCCATTACTAGGACTCCACTATGGGAGTTCAATATATTTTCTACCTTAGGGCTTTGTTCAGCAGAAATGTTAAGCAGGACTTCTGTGTGCAGGAGCCTGCTGAATACAGTGGAATGGGCTGCTTCATCTTTTCATCCCATTCAGCAGAAATTTAACTGTCCTGTGAAAATATGTCTCAGTACTGCTGGGAACTTTTGCATAGAGCCAAAGAGAGGTGAAGGCGTCATTGTAATGTTCCTCTTGCTCCCTGCTGGGTCACTGTCTGTTCATTGCACTACAAAGCCCTGTTGCTTTTTGCCACAGAAATTAATTTAATATTTTCCTTTGGAGCAAAAATGGGTTTGGGTTAAATCCCGCATGAGAGAACAAAACCTTGGGAACAGATGTGCATGAACTTTGTGTAAGAGCAAAATGTGGCATCAGGCAGCTGAGTCAGTTGTGATGAAGCCAAGGTGATAGGTGTCGCTTCTTCTTCTTCACTTGGCCATAAGGAGATGTGACAGAGAACAGAAAGTTTGTGGCCTCTGCCAGAGCCAGGCCTGGTTTTTAGAGTAGTAGGACAAAACCAGATTTCCTCCTTGACAGATGACTTATTTAGTGGAGTGAAGACGTTAGTGGCACAGGTACGTCTTCCATAACAGTGTGGTTGAATTGTGAATCACGCTTGGGCTGATAGCTTCTTGTTCTTTCCTACCTTTCCCTGCTAAAAAGCTTAAATAAAGTATTTTCCAAAGTGCTAAAGAGACTCTTTTTTGAAAGAGGCTTCTAAATCTCCTTGGCAGCCTGGGAAACCTTAGGCCTAGCATGAGACATTTTTTCTGTTACTGTGACTTTCAATCAGGTTTGTCTATCAATCTGCCCATGTTTTCCCAGGTGCCATAGGGAGATGAAACTGTTCAGAAAGCATTCTGTAGAAACAGTTGGCTCATTGCCTCCTGCTGAAAAAGAGGTGAAGGCATGCTCTGGAAAGTGATGCTGGAAGAGATGGGCTGCTCATTTCTGAGGACTGAGTCAGATAAGGAGAAAACTTGCTATGAACTTCAATATCCTGTTAAATTCTTCATTAACATGAAATGCCTGGGAATAAGTGCTGTTCAGATGAGAGAGGATTCTTTTCTCAAAGGAGATGAGCAGCCCACTTTCAAGGACTCAGTGGGGCTCAAGTATGAGTGCACACATCCTGGAAGGGTTGAAGCATTGCAAATCCAAGGGAGTGATTCACTTGGAGGATATGCATTTATTTTCTGAACCTTTTACACTTTGACACAGTGTTATGCTGTAGTACCTGTATACGCCTGTTCTTATGCCTCTACCCTAAATTAAAAAAAGGAAGAAAAGGAGGGAGGGAGGGAGGAAGGGAGGGAGGTAGGAAGGAAGGAAGGAAGGCAGGAAGGCAGGCAGGAAGGCAGGCAGGAAGGAAGGAAGGAAGGAAGGAAGGAAGGAAGGAAGGAAGGAAGGTGAATTTGTCTACTCTTTGTTTTCATCTGTGTAACTTAGTACATCTCAAATTGACTTGATTCTCCAAAAAAAAAAAAAAAAAGTTAGCATCCTTTCCAATGTGAGAAGAGTAACATCCAGAATTTACTGATCAAATTTAAAAATATTCCTTGAGCATTAAGGTCATCAGAGGGATTTTCAGAAGTGTTCAGCATTATTATATCTCATTTGAATTTTACTCCTCACTTCAAAATTAGTGATGTTAGCTGAGCATGAGAGCTTTAGGAAATCACACTGTATTTATTTAGATCTCACGGGTGGTGATTGGCCTGTAGTGACATCACAGATGTGAATCAGGGCTGGGTTACACGCTTAGGACTTGCTTCAACCCAGGCACAGGTCCTGCTTGGAGTAAGGTGCTGGAGTTCTTTCTGCACTGACTGTGCAGAAACAGTAGGAGCCTTTTTCAGAAATAACCCTTTTCTTGAGCAGCTTTTCCCAAATATCCAAGGTTATGGGGAGTTTAGCTCCCTTTCCATACAGGCTGCTGAATCCTATGGGGACCATACTAGAATGTGGGTTTTCACAGGACTACACTTTGTATGTCATTTACTTGGTTTTAAAAGTGTGTTTAGAGAGATTCAAAATATTCTTTCAAAACTAAAAGAATAGACTTGGAAGAAAACTCTTCTTTTTAACTCTTACCAGGGAAAATGAACACAAGAATCCCCTGTAGTGCATCATGTTTCCCCAAAGCAGCTCATTCACTTTACCAGATACTGTGGAGTAGCTGATGTGTGAGAGCAGCACACAAAAACTAAGTTTGGTATTTAGAATAAAAATAAATTATGTAGGGAATGGAGGTGACTTTACTTTTTTTCCCCCAAATAAAGTATGTGTACCTAGCATTTGGGTATGGGGGGATGAGTAAAAGAACTTCAGTCAATCCTTCACATTCACTCTTGACTAAAGTGGAATGTATTGCCCTTTTACCTGAAGTTCTACGTTATACTTACTGATGCAGCTGTTTAAAAAAAAAAAAAAACAGCATGGGGGCAGTGCTGCTGGGATTGCAAATGTGCCAAAATGTTTGATATGAATGGATTTTTTCCCTTGAATTGGCATGTCTGCATTTTTCAGAAGTTCTTTTACCTGTGGGTATGACAACACAGGTTGGAATACAAGAGGGAGGGATTTTTCAAGGTCTAAAATGAAAGCAAAAGCCCAGCTGATGGTTTACACTGGCATGTAACCCACTGGAAGTTTGTCAAATGCACAAAAATGCTGGTAGCATTTTGCATTTAAAGGGCCAAATCTTTTCGGCAGATGGAACCAGGCATTCTCCACTGAAGTCAGTAAGAGTTGTTAATACATAGAATAGAATTTTGTCCATCTTGAGATTCAGGGTCTGCTTGGGGGGTCTGATTCTGTGATTCAGACAGAAGGCTAAAATGAGATAGCTGGGAAAAATCAGGGGAAATAGAGAGATGAAAGGACAGGATGAAAGGCAGAACAGGAAAGTTCTTATAATACAATGAGAGAACAAGGGAGATGGTTATAATTAGAGAAATGCTCACAGCTGACAATGGAAAGGAAACCATTTAATTGCAAACAATGGGCTTGAGACCACAAGAAGAAGAGCTCCTACCTCAAGAGAAAAGCCAGCATGTAAGCCTATATAGGCACCTAACACCTCCTGAAATCAAAGAAATTGATGCTTTGAAGGACAAGTCAGATCTCTAAAGCTGTTTGGGATCCAGTCAGAGGGATAAATATCTTTACAAATTTAGTCCTAAGGCTCTCAAACCTTCTGTGTTGAGGAAATCTGTGTTCCAGAGCTGGGCTGCAGTTGATGTAAGTGAATGTAGAATGAAAGAAAAGTCCTGTGAGCCAAATCCTGAATGCCTTGCTAGAACACAGAGAAGGAAATTCGCCTTTAGTCATGATAGGACAAAGACTGCAGAAAACCCTCAAGATGTTCTGTTTTAAATGCCAGTTTTGCAAAAGTAAGTTTTTGAGACAGGCTGAAGTGAGTCTTTTGATTGCACTTTAAAATCTGTACCTGCTTTTACATTATAGCAATATCCTAGAACAGCATCCTGCCTCCTGTTAGATTGGTACTGCAGCTTCTAGAGTTTTCAGTGTAATCCTTTTCCCATAAAGAAAGCCAGGATAGTGTGTTTGCATCTCTCTAGAGTCTTCAAGTCAGGAAGGATCTTGTGCTTGTCCTGACTGATACAAAGAGTATTTCTGTGAAGTCAGTATGTGTGAATCATTCTGGTGGACGTGGAAGAAGTAAAGCAAGAAGATGTTCAGAAAAATCTTGATACTTCTTTAAAGCCTAGCAGTATCTTAAACTTCTTTTAAGTTGGTTTACATTTGGAAGATAGTTGGACTTAAAGAATAATAGTTTAAAGAATTCCAGTTAAGAGGGGATTGCCAAAATTCAGCAGAGATTTTTTCATGGTTGAAAGGATAAGCTCTCTTTTCCCACACTGAATTTCCAAAGGAATTGCAATGCAGTCTGTTCTTGGTTTTGCCTAGCAATGTGTCATTAATAGCTGGGGTCCTCTCAGCTTTCAAGTGCACAATGCAGAAACAATCCAAGGAGAATAAATTCTGCTTCTGTGACCCTGATTTTACTCCAATAAAGGAGGGGAAAGAGCACAATGCCTCTTGCAACTGCATGCAGGACCTACCTTATAAACCTGTGAAGAATAACTGATTCACAGTTCTGTTAAAGGAATTGTGGAAATATGGTACTGTTACTATTACTCATGGTAATGAGACAGTGAAGATGTCAAAGACTTAGAAAATAATCCAGAGGATCAGATCTTTAGACAAATGTTTCACCCTCCTGCATACCTTAGACTTCAGCATTTCATTGTTCTTCATAGCCCTTCCCTCTGATAATCACGGGGAATTAATGAATTTCCTGACTCATTTTGCCTCTCCCAAAGATTTTTCCACCAGAGACAAGAGCTGGCTACATCTCTTAGTTTCACCTAGATGACTAACCATTGTCTCTAGTCCCCAGATAAATCTTTCGAGAAGAAGAAAAAGTTACTTCCATAAAACAGTTCCCGTTCTCCAAAGCATCTTCTCAGTTAAGGTGGGGAGATGATCCTAAAAGGGGAAGAAATATATTGCAGGATGGAGATATCCAGAAAATACAGGGCAAACTACACATCTTGGACAGATTGGATAGCCTTAAGCCCCTCAGTGGGGCTTCAAGCTGCCCTAGATTTCTTCTTACCTTGCTGGTTCTGAAGTTTTATTGCCACTGGCTTCCACTTGTAAAAAGAGCCCCTGCTCTTGCAGAGAGGTTGACAGTGGCTTGTATGAAGACAAGGTTCTGTGGTACATTGCAAGTCCCTTCAAGGACTTTCCCAGGGCAGCCTGTATCAAGCAGATATTCCCTTCTTTCTCAGCTCCTCATGATCTTACCATTTTTGGTCCCCTTTCCTTGCCAGTTTGGGAAGAGGATTTGAAGTCCATGGAATTTGCAATGTCATTAATTCATTAGTTGCCTTTCAGAACTTAATTCCTCCATGTCTTCGTAGCACTTTCTGTAGGAAAATGAGAATATTGCACAATGGTATGTGGGAATGTGAATTTCCAAGTTAACTGTAATGAAAGACAGTATTACCAAGAATAATTTAGTGCCTTGCTCTCCTCCGTAAATTTGCAAGTCTTGTTCTGAATCAGTTAAAATATCTCATAAGGGACGAACATCATCAGCTCTTGTGGGGACTTGAGATGTGAGATTTGACTCCCAGATGTTGGATTCCTGGCTACCTGTAATTAGACGCATGGGAAGAAAAAGGTTTTGGGTGTCTTGTGTTCCTGATACAACAATTGGTCCTGAGTGTCTGTATGCAGGAAATATTGTTACAAGTGTTATTTATTGGTCTTCTATTGATACTGTACTGTGCCTTTTTGGGTAATCTCATCAGACAGGTCAATCTGTCAATACATTTCTGCAAAAACTTTCAGCAGATAAAGGTACTGCTTTGGAAATGGTTGTGCATATAAGTAACTTCATTATGAAGGACTGTGGAAGTAATACACATGCATTAAACTTTTCATGAGTGCTTGTAAAATTGGCCTCTTTGTTCTCATCCAAACAATGTCATACAGAAACTCAAATATCTTCTGGCAACAAAAAAGCTATGTTTATATTTTGCTGTAGAACACACAACTTTTCTCCAGCACTGTAGGGTAGTCTTGTTTGTAAAAGTCCCTTTAGAGGCTCTGAATTGTATCTCTCCACCACTCTAGGAGAAAGAAGGGATGCAGTTTCTTCTGGAGGACCTCTGGAGTCCCATAAGTTCTAAGAGCAAGAATAATCTTTTCAGGAGATGATGAAAAATATGTTTAATCACATGACATATGACATTTCATTCAAAATTCTCTTTTTTTTTGTTTAGAACTGACCATAAATTTCTATGCTTAAGCAAACCCACCTGCAACACTGCCAGCCATCCTACTCACCCTCCAATTCACTTTGCATTTCCCAGACAAACTGTAGCTGTTCCTTATGCAGAGGAATAGATGGAAGGGAAGTCCACTGACCTCTTGCAAGCAGGATGATTTTTGCCATCATAATCCTCACGTAAATTGCATAAAGCTGTTAACATTTTCCTAGGTGACTGCATAATGTTATTGCATAAATGTATTTGTCAGATTAATGTATTTTACACAACTTCCCTAGAAAACAATATTCGCAGCATCAATAAATGAAAAGCAATGCACTTCATTATGGATTATAATTTATAACTTATAACTGATAATTTATATTTATATTAAAATTTTTGGCCCATCATAGAACCATTGAAGATGTATAAACTGATTTTTGAATGGTAGGCAGGTTAAACAAATTTCTAAACTTTTCCTGTTGACATCACAGTGCTGTGGGGAGGATGACATGATAATCCTCACCCCTTGCAGTTAAAGTCAAATTGTCTACTTCATGAACCCACACACATCTTTGCAGGAAGTCAGGATTACAGGAATCACTAGTTTTGTTGTGGTCAGCAAGTGACTATTTTATAATGGTAAGAAAAAGGCTCTTTGCTCTACCAATGGAATATGCATTAAAACAAATCAGCATAATGTCAATGAATTAACCACGAAAACGTAAAGAAATCATACTTTACTAGTTTAATCAGTTTTAGTCGATGGCTGAACTCACAGAAGCTTTGCTCTGCTATAACCAGAGGTTACAAAGGTAAGCTTCACAATTTACAAAATTACTTGGTGAAGCCCTGTGTTTGTTGTGTATAACACTACAAAATACCTTTGTACACATGAAAACTAACATTGCTTCAATATTGAAAGATTTTTATACTTATCAGCATCTGCAGGATTGACTGATTTGTCTTTACAAATGTGAGGAGAATTTAGATTTTAAAAGCCCCCCATCACCTAAGCCATTTAATTGTTTGACAATTAAAAATGCCTTTGATATTTTAAATCCAGACATCAAGTACACTATGGAAAACAAACTGACCTAGAAATATCTTGAGAGAAAGACTGAAACTTCCTGCTTTCACCTGTTCAAGCTGTGTGCCAGCACAAAAAAATGCTGTAAGTGTAACCCATTACCTTAACAAATCTTACTAATGCAAATAAGGCTTTTCCAAAATAATTTATTTCATTGTAAGATTAATAGAAAATTTCTGTTTAGACTTTACTCCTAATTTTGGCAGGCTAAGAATATTTTACCATGAATCTTCAAATTTTTTTAGTGTAAGAAGTTGAGCTATGCTTGAACAGAATATGTCTGAGAAGTTTAATGGAAATTGGGTACATTGTTTTAGACTCACAACACATTATATCTCATAACAGTTTTAATTAGAGTTGATTTAAGTTGGTTTTGGTATATATTGGTGTCTTTAAATAGTTTTGAGATGAACTTAGTTATTAAAATTGGCATCCAAGCACAACTGCAGCACAGTGGTGTTTTTAATACCAACTAATGATTTAGGCTGAGTTTCAGCATTGTGTTTTAGTGCATTTTGAATAAAATATCAGTTTTCAATCAGTGCAGGAATGGGAGTATGTATACACCCAAATTCTGGTCCCTAGCACTCCATTGGCTACAAGGTGCCCTAAATTTTGACTGTAATCAATAAAATTATTCTGAGCATTGTTTTTGGCTTCCAATCCTACTCTGGCCATCCATGAAGACAACAGTAAATCTAACTGCACAGCTGCCTTTACTGCATGGAAAATACTGCAGCTGCATGGTGGAACACTGACTTCATACACATTCATGCTGCTGGTTTGAATCTGTTTTTACAAAGTTGGCAGCTGGCTGGATGCTGCATCAGGGTCTGTCCACAGGACCTGGAGCCTTTTCACATGTTCATGGAAGAGAAGTGACACCGAGGTGGTGTGTTTCTGTCCACACCTGGTCTGGAGCACATCTGTGGTGCAGGGTGACCTGGTGGCACTCGGATCCCTTACTAATGGGAGCAACCATGACTTGGCTGAACTGGAGCACCTGCTTGAGTCGACCCTTCTTGAGTCAACCCGTTTGAAGTATCACTGCTGTTATTTAATAGCTAAATAGAGTCAGAGGATCCGGGTCACCATCCCTCAGTAGCAGGTTCTTTTCAGCAGGTCCTGTGTCCCAATGTCCCACACTCCCATCCCTTCCCCCTTGAGCTACTGCAACCCCGTTTGTGCCCTCCCTTAGCTGCAGATCTGAAAAGTATCTCATCTGCCACAAGACTTTACCTCCCCTAGTTAGATTTTGCTTTTTAATGTGTCTCAGGTTTGACATCCCACTTCGGGGTGCGAGGACACCAGCAGTGGGGTACAGCAGCTTGTCCTGGTGAGGAGAGGTAGATGGGGTGAGTGAGGAGCCGCGTAAACGGGGTGCTCTGCCCTGTGACGCTCCCAGACGCTGGGACTCTCCAGTGCCTGGATCTCTGCCTAAAGCAGGTGACACCACCCGGGATCGTCGGGATGGCCGAGCCCGGGCGGCTGGGGGATTCCCTGGGGCGAGCACGGCCCCTCAGGGCATGGGGGAGGCACTGCCGGGACGGGACGGTCCGGGACGGAGGGAGGAGCGGCTGCCCCGCCTGCTCCCCCCGTGCGGGCCGGGCCGGGCGAGGGCAGAGGAGATCCAGCGGCTGGAGAAGGGAACGGGGGTCAAGCTGAATGGGAGCGCGTGGAGCAGAGGGCGGGGGGGCACTGGGAGGGGGTCTGGCCATGCTGGGAGGGGGTCCCTCCCTCACCCCAGGGCAGTGCCCAGTGGACACGCTCGGGGCGGGCAGGAAAGGGAAAGGAAAGGAAGCCGAATACCCTGTCCCTGCTCCCGTCCTTTCCTCTGTCCTTTCCCCCTGTTCCTTTCCCTTCCCCTGTTCCTACTATTATCCCTGTACCAGCCCCTGCCTGTCCGTCTCCCTGTCCCTATTTCTGTACCTGTCCCTATCCCCATCTCGATCCCTGTATTTGTCCCTGTCCGTATCCCTGTCCGTATCCCGTATCCCTATCTCTATCCCTATCCATCTCTGTATCCCCTGTCCCTATTCCTGTCCCTATCCCTATCTCTGGCCCTGTCTCCTATCCCTCTCCCTCTCAACTATCCCTATCCTTGTCTCTATCCTCTGCCCCATCTCTCTCTCTTCTCCCTAGTCCTCTCCCCATCGCTATCCTCTCTTCCATCCCTATCCCGCTCTTCTATCCCTGCCCCTATCTCCCATCCCTGCCTCCTAACCCTACCCCGGGTCTCTCCCGAGCCCTGGCCCCGCCCCTGGCCCCGCCTCCCC
>VZSE01014770.1:577176-596325 GCA_013398275.1 Promerops cafer | reverse complement strand
CGCCGGCGGCCGCCCCATCCCCGCGCCTCTGCCCGCGCCTCCCGGCACCGCGCTCCGCTGAGGAGACAGGGAGGAGAGAGAAGGGAANGGCAGCAGATACCCACGACGTAGCTCGGCTCCATCCGCCCGCGGCTCCGGGGGGCCATCCGAGCGAGGAGACGAGTTAGAGCCGCTCGCCCGGGACCGGCCGCATGGCCGCCGAAGAGCCCCGATGGAGGAGAAACGGGCTGGGGAGAAGGGGGGCGTAATGGAGGGAAGGCAAAAAAGGGTAGAAAAAAAGAAGTGGATGAAAAAAAAAAGTGCGAGGGGACGTACCCCCTCCCCGTTTCTCCCCAGATCGGCCGACGGGCAGAGATTCAGAGCAGGGGGCGAGGCGGGCGGCATGGGAGAGCCGCCGCCTCCCGCCGGCCGGGGAGAGGNGGAGGAGAGAGAAGGGAAAAGCAGCAAAAGCCCTTCGCACCAGGGCGGGAGGAGCAGGAGGAGCAGCAGCAGGAGGAGGAGGAGTGCGGGGGAGAGGGGGAGGGAGCCGGCGCGGCCAGCGAGGCGCGGGGGGCTCGGCTCCCCCGCCGCCTGACAGCCTCCCGAGGAAACCGGAGAAGGTCCTTCACCGAGTCCTCTGCCAGGCTCCCCGCCGCCACCGGGCGGCAGGACACCCGCCCTCCCCGTCGGGCAGCCGCCGCGGGCGACCGGACACGCGTGGCACCAGTTCTGCGCTGTCCGCCTGTCCCCGAGCACCACCAAGCCCCGCCGCGGCACCCCCACTCGCCCGGACGGGAGCTGCGGGGCCGCAGGCTGGCTCTTAGTGGTACAGGAGGGGTGTATGCTGGGGGGACAGAGTCCTCGGGGTGGCGGGGTGCCCTTCTGCAGCCCCTCAGCGAGGGGACACTTAGGGAAGGGGGGAGAGCAGCAGTCCCAGTCCCTTATGAACATCGGAGCATCCCCAAGGGGAGCTGTCGACGGGGGGGCTGTAGGATGGGCAAAATGGGGGGCTACTGGGGCACCCCTAGAAAGTCATCCTTATCAGAGCCGGGATGATTTTCAAACAGCCACTGGCTGGCCCTGTGTTTGGACTTCGAAGTTCAGACTCTCTGGGGAATGTGCACCCACTGCTCTGGTCTCTGGCTGGTGCCACCCATAAAGGTGGTATTCATCCTCACTGCCAGCTCCTCTTCCCAGAAGTGCATTATTTGCTTTTCCCGCTCTGGGGCCGTTGCGATAAGAGCAGGGTGGGGCAAACTGAGGGGCCATCGGGCCCCTTGCCCAGTACTAACACATTGTACAGCCTGTAACAAGGGTGGCTGGGGTGAGGGACAGTTACATATGGGAGCTGTGGCTCCAGCCTCATCACCTCCAGACAGACCTAAATCCTGTAGCAGGGAAGGTCAGCAAATCTGGCGTCACCACTGTGTTCTTGGGCATATATTCCCTCCATGCTCTTTGAGAGAGAGGATGAATAATGCGTTGTTCTGTCTTGCCCTGTTGGTACTCTAACCTGGGGGATGTGGCTGCCCTTGGGCTGCATAGTGCTGGCACGGGAGACCCCAGCCCTCAGGCACGTGGTGATACACAAAGACATTATAATGTTGGAGGTGGGATTAAACAGGCCGGGGAGGCTCACCTCCCTCTGGCAGATGCCTCCTTCAGGCCAACACTGAAGCCCCATGGACCAGCCTGTCCTCAGGAGCCATGTCTTACCTGCCACACCACAGAGGGGAGGCTGAGGGTCTCACATGGGATGAAACACTCCATCATCATCCTGCCAGGATGATGGCAAGCCAATATTCAGGCTGGAGCTTTGCACAAAAAGCTTCCCACCCCATCGAGGGTGAAACACTTGTGTGCTTTGCTGGGGGATGGATTTAGACGATAAAATATCCCTTCCCTATTCACCAAGCCTGAGCCCTGCAGGCCCCCGGTCGCTTCCCATCTGGAGTCTGGCAAAAGTCAAAGACATTGAAAGCGTGGATGAGGAGAGCAGCTGGAGCCCGGGACGTGTCCGATCGGTCCCAAGTGCCTCAGCCTAATAGAGATCCATTAGGTAAGGTAGCTTGTAGCCTCCAGAGCTTCCTGAATGAGATAAAAATCTAGTGAGGTGGAAAAGCCACACTTTCCCTGCATCTCGGAGGGCTCTCTGATGAAATGCCCCGTCGTCTGGAAGTTGCAGACATGGGGGTCGTTACCACTAATAGCCGAAAGCAGCATCGGCCTTGAGAGAAGCTGCGCAAGCAAAGTTTGCTGCTGCCCAGGTAACGCCAGCAATCGTTTCCCAGGCACCGGGTGATTGTTCCCGACGTGTGTGCGAGCAGAGTCGCCCCGGGGGCCCGGAGAGTTTAACACACTGTTAACAGGCAGAGCGAAAAACTGGCCAAAATCGGGAGTTTGCTGGAAAATGGTTGCCTGGCATGACCTGGGAGAAAGGGAACGGTTTTAAGGCGGGGGGGAGGGTGTTTACTGAGTGTGAAGCAGCCGATTTAAAGGGTCTCTGGGAGCGAGAAGGAGGGAGGAAGAGTCGCTCGCAGGCGTTAGCTGCGTGCATCAACCCAGAAGGAAACCAAAGCCAAGGGCATGGTGCGGGAGGAGCACCCGCCCGCACGTCCCCGGCGCGCAGGGCCGGCCGGGGCTGGCTCCGTGCAGTGCTGGCACCAGGGGGCTGCAGCCCGCAGCCCCGCTGAGCCGTCAGCTCATCTTTGTCAAATAAGTGACCCCATCCCCAAAGGGAGGGGGTTGTGAGAGGGAAATCCTGTAGCCCGGCACCTACACTCTCACATCATTGGGAAGCAGCGGCAGGACCCGCAGGAAAATTCAGGTCAGCAGGGACCTCCGGAGAAAAAGCAAAGAACATGCTTGCAACATCCGCGGGCACTTCTAGGGACGGGGATCTGGGAGAAGAGCTCCGTTAGACTTTGACCACCAGCCTTGGAGGATGTCACGGAAATATTCCCTGTAGTGACAATGCCACCCGGACTACAGAAGGGTGTCTCTGCGCCTGCAGAAATAGGATATACGGGCGGTTCATCACCGAGCGGGGAGGGATGCGCCGAGCACTGACACTGTAAACAGATTGTTTCTGGCAGGGCACAGTGATCTGGAGAAGATCCTCTCTGTCACAGCCAGAGAGCCCGACAGACCCAGATCCCCGCTGATCATGGGGGTGCAAGCCTAGCAGAGCTGCCAGGCTTTTGCCCGAGGAGCAGGAGGAGGAGGGAGCCATCACCATCATCAGTGTGAAGTAAAGCCCTGGGAGCCTCCCTGAATGTGGGAGGATTTGGGGTGCAGTCAGCTCCTGAGAAAAGCTAGCAGTGGGTGTTTGGAGCCCCAAAGCTACCCAGTCAGCCCCTCCTCCCCCTACCTGGGAAATCAGACACTTTCCCCCTCAAAAAAGTGATTTTTACCATGCAGGACTGAGCTGGACTCAGGACCAAGGGGTGAATGAGGGAACAGGTGCTGCTGTGGGGTGGATGCCCCATCTCAAAAGGCTGTGCTGTGATAAGAGGGCTCCGGCACCTCATGCTTGTGTGCCGACGAGTGCTGCCAGAGTGGGTCTTGCTGCTTGCAAATCAGCGGCTAACACCCGACATCATCAGCTAGGAAGAGCTGAAGGCAAAGGAAGGCTGTCAGGAAGAGCTTTCAGCATGCGCTGCGATGCTGTCCCCTGCCTGGAGGCAGAGGAGAGGCAGAGCTCCTGCCACCATCCCTGGGGGTATGTGGGGTGTGTGCATCCCCCCACACCTCCCACCATTCCCCAGGATACACCAGAGAAAACTGCTTCCCTCCAAAACTTTAGCTACTGAAGCTGGTTCTGTTCCAGCCACGGCTAGAGCCAGGGAAGAGTCTCCCCTTGCCTTCGTGAGGGAAATTTCTTTGGCCATCAGCATCCTGCTCGGAAGTTCTGAGTTTTCTCAGACCCATTGTCTAGGACAGGGATAAGGGACTCCTGGACTGCAATTAGGGATCCCTGGGGTCGAGTGCTGGGCTAATGTGCAGTAAGATGCTACTCCCCTCCTCATGTTATCATAGGCTCAATGGATTACGGAAACCAAAGCAGATCTTGGGCTACTGGTGTTGGAAAACTAAAGCAGGGGAAAGTTAAATGCACTGGGGGAGGCACAGAGATGAGGTGGCTGAGCCCAGAGCAGCCACCATCTACCCTATTTCCAGCCCAATGTTCACAAGGGTTTTATTCTCCTGCCTGTGCTTGATGCTCTGGCTGTAAAACGGCTGTAAAAGAACAACTGTGCCTCATAATGGCTTATAGACAACACAGAAGCATATGTGCTTTACCATTACCATCATAACTGCAAACATTTAAAAGTTGAGATTTGCAAGCTTCCAGCTTCCCAAAGGCGGCTGGATTCGAATCCAAATGACATCCAGAGGAAAGAGGAGAAAATCAGCTCAAAGCAAGGGCTTATTATTAATTTATGTCACAGTACGGGCAAGCAAGATCTGGGCCGGAAGCCCGAGATCCCTCAGCTGCCACTGTTAGAGGGCAGCCGTGCCTCCACATGCAGCACAAAGGTCCATGAGCATCAGCTGTGACCTCCAGGCCCCCAGGCTGTCTGCATATGGACTTTGCATTTAGGATTAAACTTGGAGACAGTGCTGGTAAACGCTCCCCCTTTGAAGGCACTTGGTGCCCATCAGCTCGCTAGCCCAGGGGTTTTGCTGGCGCAGTCTGGAGGTTGTGTTGGAGGTGGCTGCAGAGTCTTTGCAGCCCCCTTTATGCTCATCTGAGCTTCAGGGCAGTCAGTGGGACGCTGGACCCAAAACTGTCCCCTCACTGGTGCCTGCGGGCTGAGCAGGAGAACCCCGGCCTCAAACCTCCTTCTGTGCTGGGCTTATGCAGCAGGTCCCTGCTGCTATCCTGGGAGGAGCCCGAGTATTTTTTCCTTTCTTCTTTAAAATAAGTTTCTACCAGTTTTTCAAGCATTAAAAAGCCATATAAACACCTGGAAGCAGCAATGCACAGCCCAGCTTACTCAGCAGTGCAGTGGCATCTCTGGCTACACTCTCTCTCTCCACCCCCTCCGCTCTCACCCCTGACCACCCCTCATGCAATGTGCTGATTCAAACCACAGTCATTTAGAGCAAAACACACCCAAAGAGAGAAAGGATGAGAGCAGCCATCGCAATGCAGGGCATCCTTAGGGCTCAGCGTAACAGCTGTGCGTGAAGGGGGGTCTGCTGCAGGGAGGATGGGAGGCAGCGGGGCCAGCCCCAGGCTGGTTTAGCTAACTGTGGAGCAATAAAAACCAGACTGTGGCAGCAAAAGGGATCCAGTGCTTCCCCTCCCGTGCCTGAGGACTTGAGATGGTGGTGGTGGCAGTGAGCTGTTGGGGTTTGCTGGGACGGGGGATTCAGGGCGCCTGTTCGGTGGCCGAGGCAGGGTCTGCAGGAGGAGGCCATATGGCCGGGAGCAGCGTGCTGCGTGCCGTCCCGGCGTCAGACCGGCAGCAGCGGGCAGAGCCTCTCCTCGGGAAGGGCGGCCGTGCCAAGCACAGGCTCTGGCACAGGTGCCGGCCGGCTGCCAGGTACACTCAGGTGCTGCGGGCGGCTCAGAGCCCGCAGGGCAGCATGGCATGGCCAGCAGGGCAGGATGCCTCTGTGCAAACCAGCTGTCCCTCCTCATCTCCTCATCTACTCATCCCCTGGAACCGGGAGACATGTAGGGGCTCATGACCCCCACACAGCACAAGTTTGGGCCAGGTGGATGTAACTGTACGTGTGGTTGTAGCGGGGTATGGATGTTGATGAAATCTTTGCTTCTACAAGACCAACATTTTGACGTGGAAACAGAGGATGACTGGTGGAACACTGGCAGCAGGAGCACATCCACCTCCCCCTCTGCCAGCTCTTCCCTGTGCTGGGGGACAGGTTCTTCCAGCAGGGGCTCAGCACACTCCTCCTCTCATGATAACCCTTTTCCAGCAAAGGCTGGCTCCACTGGTGCCCAGTCCACTGGGGTCCTGCCCTTTCTTGAGATGCTAAGGGGTGAAAAAAACCAGGGATGTGTCCTGAGAAAGAGGAGCTTCAGGCAGATACTGGGGAAGGCTTGCGAGCAGAATGGGACAGGAAAGATCCTTAATTAAAACCAGAGAAGGGCAGGGAAGGCCCGGGGAATCAGTTTTGCTTTTCCAATGGAAGAGAACAAGGGTGAGAAGGTAAAGAAAACACAGAGGTGTGGATGTGCAATGCCCATGCACCGCCTCTGCACAGAGCAGCGTGCTGCCTTTGGGGCCATCACTTTCCTCCGCCTGCCCTTCACAGGCACTGGTATGTCCCAAGCTGCCTCTTCCCCTCTCAAGCAGCAAACTGCAGGGTCTCTGTGCCCCTGGCTTCCCAAGAGTGTCCCAGGATGGATGTACTTGTCCTTTGATGTCTCTTTTCACTGGATTACAGAGGAAGGAGAGGGCTTTGCTATCAGAGGGCTGGCTGTGAGCAGAGCTCCCTCGCCCACCGGGAGCCTGTGGTCTTTCGAGCCAGCTTCATTTTGGCATGATCCGCCTTTGCGAGTGAGACCTGCTGAAGATGGCCCAATCCTATTAGTGGCAGGGATTTGCTTCAGGTCTCCTACCATTACCCTGATGACATTTTGTTGTGCAATAAGCCTCTGTCTTTTGGGAGACCAAAAATCAAGCATGCCGCTTTCCCACACAGGAACTGTCCCCGTGCCACGCCGGCAGCAGCCTTGCTGCGGCAATCAGGAGTCACCTTGGTGCTCCTACCAGATATGTCATTTTCCTTCTGCCTCCCAAATCCCAGCCCAAGGACAGGACAGATGCCACCAGCAGCAGGGCTTTAGGTGAAACAAGTCCTGTGTTTTCCACACAGGAAGAGCAAATTAGTGAATAGCTTTGAGACTAATACAAGGAAAGCTGGTGGGTGCACCCACCCAAAGGACCAGGGCACACTGAAAACTCCTATGACCAGGGATGCAGGAGGATGCGTGGCAAATCTTGGGGAAAAAAGGGAAAAGGAAAAAGGCAAGAAAGCAGCTCCCAACAAATAATTTCTGAAGGTCTCTGTGAGATTTGCGAAGTGCTGAGGCTGGATGAGGAGCTCAGTAACTACCTGCAGCTCCACAAAGGACAGGGTAAGGGGGATAATATACAGTGGGGGGAATATGAGTAAACTGAGCAGAACAGGAGAAGAACTGAAAATCCAGACAGAGAGAGATGTATGTGGCTATAGACAGGTCTCAGACTGGAGCAAGAGAAGCACCATTAAAAACATGCCAAAAGCAGCAGAGAGGGATTAGGGTAGGGGATGTGACAGGTCTGCTCTCACTTCTGGAGCTGAGTGTGGTAGCAGGGTGCAGGTGGAGGGGGCTGTGAAAACTCCTGTGAGTTGGCTGATACTGTGGGCAGGAAAGGCGTGCCACCGAGTGAGGAGAGCTGTGTTCAAGCCTCCCAGGTACTAATCCTCACTCATCACTCCTCTTGGAGGACCAGTTCACAGTCTCATAGACTCTCTCTCCTTGCAGAGGCAGATGTCCCTGATGTCCTCCAGCTGGGGCTCTCACTGCTGGACATTCATTTTGTCACAAGAGCCCTTGGACGCACTGTGTGGTTGCCCTCTGGTGCTGCTCTTGGCTTCACCCTTTGCTTTCTGCCCCTCATGCTGTTTCAAGATGTACCATCAGCCTTTTGCAGTCAGAGAATGGCCCTGCCCTGGCTGGAGATGGATTGTGGCTGCTGCAGCAGGGTGGGTAAATGCAGGGATGTGGCTGCCCTGATAATTTTTAAAGCTTTCCAATATTTGTAACAACCAGTGGAGGTAATTGCAAATATGAGGAGAAAAATAAACTCTTGGCATTCACCAGCAGTGGGTTTCTCCTCTACCAGTGGCAGCATGGAGAGCCCAGCAGGCTTGGGCCACATCTGAATTAGGTGTAAAAACTCCTATCCACCCTCTTTTTTAAGGATGGAGCAGGTGGTGGGCATGGGGTCCTGGCACCACTGGAAAAGGTGTGCCGAGCTGGGAGCTGGGAAAAGAGCTTGGCCAGAGGGCCCCTTCCCCAGGGTCCTGCCTGGGGCATGGTAAGAGGGAACCACAGCCCAGGCAGAAACCAAGCTGGCTCAGGAAGCTGCTTCCCAGCCTGCCCCAGAGATTCCACGTTAGCACAGATGTGTCACTGAGCACAGCATGGCCAGAAGCATCTCCTGATTTCTGCTCCCCTGGCATCTAGGAGACTGAGACCAGACCCTGGGCCTCTGATTTTGGGAGGCATGAAGGATGCAGAGTGATGAAGATTTGCTAATGTGGGAGCTCTCTTGCCTCAGTTTGTCCCTCTTAAGTGAAGGCTGGAGCCCCTGTTTCACGGGGAAGACTGACAGCATGAGGCTGCTCTAGGTAAAGTACTTCCAGCACTTCAGGAGAAGGAGAAAAGCCCAGACACTTGCACCATCCTGCAGCGTGAAGGCAGTACGTGCATCAGAGATACCAAATGGCTCTTTGGAGGGGCAGGGGATGTTTTAGTATTGATCTCACATTTAAATGTTTAGCTCACATTTCCAGAATGTCCTTCAGCTCTGACTAGGAGCTTGCTGGCTGCATGGTGACAGTGGCCACCACCAGCCTGTCCTCATCAGGCAGCAGGACCAGTGGGAAAAGGGGTGGCTGGGTTGGTGGTGGCAGGAAAATGTCATGCCTTGCTGAGCAACAGAGTTGCTAAGACAAAAAAAGCTCGGTCTTGAAAATTAGCAACACCTGAGTGGCCCTTCTGCCGTCTTCCACATCATCGCCAGAGACATTTCCCTGTTGCACCAGCTTTACCTCAGGGGACGGATGCCACTGCAAGCCCTGCTTCCCTCACTGCCACTCTCATGCCACTTTCCCTTCCCTGACCTGCCAGGCATGCTCTGTGGCTTTAGAAATCAAAGGGGCTGGAGCTCCAAAGGCCCTGCCAGATTCCCCACCCACAAAAGTGCCTGTGGGGCTCTGCCTTCATCAGCAAGGTGTGGGTTTCTAGTCATCCTTCTCACAGAGAAACAACTTGAAAAGGTAAAACAAGTGTAGCCTAGAGGCTCAGGAGCCAGAGATGAAATGAGAAAAGTTCCAAAACTTCACTTTTTTCCTTCTTTCTGTTCTACCCTCACAATCTTTATGCCAGTTTTTAGTTTTCTGCAGGCCTGGCTCCTGCCCTGAGGTGCCTGAGGGTAACACTGTGCCAGGGTCCCCTGAGAGAGCTGCTGGTATTCTGGGAGGGCTTTGCAGTCTCCTCCTGCAGCAAAGATGCTTTCCCCCTGGAGTGGGAGAGGTGGGCTGCTGGCACCCACCTCACTCTCCCTGCACGTGGTGGGGCAGGCTGCCAGCCCCTCACTCTCCATCTGGCTCACACCAGGGTGTGCAATCCCTTCTGCACAGTGTGCCTGGAGCTGTGGCTCCTCTCTGGGACATCTCCCGTTGAGCAGGTTCCCCTCCCTTTGCCTCCTCCCCAGGGCAGCCAAGCCACGTGGCTCTGTGCAAGCGTAGCAGGAGGACAGATCTGAGGAGACAGGAGGAAAACGAACTCCCTTAAATGTGATGGAGGCAACTGCCTGGTTCTGTCAGCCATTGCCCCCTCTGCCCCCCTCCTCCCTGCACCCAGCTTGTCTCCTGCTGTTTTTCTCTCTCTCTGGGTATAAGATGTCACAAGGATTAGGCCCAAATCTCCCTGGTTGCTGCACTCACCCCATGCTCATCTCTTGAGGTCACCTTGAAGTCGAGCGCTGTCCCCTCTAAGCTGTGAGTTGGCCACAAAGGCAACTGCAGTGGAAATCTCACCCTTGAAACGCTGGGCAGGAGCAGAGGTGAAGCTCTGTTTTCACCCTTCAGGAACAAACCATTTAAAATGGTTTAAATGGTCACCAGCTAACATTGCTGCTGGAAGAGGGATCACCGCTCGCAGAATCAGCTGGGCTGCACCAGCACAGTGGGGCTGGAGCCAGGGCAGTGCTCAGGCAGAGCCCTGGTTCTAAACCCTTCAAGTTTTGCTACAGTTCCCAGGATGGTCACCAAATGCGAGTTTGTGAACCATGGTGCTGGCACAATGATCTCAAGGTGCTCAGATGCGTGAGGCAGTGAGCACTGGAGTCATGGCAGTGACTGGCACTGTCCAGGCAGATCACCATGGATTTGGGGTCATTGCTGTCAAATGATGTCATCGTGTGTTACATCTGCTCAATGACCTTGCTGGCAGCAGGTGCAAACCTTATGGACTCTCCTAGTGAACCTCATCTCCTTCCCAAAATGGCTCAGAGGGGCCATGCCTACCCCCAATGCCCCAAAGCCATCCCCACCACCCTGTAGCCATGCTTCTGGGGCGTGTGAGATGGATGCAGTTTTCCTGCTGCCCCTTTCCCCTGTGCATCTGTCCACCCCAACACACTGCCTCTGCCACCATCAGGGCAGCCACCTTCTTCTCCACTGTCCCGGGAGACTGCCCTTGTTGTCCTGGCAGGCAGCAACTCTGCAATGGGGCTGCCTGACCACTGGCCTTTAATGAGGAGTTAATTGCAGCTGACACTGCTTGGGCCAGAGAGTTCTCTCCTGGGTCTCTGGTAGCACTTGGCCAGGATGGAATGCAAGAGGAGGAAGAGTCAGTGCTGCCAGTAAATGTGCTCCAAGACAGACAGCGAGGGAGCAAGGGCTGCTGCATCTTTATTCCCTGTTGACCCATTTAAAGCAAGCACCGGTGACTAAGGGAGCTGGCAGGAGGATAAAAATACCTCCCACATGTTCACTAGGAGGCCAGGGACAGAAATAGGGGTGCCATCACCTCTCTGGTGAGTGGTTGGGGTCACGCAGTGTTTTGCAATCCGAAAAGTGGCGTCTCCAGCGTCTCTCACAGCAAACACAACTACAGTGGGGTCTCCTCTGCTCAGAGCTTCCTGTCACACACTGTCCCAAGAGTCAGCTCCCTGGCAACCTCCCTTTCCTTCCTCGGGGCTGAAGAAATAAGAAAAAACCAAACCAACAAACAAAAAAATCCCAAAAGCAGAGGTTTTCCCTTACTTCCAGCAAAAGGAGGAAAACATCACACAAGGAAATCTTTCCTGCAGACCTCAGCCATGCAGGTCACTGCACTGCTGCTGAAATATCTGTGTCACTGCACTGCTCCCCCTGTTGGGGTCACATCCCTGTGGAGCTATGTCCCACTGCAGCCAGAGAGGACAGATCCTGGAGTTCTCCTCACCTCCCTGGCATTATATGCTCCAGACATCCATTGCCACCTCATGGGAAAACACACACGATTTTCTGGGTTGGCAGCAGGGATCCAGTGCTGCCTTCCTGGCCCCTCCACACTGGCACACCTGGGAGCTTTTGCACTTGGAGTGGGCTCAGTACTCAGTCTCTTTGCTAGCAAGATGCTGGAGACCAGCAACCACACCTGGTACCTGGTATTTTATTTGGTCTTCTTCAGGTCACACAGCTGCCTGCTGCTTTATTAAACCTTGAAAGACATCTTTTGCAGGCAGAAAAATACTGAATGAACCTGGTTTAGTAGCAAACCAAAATGTCTTAAACCAAGCAAGTGGACTACAGCAGGTACCCCATCCACTTGACTGCATTTAACAATTCAGCAAGGAAGAAGAACCCATGCAGGAGAGTGCTGTGCCCAGGCTCACAGAGGGCACCAGGTCTCCTCACATGGGATAGCACAGAGAGGTGTCACAGGGAGGTATCAGCCACCTTCCCTACCTGGTAGGCACAAAGCCCACCGGCCAGGCACGGGGACAAGGGTGGGTATGGGCCAGGCATGGGTTCAAACTTGTGGGGTTTGCTAATAATTTGTTCATAAAAACATGGGGGCTTGGGGTGAGTTACAGCAAGGAGCTGGCAAACTCTGGGTTTCTCCCTCTTCACTCATCCCAAACTCCCTGTCAGGGATGGAGAAGGTTTGCAAAGCAGCAAGCAAACAAGTCTCTCTTGCCTATGGCTTTCATGGACTGATACATCTGCAAAATCTGGGGGAGCATTAGAATGAGACTGAATGTTGAGGCAGAGGTTTATGGGCACCAGCCAGTTGCACAGCATGCTGAGTGGGCAGCACCAGAACCCAAACACTGCTGTCCCTGAAGGACTTGCTTGCTGAATATATCCATCCAGATATATAAGTAATTGTGTAGGGCAATGCCTTAATGCTAGTGAGGGTGTAAATTGGTCCCCTGTAGAGTTACAGGCATTGGGAGAAGCAGTAGATGCTGAAATAGGCAGTCCTGCTTACTAAATCTGTAATTCCAGCTCTGGCTATATTTTCATCTTTCTAATAATATGTGCAAATATAGTAAGGATGAATCACAGGCTGCAGGCTTCAGGGTTTTTTTCCCATCCTTTCTCTGCAAATCCATCATGTGGGGGAGAGGGGCTGACTGAGAAAAGGAGCTCAGACCCAGGGGATATCCTGTCCCAACCAAGCCTAAATCCATCCCCTTGCACATCTCTGTGCTGTCAATCCCAGCCAGGAGCAAGCGGTCCCTCCCACTCTGATTGCCTCCACCATTTCATCCCTGCAGTGTAACATTCCTGCCCAGGAACATTTCTTTCCCAGGACGCTCCTGAATCATTCCCAAACCTGGAATGGGCAGTGGACCTGTCCCCTCCCAGTCTGCATCCCAGGGCTTGTACATTCCCACATCTGGATTTGCCTGTCGGGAATTTCTTGCTTTGTTGCAAGGACCTTTTGCAAATGTTAATGCTTTCCTTGCGCTGGAGAGCTCTTCGGCTGATCTGCCAGAACACATTTCACACGCTTCTCCTAAAATTATGCCCTTTGCTTTTCCCGGCGTTCAAGCTGAAGCAGAGCCCGGTGTGCCAGCGGCGTGCAAGGAGAGCAGCGAGTCGGCCGTGCCGGGCTGCGGGGGCAGCAGAGCGAGGGGTTAAGCGCTGCCCAAGTGAGCGTTTGCTGCATGCTGGCTCCTGGGCAGAGGGGGACAGCAGGGGTCCGCATCAACCCACCCCGTTGCCTGGGCTTCGTGAGTGGAAGCTGGATCCCTTGAAGCAAGACAGGCTTCAACACTGCCTCTGTGACAGCGCACATAAACCTGAGTTCAAAGCACGTCACAATTTAGGCAGGAGCATTTTAGCTGCGGAGGGCTCTGGATTTGGGCTGAAAGCACGGGGTGAGTTAAAGATAAGCTCCTCTTAACACCTCCAAGGCCAGCGGTTCCCCCACAGTTTCTCTCTGCTGGAGCCCCCCCATGCTGGGCTGTACACACTCCCTGCACAGCATTTAGCCATCTCCTGCATTGCCACTGCTGCTCTCTGGGCCAGGAGCAGGAAAACTGGATGTGCCCCAGCAGGTCCCTGCGGCTGAGGGAGCAGAGAGGACTGGCCATGATGTGAGAGGCAGCAGGTGGAGAGGTCAAGGAGATATCTCCTGAGCATGGGGCCAGTGCTCTATTGGCTGCAGTGGACACTCACTGTCACAGGGAGGTGGTGTTTAGGGGGCTCTTTCACTGCTCCTGTGGCCATTTGGCATCAGAGCTCAGGTGGGCAGGGGAGTGCTGGGGCAGAGTGTTCCCAGCAGCCCTCTGGCACAATCTGCCCATGTAGATGGACATCCCTCTACACACTCTGCATCCTCCCAATCCCCTCTGTCTTCTTCATCCCTGCATCTGTTGTATTCCTCTGTGTGCTCTGCATCCCTCACCTCCGACCACATTCTTCACCTTCTACCACATCCCCCACATTGTTCTGCATCCCTCAAATGCTCCTGCATTCTTTCATCCCCTGCATCCCACCACAGTTTCTATAAAACTTCCCACATCCCCCACATCCCCTGCATCACCTCATTCCACCACCCCAGAACATATGAGGCTCACAGGAAGCTTGCAATTACCTTAAACTGTAAATGAGGACATTTAGTGTTTACCATCCACCGAACATCCCTGTTGGGAAATGCCATGAGGGGATCCAGATTCTGTCCTGTCTCTGGCCCTCCCTGGCCAATGCTGGCTGTAAACACTTAGTCATGACTATCGTCTCTGTGGTTGGAGCTGCTTAAGTGCCTCTTAAATAACTCACTGGGGAATTTTTATTATATTTTTTAATAACTCAAGGTGTCACTACAGGGCATGAAGTTTGCTTTGCTGAGTTTGTTTTCCTGTTCCCTTGCAGAGATAAATAATTGAGGAGCTGAAGAGCAAACCAGAAACCCAGAGAGACCACTCCTGGGAATACACTGGGAAATATGTCACCCCAGAAGCATTTATAGATGTAATTTTGATATTAGTGGTCAGGGACAGGAAGAAAGACAAAAGGGAGTTTGTCAGGAGTGTATTAAGGGGGTAGGAGAGGCTGTGGCTGTGGCTCTGAAAGGGGCTTGGGAGGGAGTTAACAGGTCTCTCCTTCTCCCTCATCCCAATCCACTGCTCCAGTTCTTTCTGACTGTCCATGACAGGATTGTGCAGTGCCAAAATTATGCTCCCTCTCATTTGGAGAAGGAAGCGTTTTTATCAGCTCACACTGCAAATAAGCTGGAACCACCCTCAAGGGAGGGCTGTGGTGGCCATGAGGGGCCAGCAAGGGTGACCAGCTGCAGCCGTCCCTCGAGTGCTCATTCTTCTCCAGGGAAGGAGACTCGATCCTTTCTGTGGGGGTTGAGGTCCTTGTCACAGAATCATCGAATCAATTAGGTTGGAAAAGACCTCTGAGATCATCGAGTCCTACCTATGACTGAACACCACCTTGTCAACCAGACCATGGCACTGAGGGCCATGTCCAATCTTCCCTTAAACACCTCCAGGGATGGTGACTCCCCCACCTCCCTGGGCAGCCCATTCCAATGCCCAATCACCTTTTTTCTGAAGTAATTCCTCCTAATGTCCAACCTAAACCTCCTCTGGTGAAGCTTAAGATTGTGTCCTCTTGTGTTCTGTTGCTGGTTGCCTGGGAGAAGAGACCAACCCTCACCTGGCTGCAGCCTCCTTTCAGGTATTTGTAGAGAGTGATCAGGTCAACCCTGAGCATCCTCCTCTCCAGGCTAAACAACCCCAGCTCGCTCAGCTGCTCCTCACAGGACTTGTGCTCCAGCCCCTTCTCCAGCTTCATTACCCTTGTTTCATTGCGTGCTGGACACGCTCGAGCATCTCAGTATCCTTTCTAAATTAAGGGGCCCAGAACTGGACACAGGACTCAAGCTATGGCCTAACGAGTGCCACATACAGGGGAAGAATCACTTTCCTGGTCCTGCTGGCCACACTATTCCTGATAAAGGCCAGGATGCCATTGGCCTTTTTGGCCACCTGGACACACTGCTGGCTGATATTCAACCAGATGTCGGTCAGTACCCCCAGGTCCCTTTCTGCCTGGCCGCTGTTCAGCCACTCTGTCCCCAACCTGTAGCGCTGCAGGGGGTTGTTATGGCCAAAGTTGAGGACCCTGCATTTGGTCTTGTTAAACCTCATATTGTTGGATTCAGCCTCTCTATCCAGTCTGTCCAGGTCTCTCTGCAGAGTCCTCCTACCCTCCAGCAGATTGACACTCCCCTCCAACTTAGTGTCATCTGCAAATTTGCTAATGGGAAACTATTGGACATCACTGGAAATGCCAATGGAGAAGGCAAACCTTTTAGTTAAGGAAAACAGCTTTTTGTTTTTTAAATTATCCAAAAACTTCTGCAGTGCTGCGTTTAAATCACCAGCTTTAAAATTATCCTCACAAAGAATTAACAGCCTTACCAAATATTATTATTGTCACAGAATAAGAATGGCAATTATTTTTGGCGGAGGAGGAAGATGATCTTTTGTGTGTCACCCCCACTGTAAACCCCTATTTAAATTGCCATCCTGAGCTCAGTCTTGGCCACAGTTTTTGGCTGCAGGTGCTTTCATCCTGGAGTTTTGCCACTCCACAAAATGCCGGCACTTCTCAAATCAGGAAGCAACATCTGGGTAGTGGGACCCAGTCAGACTGCAACCCCCGTAGGGAAGGAAATGAGAAAGACATCTGCATCATTGAAAACTTACAGGACAGCAGAGTGTGTGGGCGGGGGGAAGATGGGGGAATCTCCTGAGAAATCCCACCTGCTCTTCCCTGCCTGCAGCCCTCTTCCCAACATGCCTCCCGTGGCTGTCACCCAAACCCTGACACTTGCCCACTGATCCAGGCTCAGAATAGCCCCTGTCAGCAGCCAGGGAGCTGTGGCCAGCTGACACTAGAGACAGCAGATGAAGACAGCAGAATGACGTGGGGCTCCGTCCCCATAGCACCCCACTACTGGTGACCTCCTCCCTCTGCACCCCTGTGGTTGCACCCTGGGCTCTCATCACAGCCCCATGCTCAGAAAAAGAGGGAAAAAAGAAGAAATAAGGCAGGAGAGGGAGGGGAGGGTGCAATGCAGCTTGGAGCAGGGCAGGCTGCGCCATGTGCTCTCTGGCACCAGCCACCTTGCTACCCTTTTAGGGGGGTCCAAAACTGTATCCTTACTTTTGGGGATCTTCCACATCCCGTGTCCACTTCCACAGCCCTTTGGGAATGCCAGCTTCCCAGCAGGAGGAGAGCCCTGCATTCCTTGGAGGTGTCCATGGGAGTGAGGGGGGGTCAGTCCCTGTCACAGCGGCACCTCGAAAGGAGTGCAGAGACTCTCCCCGCACAATCTGCCTGTCACCACCGATCACTTCAGGTGTCACATGAGGTTTGTGTCACTTGGCAAGGTTCTACTCACCTCGCTAGCTGTGACCGGGATGAAGAATGGTTTTTAAATGACCCCACTTGTCTTGGGAGAGGGGGAAGTTACCCCCAAAGGGGTGAGGCAGGTTTTCCTCACACCCCAGTATCGTCTCTCTGCCCAGGTGCACCTGCAGTCTGGCAGGTAGCTCTGGAGCAGATGGCATCGCCTCAGGGCTCGGGTGGAAGGGGCTGTGTGAAAGGGTTTGCAGGGGATTTTCTGCAGGTGGGGTTTCTCCAGGCAGGTAAAGCTGAGTGCACTGCAGTCCCCGTCCAACTGCTCTGGTTGCCAAGGTCCAGTTTTGGGTGTTCCCTGGAAAACCCAGTGTGGTGTCTTCACAGTGATGGGGAGAATGTGGGGCTGTCCCTTGGCTAACTCTTTCTGCCAGGAAAGCTTCTGTCTGCTCACCACAGCCACCCAGGTGGTTTCAGGCTGTTCCCTCACTTTATACCCCTGGGAAGCTGCTCACTGATCACAGCCAGCAAAGCCAGGAGCTGTGGGGGTGGCCCCAGGGGAGAGCATCAGCCCACAAAGGCAATGAGGAAACCCCCTCCCTGCCAGGTACCCAGGCAGGCACTGTGCCCCCTCCCACAGCTCCCTCGGCACTCTAAAATACCAGCGATTCTGTGGGGTGTGTGTGTGGGTGTGTGGGTGTGTGTGCAGATACTGTGTTTGAAAATGACCAGTGCGACATCTCAGCCTCTCCCTGGTGTGCCTGTGGACCGAAGTGATCCGGATAAGCAAAGGAAAAGGAGGCTGATCGAAGCTGAATGGAATTTTTTTTCCAAATCTTTCTTTAAGTGCGAACACCATCTGTCTCCCCAACTCCGTCAGCGCTTCCAGTCCCCAGGCAGCTTCGTTCTTCCTAATTACTGTCATTAGGCACTGGGTAGCAATTAGGGAGGGATGCTGATGAGCAGCATCAGGAAGGCTGTGGTCCCCTGACAGCATCGCACAGGGAGCCGGCCAGCCCCTTCTCTCCAGTCCTGGCCTTTTCCACCTGGGGAGCTGGGTATTTTGCTTTTTGGCAGAGGCTGACAGGGAGGGGATGGAGAAGGGAGGTGCTGGCTGGCAGGTCCATGTTCTGGAGAATGCTCGCAGAGGTCTGACACCATTGGGAATGGGCTGCTCGAGGGAGCAGGACGATGGTCGAAGTGCTCAGTGCTGTTGGGGGATGGAGCAGCAGCTCTCTGTGCCTCTGGTTGCCCCACAGGTGTCCGGCCATCAGCGACCATTTCTCCTGGGCAGCCCAGAGGCCATGGTGATGGGCCGTGTGGTCCGACAGAGTCAGACCCAGCTGTCACCCTTCCGTCTGGCCCAAGTGGGGCTGGCCCAAATCCTGCCTGGCTCTCTCTGGTCCCCCTGGCTGCCTTGGGGCGCTGGCCCTGCGGTCGCGCTCCTGCGGTGCTGCAGGCCGGTGTGTGGTGTCAGTGCCACCTCGTGGCAGGCGCCCCGGGACTGCTGACCTCTTCTCCTCCCACAGCCTCCCACGGGTGTTCCACGAGGATTGCAGGGGCACCCGGGTGTCGCCATGCCATGGCCGGCACTGGAAAGTGAGCGATGGGAAAGGTTCCTGCGGGATGGGATGAGATCCATCCACGGGGTGGCCACACAGCCCCGTCCTTGCAGCAAGTGAGGGGATCAGAGGCTGCACCCAGAGACAGACGGACCCTGCTGGACATTTGCCATCGCGCCATTACTTCGTGTATGGGATGAAATGGTGCCCGCTTGCCCTGCCTGCCCTTCCTGCTCTCAAGGCCCTGCCCATGGAGGGGCAAGCTGGGTCTGTGGAGGCCTGTGGGGGGTGCTTTAGGCTGGAGTAGTTGGGCCTGTGGGTGAACTATCAGGAGACTAAACTGGTGGGTGAACCAGTAATGGGAGTGGAGAGGAGAAAGTGAGGGAGGAAAGCTTCACTTTGGAATCTGGGGAGCCTATGGGATTGAGAAGGGTTTGGCAGACATGACTGGTGGCTGCAGAAGACCCTTGGCCAGGTGTTCCGTCTCCTTACACTGCCATGTGTGCCACTGCCACTGCCACTGCCTTGGCCAGCTGGCTCCTGCCTCTAGGACCATGGACGAAAACAAATCCACATCCATAGGGACACCAAGGCTTCTTTCCTTTACTACCAGCATTTTGGTGAGACTTGCAGGAGCTCAAATACGCCCATGACCTCTGCCAAAACAGGGTCAGTGGATTGAAATGTCTAGGGAGATACTGAGGTGATTTTGCAGTGAGGAGGGTTTTAGCCTCAATTGTTTTCTCTTGCCCAGGGGTTTCCTCAGACTTTCCCCCGGCTCTCTCTGAAACCCCATGCCCCTGCAGCCAGGTGAAGCCCAGCTTCACCAGCCTTTCTAGGCAGTTGTGCAGGCAGTGGGGTGGGTGCCGGGCTGAGGAGGAAGCACAGCTCCTGCCTCACAGAGGGAAGTGAGAAACTGCTGTGGAAAGTCAAAGACAGGCAACATCCCCCCCCCCCCCCCCCCCCCCCCCCCCCAAAAAGC
>VZSE01014770.1:393328-577166 GCA_013398275.1 Promerops cafer | reverse complement strand
AAAAAAACTTTCCCCAATCCTTGTCCTAATGGTCAGCCCCTGGTATGGCTGTGGGGAGATGCAGGTGGCCAGGCTTGGCTGGTTCCTGGACATGCAGGTGGCCATGTATAGGGAATGTCTTGATAAAGCCACTACCAGGAGAGCCTCTCCAGCTCAAAGCCCTGCTATACCCCAAGGAGCATCATGCTGGAGGCCCCTAAAGCCATGAAAATGGGGACCCCATTCAGACCTCTGAGCATGCATTGACAATGGGTTCACTTTATTTAATTTTTACTGCCATATTTTTCATCTCTATTCCCTTGACTCTCCATGCAGACAAGATGGACAACCCTTTGCCCTGTACATAAGGATGGAGAAGTGCACAGAGCAGGTTACAAATCCCTCCCAGGCAGATTGGGCAGAAGGGGAGCACTGCCCCACCACAGCTGGCAGTCGGGCAGACACGATGCAGGGAGGACACCCCACATGCCATAACAGAGAGGCAATCCAAGGGGCACTCACTGGTTGAGGAATACAGTGTGGATCCAACTGCTACTCTGCACGCTGCAAATGGCAGTGACATCCCATACAGGGAAATGCCTGGCTTAAGCTCCAGCAGAAATGAGAGCAGAAGTCCTTACCTGAGCAGAAAGAGGGGCTTTTTCAATAGGAATTGTACAGGTGTTTCTTTTTCAAATTCCCAGATCATCTGGGGTGGGCAGTGCATCCACAAGGCTGGGCTGCCGCTGTCACTGGGAGGGAAGTGGAGGTGGCTCCTGACAGTTCTGCTCCATTTCTGTATCACCCCCATCTCCCCTGAAACAGGTTGCTCTGTCTCCCAGAAGCAGTCCTTCTAGTGACAAAACATCCCCCGACCTGGCTTCGGCTCTTTTCCCCACTCCAGATACACAAAGGTTGTTTGAAGTTACTTCACAGGGCTGGGTGTGGAGCATGAGGATGAGGAGATGTCTGATTCATGCCGTGGCAATACCCCCTCTGCAAAGGGCAGCATGGCTGTTGTGGGTAACTGGGACACCAACCTTTGAACCTCCACAGTTTCTGCCACAGGTGTCTGGAGCCCCAGGAGACAGTCACTGGGCACGTGGATCACCCCTTCCACCATCCTCAGCCCCAGGGCTGAGATGGGGATCCATCCCATCCTGGATCATGCGGAGCTTCAGTCAGATGAGGGTTCACTTCTGCCGGTGTGTTAAGGTCTGGGAGAAGAATTGTGATGAGGAATTTTTGGCCTTGGCACCCGTGGCAGCGCCTGTGGTTGCCCTTATGGGACAGATGCCATGAGTCTGACTGCAGTGCCATGGACAGGGAAGAAGAGAGGTGGTCACCCTTCAACATCTGTCCTGCAGATGTTGCATCTGTCCTGCAGCCCCAGAGAGAACTCAGGCTTGAGCAGCAAGTCACCTTCTCATCATCAGAGGGACATCCCCTCCACACAGTGACACCAGCTGGTCCTACTGGGAATATGGCACTCGATGGCCCATTAGTGCCTGGTGTCAGTGCCCCCACACCTTGCTTGACCAGCTCTGTTCAGTGTCCAAAGCCTCCCAGACGAGGAAGCCACCTCATCTAAGGAAGAGCAGGCCCAGAGATGGTGCTTCATGTAAATAACCCCTCGAAGTACTTCTAAGTGACTAATCACCTTCTCCAGGGGCTTCTCGCCCAACCCAGAGTCTCTCTTCAGCCAGGGGGCATCAGCTGCTGTAGTTACTCAGAAGCAGCAATCCCATACTAATGGTTCATTTCCCAAACAGAGCCCTTCTTGTGCAGTAAAGCCACTTAAAGGTGGGTGAAGAAACCCATCTACGGGGGAATGCCTGGGATCAGCAATGCCGGCCAGTTCTGGCACACAGGCAAAGCCTTGAGGACACACTCATAAATTGTCATCCTGCCTACGCTCACATCACTCCCTGACTGCTTTTGTGCAGTGTGGAAGCATCCATCCCAAGTGACGCACGGTATTTCTGCAGTGACAGTGAGCTGAAGTGACGGTTGTCTGGGGCTGTAATGACACGTTCAGGGAGCTCCTCTGGACTAGCTGTCTCCACTGCCTGCCCCTGGTCCTCCCTAACTTCAGGGACTACAGGTCAGAGCAAAGACAGATTTTTTTCCCTCTTCACTGCTTGGGAAGATGAACTTTTTTCCTATCCCCAGGGTACCTGGCTGTGGAGGGGGTTCCCATGAGTGCTGGTGGATGCCTGCCACCGTGTGAGAGAGCCCAGAGGGTGGAAAGACCTGGGTATCACAGAGTGCAGAAGACAGGGCAGCAGGACTGTAAATGGAGTAGATGCTGGGTGTGCCTTGCTCCATATGGCCTCAAGTCTCCTTTTATTGAGGTCAGTAGCAAAAATCGAGCTACTGCTGTGTGGGATTTGGTCCTAAAGTTTCCCTGTTTCCTTTTCCCCTGCAGTTTCTGGTGTTCCAGCCCCATGTTCCCAGCAATTGCCCATCCAGCAGGAGACCTGTCCAGGCACAATGGCTGCCTTGCAAATGGCACAGCAGTCCCTGCCACACTCCATCCTCACCGGTTGTGTCTCCTCTGCGTCCTCCCAATGGTGCAGCCATGGCAGCTGTCAACAGTTCATTGTAACTCAGCAATGATCCACTTTGGCTTCCTCCAGCATTTACAGGTGTAACTTGGGACTCAGCACAAAAAGGACAGTCATCTTAAAAGGCTGATCTTGCTATAGGCAAAACCTGGTTCTCACAGAGCTCATACCCGTGGAAGGCTTTGCTTGTCCCAGGAAGAGGCTGTCAGTATCCACAGGGATTGGCCAGAGCACTCCAGCCCCATTCCCCTTGCCCTCAGACTCTCTCCTCTCTGGCGCAGGTCTGGGTGGTTTTGGTGGTGACCAGCGCTGTGGCCCCCAGCTCAGTGGCGGGCAGTGGGAAGCTGTGGTTGCATTCCTCAGGCCGGGGGTACACAGAGGAGAGCAGAACAATGTCGCCATCAGCATCGCCCTGGCAGCATGGCCTCTGCTTTGCCCTGGCTTTCCTGGGTGGCCCCGGCATCTTCAGGCTCCCAGCAAGATGCAGGCATGGGGCTGGGTTCAGGGCACCATCTCCCTCTGGCATGGCAGGGTCCTGGCTGGGCAGGGGGCTGGCGATGTCAATGTCTTCTGGGAAGAGACAAGAAAAGGGGGTTACTGGGCTCATGGAGTGGGGTCAGGCAGGTCCCAGGGAGACAGTCCTGTCCCTAGGGGAAAAGATGGATCTGTAACAGGAGGAGTCTGCAAGATCCCCCCACCTCTCCTGCTGCAGAATTGCTCCTGCTTACAACCGATGGGCTTTTCCCCCCCTAAAAGGCAAGAGGGAAAGGCCGAAACTTGCACTTCCACTTTGAGTCCTCTTGCTCAACCCTGCCAGCAGCAGAAGAGCCCAGCCCGTGGCAGCTTGCCCTCCCCGACTGCCTCCCACTTAAAAATAGACTTGTTTACACACTTCGAATGCAGCCGTGTGCCTCCGGCCCCAAGCCTCCTGCCACTTTCCACACATCCAGTGCCACAGCACTGGGCTTGCTGTGGTGCAGCTTTGGGGGATAAGGGGGATGTGGACCAGGGCACGCAACAGGAGACTGAGTAGTGCCTCTAACAGTCTCCAGATCTCTCTCACCACTGGATTTCTCCCTTCGTTTTCACTTCTGGTATTTTTCCTCGGCATGTGCGTCATGGGCTGTCACAGAGCAGAAAGGCCCCGGGTAATGTCCCCCTTGTCTGAGTCACCATCCAGCACTGCCAGAAGTGTGCAGGCAAGCCAGGGCACAAGGACCAGCTGCCCCACTGGGGACACCCACCCGGGTCGTGGGGCAGTGGGAAGTGCCAGCATCCCTATGCAGCAGCCCCTCTTGGGGGTCCTGGGGAGCCATACCCCCTACCTGGGAATGGGGAGCAGTGAAGCCAGGCAAGACACTCCTGAGAAGATTGTTCAAGGCTGAATCAGTGCCAGTGCAGGGGCCCCCAAGGGAGGAAAGAGCCGCCCCAACAGAATGGGCCATCATGGAGCACTGTGGCCTTACTCTCCTGGAAGTACCCTGCTAGGAAAGGCTCAGCCCCATCCCTTGAACCCCAGCCCTAATGTTGATGCACCAGATAACCCTGTGCAGTGCTGCAGTGTACTGTCCATGGGGCTGGCCCTGACATCCCCTGGGGTCTTTGGGATGCATGTTGGAGGATGCTGGGCATCCCAAGCACGAGAAGCAAGCTGGGTGGTCCACATAGGACCCCCACTGCAGCACCACAGGGAGAGGCTGCCTCTGGAGCCATCCTCAGGTGTCCACCACTGCCCGCACTACTCCCACTCCATCCAAGGTCCTCTGGCTACTGGGCTCTCACCAATGAGCTCACAAAGCTACTACTCACCAGTGCTCCGTACGAGTCCCCTGTGGAGAGGGGATGGTGCCAGGACATGCTTTAAGCAAACAAAGGCACAGGGAGACCCGGCAAAGGGAGGGATGGCTCAGCAGGGTTGCGCTGGCAGTCAGGTACAGGCATAGGTTCCCATGGAATGCAGGACACTGTCACTCAGGCAGTGATTCAGATGCCCCAAAATGCCATGGGATGCCTGCGGAGCTGATGTTGAGGTGGAGTAGCTAGCTTGGACAGGGATGTGCCTCAGTGGAGCCAGCAGTAAGTGATCCCATCTACCCCTGGGTCCTCAGGGTGTTGTGTGAGGGAGAGGAAGAGGTCTCCTACCTTTGTCCTCTTCATCTGCTGTCTTCCTCTTTCTCCTCCGCTTTCCCACCTTGCAGGCCAGAAAGCCACAGAGGGCAGCCAGAACCAGGATGAGCCCCACCACCACAGGGACCCCGAAGATCAGGAAGGTGCTGGTCAGGGTGGGTGCCAGGGTAGGCTCTGCTGTGGGGGGAGATGGCAGTAGTGTCAGGAGGGGGAAAGCTGAAGGAGGAAGGAGGGCAGCAGCATTTTTCACCTGGCTAGCTGGCCTGGGGGCTGCAGTGGCAGGGAAGAAGTGTGGCACTTAACTGTGACCCACCTGCCACCAGCAACAAAATATCCCCCTGCTCGAGGAGACCTTCATCCCCCTCCCTGTCCCTAGGTGGTAGGAGATGAGAACTTCCTGCTCTTCCCACAGTCACCCCTGGGGCAGGTTGATCCACTCTGATCTGACTTCTCCCTACACCATATTCCTCTCACTGGAACTGGCTGCCCTCTTCCCCTCTGCTTTAGGTGAAGGTGGTGCTCCATCATCCATTGCCACCTCCATAGCCATCCTCAGGAGAAGGTGCCTTCCACCTGCTCACCCCTGGGGTGCCCCCAGCCTCCCTGGCCCACTACCACCCAGCCCTGGGGAGCTCAGACTGCAGCTGCCCTTGTCCCCTTACTTGTGTTGTCCTTGAACAGGTCGGAGCACTTGATGCACGACTTGGTCAGGGTGTCGAAGCACTCGAAGGAGAGGCAGGAGGGGGCAATGGCAGCTTTTCCTGATGAGGACATGGCAGAGTGGGAGTGAGAACCCAGCTTTTGCATGGCGTAGCAGTGACGGGGCGCTGGAGTGTGAAATCGCAGCGCCTCAGGCCCCGTGGCAGAGGGAGATACAGTCTGTCAAACTGCGTCGTCTCCCTTGGGGCTCACAATCGCTGTGCTTGGCCTGGGGCGGATCTTCACCAGGGAGGAGGAGAGCAAGCAACCAAGCCCTACCCCTGCCTGCCTTTGCAATGTGCCCTCAAACTACCCCTCTCCTCCAAAAAATGCTTCTGAAATCCCCGCAGCCCCTTGTGTGCCTCAGCCACGCAGCACCTCGTACCCAGCAGTATTGCGTCCCAGCCTGACCTCCTTGATCCTCACTCCTCCCCTGCCGACCTGCAAGTTGCCCCCAGCCCAGGCATGTCCCCCAGCCTGCACCCTCCTTTGCTTACACTGAAAAGCCCCCTTGGCCTCCTCCAGTGTCTACAGGAGACTTTCCTGTGCACAGATCTTTACAAGACTGTCCCAGGGGCACAGATCTGGCTTGGATTGAAAACACAAAGGACCAGAGGAGAAAAGAGTGAAAGGGCACTGATGTTTCCCCTTTTAAAAGCTCCCACTGCCCCAAGGACACATCCTGCCAGTGACTGCTCTGCAAGCAGGCCAACTGTTGTATGTTCTCCACCCCTACTGATGGTGCTCTCCATCACCTTGCTCTCTCCATCCCCTCCAACACGGACCTAGACCCGTGGCTCCTCAGCACCATGTCTCATTCTCTGGGGTTCAGATCCAGTTCTGCTCAGTAAATGTGCAGGGCATGGACAAAGCAGGTCACACCAAGCAAGCCTGGTCCCCAAACCATTGGAAGGGACTAAAAAAACCTTTAATAGTCTTAGGCATTCCTGATCAGGAGCGGGAGAAATGTTCTGCCACCAATACCCACACATCAAAGCCTGATGCTTGAGACCTGAAGAGATGGATTTCAGTGCTGTAGGTGGATCTCTTCCATTCCTACTGAACAAAAGTCACATCTGCTTTTTCTTCACTCCATAGGAAAGAAAGGGGCCAGCCACAGTTGTTGGCTGGCTCTCAGCTAAGGGAAGCAACACTGGTGACCTGCCCTACCCAGGAAACCCCTAATAGGGCTTTACTGCTGGAGTCATGTTCTTCCAGCAGCTACAGCAACTGGACTCCTCCTAGTGAGGCCTCTACTGCCCACTGTCCTGGATCAAGGCTGGGAGGGGAGGAGGAAAAAATCCAAAGAGTTCTCTGGCTCAAGATGACAGAGTACCAGGTGCCCCCACTGGGCAGCTGAGGTCCTCTGAGACAGGCCTGAGGACTTGGTCCCTGAATGTGCTTGCCCCTTGCCAGTGACTATTGGGCAATCTGAGCCCACAGGCTCCACATCCCACCTCCTGAAGTCCTGAGTAGGATGCAGTCACCATCTCCCCATGCCAGATCTCAGCCCAAGTGCAGTTCTTTGGTACCGCATGCCCTGCAGGGGAGGAGCTGCCCTACAGCACATCTCCCTCCCTTCCAGCAGCATTCCCAGAGGACAGTTTGCATCATAGCAATATCAAAGCAGCCCCAACACAGTTTCAGTCCCACTGTGGGCACTGCAGGCCTTCAGGCAAGCCAAAGTCCCAAACAAAAACTGGTCAGTGCCCACTGTTCCATACCTGCCGTGATTTCACTTCCCCTTCCAGCCAGTGTGCCCAGGTGCTTGCTCCCTCACCCCTGTGCCATGCCAGCAGGAATGGCTGTAGAGGGCTGTGGGCTGCACTGAGGAGCAGTGAGAGGCCAGCCATTCTTGTGCCTGTGGCTCAGTTATTCCCACTCCATCTTAGTCAAAATAAAACTCCCCAGTCGAGTGGGGGCATGCCAAGCACTTCCCTCCCTCAGCGCAGCCCTGAGCTGCAAATGGCACGGACAGCTCAGCACCCTCTGCCTCGGCACTTGCCGTGCGCAGGCTGTGCTCGCCCTGCTCCTACCTGCTGGGGGAGCTAGGTCAAACCGCCGGACATCTCTCCATATCCCTCTTCAGCTGACCCTCTGCCTCTTGCACGCCCCAGGTGAGGACCAGGCATGGCAGTTGGAGAGACAAGTGTCCAGCAGCAGGACAGCGGGAAGGGATGGAAAGCTGTGATGCTGTACCATGACCCACAGCAGGGGGAAAAATAAAAGCCAAGGCTCACTCCAGTCCACATCTGAACTCCTCAGTGGAGATACCTGGCAAGGAGAGGGCACCTGGAATCTTAACTGTCCCCAGTAGAAAGCTCTCAGAAGTGCAAGTGTAGGGTCTAGGGCCGAGAAAATACCTTGTCTTGTGGGCTGGTGGGGCTGAGGACATGCATGTAGGCAGAGGATCCCCACAAAACATCCAGTGCTCTGTCAGGATACCTATCCCAAACCACCTCCCTGCTCTGAAGGCTTTGCTGTTCCTCTTGCCCTGGGGTATTTCCACCTGCTAGTCTCCTTTTCCCAAAGAGGTATGCTCCTCCATCCTTCCCGTTTTCCTCACCTCTCAATTGCCCCCACTGTACTTCCCCCATGTTGATCATCTCTCAGGGACCTCCACCCCCTATTTCTGTGGGTCCCACCACAGGACTGTCACCCTGCCCCTCTTCCTCCTGTCTCTCCTCCCTGCTTGGCTTGAAGTGCAGAGTGGGAAATGGTTCCCAGCATCTGCTGTACCACACTTACAGATTAATTCTGTGAGCCCAGTCAAATATGCACACTGGGGAAAGCCCAAAACAAGTAACCTACACAGTGCTTTCAACATGGAGGGCAAGATTTACGTTAAAGCACAGGAGCCAACAGATCCCATTTCAGTACGTGGAAAGAAAACTTGAAGTTTCAAATGCATGGTGGGGAGCCCAGGGATGGCAGACATCATGCCCTCCTGTGAATGAAGCGCTCCCAGGTCCTGTTACATGGAAGGATGTTGCAGCCTCATTG
Organism: Promerops cafer; assembly: GCA_013398275.1. NCBI lineage: Eukaryota > Metazoa > Chordata > Aves > Passeriformes > Nectariniidae > Promerops > Promerops cafer. The sequence continues at coordinate 568,791 of VZSE01014770.1, read as the reverse complement.
CTGCCACTGATGTTACCCTATTCCCCCCCATTTTATCATCCCTCTTTATCATGCTCTACAAGCCTTCCCTGCCCTCATCCCAGCTTGTCCGCCTCCTCCTGGGCCAAGAAGATATGTTTGAATTTACACATGATAATGCTTACTCAAGGAGAAAACCAGTGCTGACTACCCCAGCAGTGCTCACACGTGGGCCTGCTCATGAGCACGACCCAGGTTCTGGGCATCAGCTGTCCCCCTTTTCGTCTCCCCCATCTTTGCCTCCCCTACCCTTCATAACTGTGGTTGATCGTTTTTGGAATAGCAAAAGTTAAAGCTTGGTGAGTAGTTCGAGCTGTTTGCATTTCAGAGCTGAATACGCTTGATAATCGCACAAATGCATAATTAAAGAGCAGAAAAAATGACTCACTGGATAAGGAAATGCGCTTTTCTTATCTCCTCTGCAGAAAAATGAAAACCCCAGGAGCCTGGGTCTCTGGCTAAGTCTCTTTATTAAACAAATAAACCAGAAAAGATATCAAATGAGCGATTTAAGAATTATGTCTTCATCTCAGGGTCAGACAGCTCGATTTCCAGTGCTGTTTGCTCCCATCCCGCACCTGGAGGGCTGGCTTTGGCCGAGGTCAGCTCGGATCAGCTGAGATCCCTGGGTTCCCTGGGGGAGACAGGGCAGTGCTGGTGCTCCAGGAGCATAGAGGGGTGGCAGTGGCCTGCGAGGGCTTGTGCACACATGAGTGACTGGACTCGTGTGAGCGGTTCCTCTGGTGTCAGGGGTAGGTGAAGTGACTCACGCACGCACTTACAAAACCGCGTGTAGCAGAAAATAGCCCCCGAAAGTTCACCTTGTGCTCGTGCACGCCGGAAACCCAAAGGCTTGTCAATCAGAGAAGCTGTGAGGTGTTTACTGAGCAGACCCAGTTACCTCAGGGCAAACCTCTGACAGGATGCACCCAATGCCTCGGGAACATCTCGGCACAGCCTGACACCTGCCCTGCATTCAGATGGTCCAGTAGAATGCCTTGGCTGCAGCCAACCCCCAAAGCCCGTTCAGCACCTCATCCCAGCACCCCTTCCCAACACCCCTGTGCTGGGTGGTGGGAAACATCCCTCCCCAAAAAGTACCACTATGGCTATTAGGAGCAGATTTCTCACAGCTACAGCATAAACCTTCTCCTCAGGATCCACTGGGATCCTTCCTAAAGCCTGGTGGGCTTAGGGACAAAATCTGGGAATATTTTAGGAATAATATGGGAAACAAAAGGTTTCAAGAGATTCACAGTCACTCTAAACCCCAGATTCCTCTGTAGGTGCTCTGCTTCTTATCAAGGGTGTTTGTGACACTGCTCAGCCACCTGCATGGGGTGTTTGGTGTGGGGCAGTGCCCCACCCTGTTGAATGAAATTTGTCTCCCTGCTCCTTGCTTATATGTCTCTGGAGCTCTACTTGTCCGCAAGGCTGAAGAAAAAAGGGCAGGTGTCCTTGCCTCCCTCTGCAAAGGGGCCTTGGACCCCTGCAGGGATAATGCTGAGCACCCAAATTAGGTTTCTCAGTGGGCTGCCTGTTGAAGAACCCTCTGGGGTTACAGAAGGGTGGGTCAACACTTCCTGAGCTCAAACTCCCTCTGCCCATTCCCCCTCCCTGATCCATAGAGCCCAAGAAGGACACAGCAGCACCGAGGACATGGGAAAAGCCTCCCTTATCTGATCCACCCCTGGGGGGGCTGAGCCCTTGATCTCCCCTGGTGGGGAAGAGTGAGGGGTGTTTCTAGACGGTGTGCAGGCTGCTCTTGCTACTCTGCAGAGTGTGGGGGAGACTCAGCAAGGCTTGGGTCCCTGGCACTGCCCCGGCTCTTGCAAGCCCCCTCCACATCATGAGCAACACAGTGTTAGCTGAGCCTGGCTCTTCTGCCTGAATGTGAACAAACAGTACTCAAACTCCCTGCCCACTCTGCCTTGCAGCAGGGATGCTGTCCCCACCCCCATCCTGAGAAGTGACATCTTGTCCTGTCTCCCTTGGGCCACTGGGGGGGGGGGNTGGGCCCCTGGGGGGGGGGGAGGCAAGTGCCCCCCCGGTTTTGCCTGTGGCTGTTCATAGGGAGTGTTCACGTGCCGTGACAGGGCCAGGCAGCACCTCCAGCACCGAAACAGAAACCAGTGGCTGAGGGTGATGTGCTGCCACAGGAAAAACCTCTGGGTGGGTTCAGCCAGGTCAGGCATCCTTTATGCAGGGGCAGTAATCTCCCCAGTACTCACAGTGGGAAGCCCCACCACTGCACTCTCAAGGCATGAATCTCCAGCAGATGACTCCAGAGCCAAAAACCAAAGCCACACTTGCCCCAGTAACTCTACAACATCCTTCAGCTTCCCACAGACGTTTAGGTCCAGCCTGGTGTAAAAAGGCCAGAGTGATTTTACTTGCACAGGCTTGAGTGCAGAGTAATATTATGAATTTTCCGTGGATGCAATTAAGGATTCAATGTTAGAAGAGAACTGACAGGTGGATTTGGCCTGTGCACCTCCTCTCCTGGCTGGCATCTGGTCACAATGCCTTGGCCATCCTGCCAAAGCCCAGAGAAGAAACAGGAGTGCAACACACAGAGTAGGGAAGGAGATAAAGGGGGGGATGAGAAGCTGCTGCAGCTGCAGGGCTGAGGAGGTGGAGAGTGACTGCCAGCAGCCCTGTGCCGTACTCACCACCCCTGAGGATGAACTCCAAGGAACCTGTGGGCAATGTCCATTAATTCCCTTTCAAAGGGGGAGCCCTCCTCACAGCTTGCAGGCATTCCCTCTGTAACAGCCACACCAGCTTCTGAGCCTTTGGGGCTTCAAAGGCACTAGCTGGAAGAAAGATGAGTTGCTTTGGCACAGGCTGTCACAAGAACGGAGATGCTGTGGGGAGCAAACAGTTCTGCCAAGGCAGGCGGATATAATCCCCTCTCCCAAGATGCCCCCCCCATTTCCTATCACAGCATAAGCACCTATACAGGAGGTGTTGCCCTTTGCCACAGTCCCCACGGAAGGCTACCTGTCCGACCCTTTGGAAGATCTCCTGGCCAGCACAGGTCCCTTTCCCTTCCACACTGCACCCACAGCCCTGCAGAGGGCTGGACCACCAGAGGATGCAGGCAGGCTTCCAAGGGGCTGTGCAGCAACACGGCGTTTCCCATCACCCAACCTAAAAATGCACATTAGAGGCTGAGGGCAGGAACAGCTTTATACCCCCTAATAATCTTGTCTCTAAGCTAGATAACTAGGACTGCAAATCCCTGGTGATAATCACAGCCACCATGCCTGCAAGCTCTCCCCCAGACCATTCATCTGGCTTGATGATGCTTTAAAGAGACATCTAATGAGGATAATCTGATTCAAATCCCCTCCTGCTTTTGGGCAGCAGAGCAATTCAGGCCCCCTCAAACTCCTTCTTCCTCCATGACTGTCTTTATTTCTCCTTCTTATATGAATCACTGTGGGGTTTCCTTTGCTTTTTGCATTACTATTTTAAATCTTTGATATGACCACTGCAATCAAGATTCAGTCCCTTTAGAACCTAATTAACATGAAATCAGACTCAGTTTTACTCATAGCCTTATAATGGGATGCTGGCCGCTGCTTCAGCTCTCACTTCGGGTGCCGGGAACATTGCAGCCTGTTTAAAAAATTCCCTCTTTACCTGATTCAATCAGAACCACTTACAGGAGATACACACACACATTTTAAGCTTGGCAAGAGAGTCAAGCTTTGGGAAGTGGGGAAGATCTCAATCACACTCAGCTTTCAGTGCAGAGCAGATGGTGAACATTCTGACTATATAATTTATAGGACACCATCACTATGTATTAGTCCCATACAGTGGCTGAGCTCAGCCAAACCACAGCTCATGCACACTCAGGGGGACTCTCACAGGTGATGCTCCACATGCAACCTGGGTAAGACCCAGATTTTGAAGAAAGCACATGCTTCATGTTTCATCTCCTTTATAACACAGAGCAGAAGATGCAGTGCAGCAGTCCTTGTCCCAGAGGGTCTTCCTCTTCCCCCTAGACTGGGCAAACACTTCCCAGCCTGCAAACTTGTGTTTGAGCTAGGTCTGTATTACACAATATCTGCATGCAAGCAACTCCCCTTCCCTTCCCTGCGAGCAGCTCACATAGCAGCATGATGGACGCCAGGGCAGCCCAAGGCCAGGTGTAGGCGTTTGTTTGCACTTATTCAGGGCTACCATGCCATGCTGGCACAGCCTGGCATGCGGCATCCTGGGGGTCACAATGCCCCAGAGGGACGTGCATCACCACCGCAGCTCAATTTCAGCAGTGCCTAAGCCTCCCTGCTCTGCCTTTCACCCAGACACATACACAGTGGGGGCAGTGAAGGAGCTGTAGGTCAGGAGGGAGAATAGCTCAGGGCGGCCAAGTTGGGCTGTAATGAAGAGAAAAGGTAAAAAGGCAACATCAGGTAGTGAAAACACTCCCTCCAGAGCAAGGTGATGGCAGCTCCAGCCTTGTCTCTAAGGTTGCGGAGTTTTCAATCCCCTGCACGGCTAAAAAAAGTCCTGGAGATGAGTGCGCAAGATTGAGCCTTTACAGGCGCCTGGTGCGCAGGCACAGAGCGACACTGTGCTAGCCCAGGGCTTCCCCAGCTCCAATGCCTTTGATCCTCTGCTGTTCAGCATAACAGCACGAGGCACTGAGTCACCCCTCAGTCCTACAGGGGAATGAGGATTAATTAGTTGATTCTGGCACGTGTCCTTAAAGAGAGATACTCCACCACCACACGAGCCACAGGTTGTTACTGAGCTGAGGCAAATGCAGCCCTGGCTTCACGTCTGTGATCTCTGGAAGAGCAAGAAAAAGAAACAGCAGTGGGGGAAAAAATTGAATGTTCACATTGGGGCCATGCCAATGCTGCTGTCAATGCCAGGAGAGTGGCCAGCACAGAGGTTCAGGACAGCTTTGAGCTGACCAGTGCAGACAACGATAGTGCCTCAAGGACTGCCAGCCCTCAACAAACACCCCAAGGTGTTTCAACAATCTGAGCACAGGGCAGGAGCAGGGCAGGCTCGATCACAGCATGGCACTGTCACCTTGTCACTGCACAGTGAGCACATCGCAGGACCAGAGAGCTTTCATGGGAAGACAGAAAAGCAATACTTCATACTGACAGGAAATGGGGAAAGCCTCCTTAGCTTGTTTAATGCTGGCTGGGCTTTTTCGTTTTTTCCAGCATGCCTGAGCACAGGTGCTTCAGCTGGCCCTGGCACAGCTTGTTGTAGTGCCAAGAGGGTGTTGGGATCCAGAGGCTAGAGCAGACCCTGCACACCAGGGCCATGTTTCCCAAGGGGAGGTGTTCTGTCTCGTTGTTTTTGGCCTTGCCCCACCTCGGTGCTCCTTCCCGTGACACACAGAGCCCACAGGGCTGTCGTACCCAGCCCGCAGCTGCACCTGGGCCCGCGGCGAGGAGGCTGCCTGCACGTATGTAAAACATGGGCTCTCTTTCACACACCGCTGACTTCCCTCGGCAAAGGAGGCGGCGGGGCAGGGCACGCGGGCACGGTGCCTTTCCTGGCTCCTCTCAAAATGCCCCAGCGCACGGTCAGCTCCAGGGGGACGAGGGATGTGACATCGCGGCACGTGGCAGCTCTTGCAGAAGGAGCCTGTGGCAAAGGAAACGTGGCCCAGCATGGGCTGGGAGCCCATGCTACTCAGCTGCCAAGGAGTCTGAGCAAGTCACGTCACTCCAGAGTCCTCTGTGCCCGACCTCTCTTGCACACCGGTTCTTCACAGCCAAGACAGCCCCTCCTGCACAGAGCTGACCCGAGGGGATGCCTTCCTGCCTAGTATCGCCGTGCCGTATTAATATTTAACAGTGAGGAACAGATCCAGAGACTTTGATTTCCCCACTGGCCAATTCAAGGATAATTGAACTGTGCAGGGAATTTCAGCATTTCAGAGGGCGGTTTCGTTCCAGTTCGCACCAAAACCCAACCATGCCGCAATGCCTTATGAGAAGGATTGCAGCCAGTTTCAGGCAGCCTCCCTGCGGTGGAGTCAGGCATGTAAGCAGCACAAAAACGGCTGATCTCAGGAGGTGCCCTGCCAGCAGGCACCACCAAACCCTCCCCCACAGAACTTAGGTAAAAGTCAAAGTCTGCTAAAGAGGAAAAAACCTGTTTTTTTCTGAATGTTTCCACTCAGTTCCAGATTTGCGGCTCCAAAGTAATGTCAATTTGCCCTCGTTACACACCCCCAGTGGAGGCAGATCCTGCTGTAGAAGCAGAGCAAGTGAGGCAAAGTGAATTTTCACACGCGTGCCCAGGGTCATGCAAGAAATCAGCCACAGAAGTGAAACAAATCCAGTGTTTTTGGCTCCTGCCTCTGGGCTGTACCAGCTATTGCTTTCTCTTGCATATAAATCACCTTTCCCCACCAGTGAAGGACAGCTGGCCACTGAATGGAAAGTGGCAGTTGTTCAGCAGCCCACAGCAACGCTGCACACCGGCTTAGGGTGGGGAGTGGAGAACACTCAGAGTGCAGAGGAGACTGCCAGGAGATCTGGGCCAGCTGAATGGAAACAGAGCAGCTGGAAACCAGCCAGTGCTCCTGCAAAATCAAGACAAGTTAAAAACCCCACAGGAGGAAGCCTCTTCCTTGCTTTTGGCAGCAGAGCAGAGCTGACCTCTGCCACAGCTCTGCCAGTCAGCTCCAGGCAGTAGAGCAGGAGTCCCTTCTTGTTCACTACTGCTGTGAACAGTGGTCATGATGAGAACAACCAAGGAGCTCCTACAGCTTGACCACAGCTGCTAAGCACCACTGCTGACCTAAGCCAGCCACTCCCTTCAAACTACAGGTCTTGGCAAGCAAAGACATCCAGTTTTAACCAGTCCCCAAAGCAAGTATCAGAGGTGGCCTTGAATCTAAAACTCTACCACCAGGTTTCAAGGTTTGGAAGAGACATATATCCCCAGAGTTGGCTTTATATCTGATCTTTGTTCTAGGAACAGAGAGATCTTTTACTATGGGTGCCATTTCAGTATGCAGACTTTCTCTCCCATTGGTATAGACTGAACATATCACGTTTTATCATGCTTAAAAGTTGGATTTAACTGCTGGTGCAGCAGAGTCAGTCTTAGAAAACCTGGCACAGTGGAGAGCTGTAATCCCACCAGGTAATGCCAAGCAAGCCGATTTGTGCCGCAATCTCTCACCGATCACCTCTGTGAGCTGTTTGGCTAGCAGGCTGAGGGTGCAAAATCTTCTTCAAGGGACTGGATTGAAAATTAAATCCTTTGGGTCAACTTGCCATAGCAGAGGAGACCATATTACAACCTCATTTAGTTCCATCCCCCAAAAAAACCCGTGAGACAAAAGCTTACACCAGTGCAACTGGTATGAGCTTTTCTATACTAATTAAACAGCTTTTATTCTAATTTTGCTGACATAACTGACAAACAGAAACACATCCACAAACTGAAACACTCAAACCAGCACCGCTCACAGGTACTTTCACCACAGAGAGGGGGACTTCTCTTTGAAAATCTCCACAGGGATAGGGAACTGAGGCAAGAGAGAAGAAGAGAAAGCAAGTAACTTCGAAATGTTTCTGTTAGTTTAGATTTCAGTCAGCTTGGCAAGTTCTTTCATGAGGTTTGAACAAAATAGAACCTGAGTAACTAGCCTTAATTCAGCTTCAGGCCTTCCATGCCTCTGATCCCAATCCAAGTACTACTTTCACAAGACTTTTATCAAACATTAGCCCTGGCTACTCCATCCAGATGAAAGATATCCTCAGCTGCCTTGTCTCCTCTGGTAGTAAGGGCAGTGTTATGGCCTGTCTAAACTAATAGCTGACAGCTCCTAGAGGTATTTACATAGTTGAAGATGTAGCTTTAGATGTGTCCCAATTACTTTGGGTTGTAAAACATGATGGACCTGAGACACAGTGTCATATTCTTAGATACGCTCCGCTTCCCCTGCCAGTTCTAGTAAATACTTTCTCCTAAGAGTAAGAAAAATATTTGCCCCAAGGTGAAGCAAGATGCTGCTCTTAAGGAACTAGATTTTATTATGTACCAGCTGAGATTCAGCCACCTGTAGGAAGTAAAAACAGCATCTTTCTTCTTTGAAAGTAGTAGAAGGGAAGAAATACCACATCTGAAACGTAACAGTGGAAAAAAAACCCTGCTTGAAGGTGCAGGAATGGACAGTAGCACATGTGGGTTACTAGAAAGCATTCTGGGTGGACCAAGAAAAAGTTTCATTTTCACTAGTTAAAAAAGCACAGTGAAATAACTCTTGAGACCAAAGGGATTTAATCTGAGTCCATCAGTTATTAGAGTCAACTGGAGAGCAACCTAGGAGATGGAAAAGTGTCCTTGCCTTATATATATATAGGAGTTGCAGAGGACACAAAAGAGAGGCTCATTTTATGCCACTTCCTTTCCTCCCACAGACTGCACCTGCACATCGAGAGCAAATTGAAACCAGCCTATTCTAAGCCATGGTCTCCTTTATTTTGAGGGACTCAAAGCAAGAGCAAGGCTGAGACAGCATAACCAACACAGAAACTTGTTTCTCAGCATGATTGCCCCTCTCTGGCGGCCAACCCCGGGTTAGTACCTTCAGGATGGCAAAGCTAGCTGAAAGTAGGGCATGCCCATTAAGCTTCCAATCCTCCTTACACAGCCACGACAGTTTGCACATGTCTTTCTCCTTTGGGTTTTAGCCAGAGTCCAGCCCTTTTGGGCATCATAACACAGCTGAATGGTTTAGCTCCTTTTGTTTCAGCTGACAAACACCCTAGCCCTCCCCCATCAGCAACAATACAACTGGAGCTGGGATTTGTGTGTCCTCTGAGCAAGGATACAGGCTTTGTGCCTTGCTGAGCTGTCTTTGCAAGGACTGCCAACACTCACAGCTGATTAAGCCTGCAGTGCTGCTTTCTGCTTTTCCTGCTCACAGACAGATGTCAGAAACAAGCTAACCGAAACAGTGCACACAGTTAGAGCTCTGCACCTAGGAACATTAAAGCAGACTATTAGGGATTAAATAAATTAAACCAGAGGGGAGCTTAACACATTTTCTCTAGGCTTCATTTCTACCTGGCACGCAATTCTAGGTAAGAAACATCCCAGCATTTCAAAAAGCACTGTATTCTGGCAGGTGGCTCAACTCAATGAACAGAAAGGGCTGTATTTGAAAAGCTTTTGCCACCACCACATGGTTGAAGCCACGAGTGCAGCAAAACAACTAACTGGGAGTTTGAGCTGGCAGCAAGGACCAGCCTGCCAGGGCAAACTGGGGCAAGCGTTCGCAGGTTTTAGAGCCCGAGCCACGTCGCTAATGAAGAGCATACAACTATTACATTTTACTTATTTTATTAAATTAGAACACTCAAACCTTAGTGACTTGCAGTAAGCACAAGGCACAGTTTACTGCTGGTCAGAATCTATTAGTAAAGGGATTATACACAGCCTATGCCAAACCAGCTGAGACAACCTGTTTTCTGTGTGCTGCTGTGGTCCAGTCTGCTGGGTTTCACCTCTGGTCAGCCCGAGACTGCTTTACTGGGGCTGTCTTGGGCTTGACAGGTGGAGTCTTTTTCTTCAAGGATCTAAAAGAAAGCTAAAGTGCTAGATTGATTATCTTTAGTCCCTTCCTTCCCAATTAGGTACCAGGCATGGAAATAGTGAGTCCTTTGCTGGGCAGATGCTTACACAGCTGGATCATTAACTGCCAAGTGCAGTCTATCTAGAAGCTGCAGGCCAGCCTTCCTTCCCCATTCTTCTCTTGGTGGACAGACAAAACCTGGCAGCAAGGTTTCACATTAGACTAAGGTGCTGCATTTCAACTGAAAGAAAGCAGGAACCTGCTGCCTCTTCTCTGGTACTTTGGAGACAGTAGCCTGTTCTTCTAATATTCTCTCAGAAAAACAGGTAGCTCCTGGTGACTGGCCAAGTGGAAAAAACTCAAACTTGATCATGAAATGGGATTCAGATGTAATAATGGATAGGAATCCCCAATTCAAACTGCCCTCCCTATCTGTAATCCACTGAATACGAATCAAACTTTTCTTGAGAGGTAAGCAACTAGGAACAGTTCTGGATGAGTGGTCATGACAAGTCACTCAAAAAAAGCTTCCCAATGTGATTCCAACTGCAGCAGCTTGAACGCCTGATGTGAAAAAAACCTGATGAATGTGTCTGAAGTATCACAATGAGAAGCTAATCATCATAAGACTTCCTCATGAGCGAGACAAAGGACAAGGCAGAAACTCCCGGTATGTGACCAGCACAGATCCGTAACATTCGCAGAAGACGTTGAGCAGTAGTAACTCGAATGCCTTCCAACTGGAAACAAAATGGAGAAATTACTTAATCAATAGAAAAGAAGAAAAGCAACGGTAAGCTTTGATAAAAGAGAGAAACAGAGCAGGCATCAAGTGGCTGGCTAGATACAGAAAACCCCAAACAGGCCCATTTATTTCCCTAATGTTAAGGAAGGTACAGTGTTGCCAGCTGGAAGTGCTGAAGGGCTTGCCAAAGGCATGGATTCTACCTGCTGGTAGGGAAGCAGTCTCTGAGCATGCAGTGACAAGTACACAGAAAAGTGAAGTGTGCTGCTGCTGAATGCCAAACTCTCCCTCCAGGTTTTCAGACCAAGCAGGTAATTGGAAAGAGTGGCATATCAGATGGCAAAATGGTCAGTGAAGCCACAAAGTTTGGCTGACACAAAATATTACATGGGCAAGGGAGTCACATGGCAAATAACAGCTCAGGGGCTCCCAGGAAGAGAAAATGCAGCAAGGAACAAGTGTACCAAGGCTCTGCATATCAGAGATATGCAGATATGAGATATTTTTTGTTAGCTTAGGCTTGGCTTCATGAGGTTTTGAAGTAGCACAGAGAGGACCAGATAACTAGAAGACTCATTTCAAGGACAGCCAGACTCCTGTACCTCTACTGCTCTTGTAGACAGAGTCTGGTCTCAGACACTTAGGAAAGCAAGCAGCCTATACATTTATTGTTAGATGTATTTATTGTTAATATAATGATGTTTTTAACAATCACAGAGCAGTGGGATTCAGAAATCCCTTGAGATGTCAAATAAGCACCTTACCTCCAGCTCACAGAACAGCACAGGACTGCAGTAGGCTTCTCCTAATTTACAGACAGCATTCGTCTCAATGCTGCAAGCATTCACCCTGCCAACTTAAAAAATATTTTCCCACATTACAAGCCTCATAATCAGCAATCAATGAAGAAAAGTTTTAGGAAATTCCACATCCACAGAACAATGCAGAGGTAATTTTGAGGGCGTAATAGAAGGTAAGGCAACAGTGAGCAGTGCAAACAGAATGGTACCATTTTGAAACTGAATTAGCACAGACGTCTTTCATAATACTAACAGCAGGAACAGTACCACATCACTCTTCCTGTAACATTAACATTCTGCATAAGGGATCAGCACACTACCAATGAGGCAGAGTCTTCCACTCACTTACCAAAAGTCTTCTTTGCTCATATGGTATCACAGAGTGGTCTGGTCTCCAAGGAATTCGCTTCATCAAGAGAGCCGTAACACAAGACAATGCTAAGACTCCTTCTCTACCTCAGAATTAGGCCTCCTGACCCCCAAACTCCAGGAACACAGCACCTGTGTTCCAACACTGAGCAGTACAGTCTGGCCCCTCCAGTTCCTCAGAGCTGAAGCAGGGAGGGTACACAGGAAAGCACTGGTAGACAGAAGGATTAGAGGCACAACACAGCCAGACAGTACATAGCAGGGGTACCAGTCTTGTATTAAAACTATACTTGATAGTTTTGTAGCTCATCCATTTAGATTCACTTTATTACCACAGTATCATATGCTTCTCACTGCTCATTAAGATTATCATTAAGACGGATCTGCAAGAGCAGATAGAACAGACTTCCAGAGTGCCACACACACACACAAAAATCAATAACACAAATCATATTCAGGGATTAGGGACAGAGAAGAGAGGTCTGACTGGAAAAAACAAAAAGGAGAGAGCAAGTGAGTATGAGAGAACCATGTTTTATCAAGAAAATCAATTTTAAAAGGCAGAGGAGTTCAGAAATAATTTTTAAAAAGTTTCAACAAAGCCACTGGTTTCCTTTAGCTTGTTTCAAGTCAGTGTCCTGTTTTAAGAAAACCAACAGTGAGTTGTGCTGCTTGAAGAGGAGGAAGAGGTGCCATACGTACCCCCAGTGACAAGAAAGCACACTTTCCCCAGGAAGAAGCTGGCATCCACATGAGCTAGGGAAGTTTCGACATTCTTCAAGCTGTCAGAAAAGTACAGACAATCCAGTTGGACAGGGAGGTTAAACCAGTGCAGCATAAAGACAACAGGAATAACTTTCAGAAGCACAATTAGAAAAACAATGATGTTAACATCTGCTGATTTGTGAGCTCGCAAAGTTCTGCTTTATGCTAAAAGCATGACATCAGAGACCTCTGTAATACCCACAGCTGTTTAATAACCCATAACATATCCTTTCTACTCAAGACTCAACAGTTAGAGTTAGTTTGAACAGCGTCCTCCATGATTTACAGACACTAAGCATCTGAATTCATTAATATCCAATGAAACTTCAGCACCACTTCGGCTCTTTCAGGAAGCGCTTGCCCACACATTTCTGCAGCACCATCTGTGCTGTAAGTATGCAGCTGGGCCTGTCATTTTTGGTAAATGAGAGCCCAGGATCATCAGTCACAAGTTAAGTAAGTAATAAAATGCTGACTTCTGTGCCTTAGCAAGTCTTTACTTGTGGCCTGGGGAAACAAGTATAATTTCTACAAAGACAAGCACAGGATGATAGAAAAGAGATCAATCCCTGCAGACCTTTCTCTTTTGCCTAGAGACGTCCATAGTGCTGATCCCACTTGACCAGGAGTATCAGTGAACTGAGGACACAGACACAGCCACTTGCTGGTTATTGGGCAGCACTGCCCAGTGCACATCAGACTTCTGCATATTATAGAACTTCACAGCACTACCAGCACTTCCATCTAATTCTACAGAGAACATCTTTCCAAAGCTCAGTTCGCATTGTCACATATCCAGATCCAGAAATAAATTCTGCCTTCTCTGCTATGGCAACTTAGTGCACAACAGGCATGTTATTGGACAGAGCAGTTCAGTCCTAATCCACTGCTGGAGGCCAGAAAGCCACTGTATATATTACTGAGTTCTTCCACCACAGCAAGTCTTGGGTTTGAAACCCACTATTCAGCAATTCCAATACAGAAAAAATGCAGATTTAGCCATCAAACCAAGAAAGAATATTAGTCCCCCCTCTCATCTTTTTGCCCTTCTCTTACCTGTACTTGCTCTTGATGTCAATCATAAACACAACCAGATCAATCCGGGGTCGAAGATGATCCCTCTCTGAAGGTAAGGGGAGGGATGTAGCAAGGTGACTGAAAGATAACAAATTTGCCAGTTTAACCAAATAGCTAGGCAAGACAGTATCCACTTACCCATAATCACATAACCACTGCAGTTCACCCTGTAGCAAGTTACCAGGAAGCCTGCTAATTACTAAATACGTGGGCATTGAAGAGGCACTGCGATTGTTTAAGTGGTACTCTCATATCTTAGGCCCACTCATAGTTGCTGACAGGCACAATGGTAATTGCTAGACAAGGCTGGTTATAATGGGACGCTTATTAGAGCATAACAAGACTCACAGAAACATTTTCTCTGTGCAGATCTGTATGGCAAGTCATTTCATCTAATTGTCCTTTCTAACAAAGCGAACCCCGATTCTTTACTGGAATATTTTGCTGCCAAGTTTCAGTTAAAATGCATCAGTGCTTTTCTGTCACATTCCAGAAACACTGCTCACATGCTCACACAGGAGAGGTGACCTTTCCAGGTACAGAAGAACCTTAAACCACAAATTTGTCACTAGTACAGCTTTATAGATAAAGTTATAACTCAAAAAGAGCTCCTATTATATCATTACCCCCCCTTTTAACCCTTTCACTATGTCACGAGCTACTAGGTTAGTTTAGGCATCCTTCTACACGATACCACCACTGCTAATTAGAGCTGCTGGAAGAAATACAGGGTGGGGATTTTTGTGTCTCTTCCCACTAAAAAAGCCAAACAACCACAAACAACTAACAGTAACAAAAACCAAACAAGCAAACCAACCAACCAAAAATTCAACCAAAAAAGGTTTCAGCAGTACATAACTGGATCTTCCACGGGGAAGAACATTACCAGCACCACATTTTTGGAAGATCACCTTAATTTAAACTGGACAAACAAACATCCTAGAAGTTCAGTCACTCTCACAATCCACTTCCTCTCTGGAAGCCAAAGCAGAAACACTAATTATGGTCTTCTTGGGTATTATTACTTCTAGCACTTCAGTCTCAAGGACTTAACAGTTTTCTCCAGCAGCCACAGACCATGGTACACATTCCCTTCTATTAATCCTATGTAGTTTGTAGTTTTGTTTGCTAGTCTCCAAATAAAGGTGTTTTGTTTCTTCCCTTTATGGAAGATATGGCTTAACAAAAACATTCTGAAACTAAAACAAGAGATTAACAAAGTGAGCTTGAAAGACACACTGCAACACAAACCAGCTTATTAATTTAAGGTGAAATTTAAGGAGACTCTTTGATGAAAGTATCAGATCTCATTGTCTGGGGGGAAGAAAAAAGTGACCCAGAAAAGCACTGCATTATTTGGAATTCTGCTATATTTAAACCAACATGACTAGATGGTGTCAGCAGTCTCTAGATATGCACTGCAGAAGCCTTCTCCCCCCCACCAATAAAAGACACAAAAAACCCAAGCCCTGTAATTCTTTACCCAAGAGCTGTACCTGACAGGTAGACCTGTCAGATTAGATACCATATTTATTTGTAATGTGTATAATTCCAAAGTAACACGGTGTGGGGAAAAAACCCCACTGACTTTGCTTTCCTAGCAATATTTACACAGGGATGTGTCTTGCTCTGTAGCATGAGCACATGATTCTGTGCCTTTGGGCAGTTACCCAGCTGTAGTACCAGCAGCCATCTAGTTATGGCACTCCACAGCTCAGCAGAGGCTGCAGGTTTCACATAGAAAATGGGGTAATTCATTTACTATTAGTTAGTACAGACATCCAAGATGCCACAATCAGAGCACTACAGTCACTCTAATTAGGCAGCAGAACATTAGCTCAGGTTGCTTTTACTGCATAGCCATGGATTACAGCAGCGAAATAACACAAACACCTTTTGAAGAGCTGACTAAACTCATTTGGTCTTGGCAAGAGAGCTGTCAAGGACATTTTATTGTAAAAAGTTAGTTAATCAAGCTTTTAAGACAGGACATGTCATGCGGCTAAAACTGAAATTCCAAGTGCATCTTAATAGCTTGAGGAGGAAAAGCATGTGTGTGCATACAAACCAGAAAACAGGTACAAAGAGCATCCAAAGCAATGGACATCTTTCAGAAACACTTGCTCGACTGCAAGTACTTGCAAGCATTGTACCTGTCCCATTTTGTCCGAGGATGTTTAATTTCTGTCTCTCAGGCAGGGGAAAAAAATGTATTGCTCTCACACCTTTCCAATTTAGTAATCAAACATCTGTGCAACATGCAAAAAGCAAAGGTATGTGCATGGTGAACATGAACGTGGGAAATGCTTTCCCCTCCCCGCCCCTTCCGTTTCCAAGCATGCCCAAACTGCCTGCCCTGAGGACAGAGAGGCTTGCCCGATGCAGATGCAGTCACATCTGGGCAGTGGTGCTCTCTAGCGTTCGCAAGAGCGAAGTCTCTCTCTGAACCGTGTGCTCTACAGCTCCGACTCGTGCCACGGAGACGGAACCTGCGTTTTTAACCAATTTCGGTGCATCAGGAACCTGAAGCGGAAGCTTTGGGTGAATTCGCGTCACAGCCGTTGGTTTGCACCTCTTGGACCAGGTGGCAGCGGGCCCCGTACGGGCCCGGGGCCGCAGGCGGCGCATCGCGCTCCCCACCACTCACATGCTGATGTTGAAGTCCTTCTTCTCCTGGAGGATCGCCTCCGCCAGCTTCTGCTGGAGCGCCTCGTCCGAGCCCACGAGCTGCGGGCAGAGGCGAGAGCGCGGTCAGCCACGGCCGCCGCAGGCAAGGCCCCACACGGCGGAGGGTACGGGACAGGCGGGCGCCCACAGCGGGGCCGGGCCGGCGAAAGGGAAGGGGAAAGCGACGGCGGGGCCGGGCTGCGGAGCGACGCCACCGCCGGACCTACCAGGAGGACGCCGGAGTTGAGCGTCGGGAGCTTGTCGAAGGGCCGCAGCACCGCCATCCCCGCGGGATACGGCGCCACCCGCCCGCCGGCCCGCCGGAATTCAAACGGCAGCCGCGCTCCGCCTTGCGCCGACGTGCAGCGGCGGGGCCGGGGCCTGCGGGGCGGGGCTGGCGGCTCGGGCGCGGTTACCGGCGGGCGGCAGGGGGCGCTGCGGGGCTGGCGGCGATCGCCTCACGGCACATCCCGGCTTGGGACGGACGCACGGGGATCATCGCGTCCAGCTCCTGGCCCTGCACAGGAGTCGCACCACGGGCCGCAGGAGCCCCAGGGGTCACCCCATGTGCCCGACAGCGTCGTCCAAACGCTTCTTGAACTCTGTCAGGCTTGGTGCTGTGACCGCTTCCCTGGGGAGCCTGCTGCTGTGCCTGACCACCGTCTGAGTGAAGAAACTTTTTCTAATATCCAACCTAAATCTCCCCTGACACTGCTTGAGGCCATTGTCCTGGGTCTTTCCGCCGGTTGCCAGAGAGACCAGTGCCTGCCCCTGCACTTTCCCTCCCGGGGAAGTTGTGGACTGCAGTGATGCCGGGGTACAGTGTGGGGTCCCTCTGGGCACTCAGGTACCACACGGTGTGACAGACCACTGAGGACAGCCAGTCACCATAAAACCCTGCAAAGCAGCACTATTCCTGTGGCATCCATATATGCCAGGGATGAGTTGGGCCTGAGGCACCCACCGGCAATACTGGAGGGATGCTGGGGGGAGGACACTGGCCTTGCCTTGGCTGTGCAGGGGGGTCGTGAACAGTCCTGCTGAGAAGCAGAGCCCTTATTTCCAGGGCTGTGCTGCTCCCTGGCCCTTGCCATGAGCTGTTGCCTGTTTGTTTACTCAAGACTGAACAATAGCAAAGGCTTCAGTAAAATTCCACTGCCTCCTTACATTGCAGTTTATAATGTGAACTTACACATAGAATCGTAGAATCGTTGGATTGAGAAGACTTCTAAGATCAAGTCCAACCATTAACCCAACACTGCCATGTTCAAAACAACCATGTCCCCACATGCCACACCTTTTCAAACACTTCAGAGATGGTAACTCCAACACACACTTGGGCAGCCTGTTCCACTTCCCGACCACCCTTTCAGTGCAGAAATGTTTCCTAATATCCAGTGGAAACCACCCCTGGAGCAACTTGAGTCTGTTTCCTCTTATCCTACAGCTTGTTACCTGGGAATAGAGACCAACCCCCACCTGGCTACAGCCTCCCTTCAGGGAGCTGTAGAGAGCAATAAGGTCTCCTCTCCCCTGAGCCTAGTTTTTTCCAGGCTAAACAACCCCAGCTCCCTTAGCNTATAATGTGAACTTACACATAGAATCGTAGAATCGTTGGATTGAGAAGACTTCTAAGATCAAGTCCAACCATTAACCCAACACTGCCATGTTCAAAACAACCATGTCCCCACATGCCACACCTTTTCAAACACTTCAGAGATGGTAACTCCAACACACACTTGGGCAGCCTGTTCCACTTCCCGACCACCCTTTCAGTGCAGAAATGTTTCCTAATATCCAGTGGAAACCACCCCTGGAGCAACTTGAGTCTGTTTCCTCTTATCCTACAGCTTGTTACCTGGGAATAGAGACCAACCCCCACCTGGCTACAGCCTCCCTTCAGGGAGCTGTAGAGAGCAATAAGGTCTCCTCTCCCCTGAGCCTAGTTTTTTCCAGGCTAAACAACCCCAGCTCCCTTAGCTGCTCCTCATAACACTTGTGCTCTGGACACTTCATCAGCTCCTTCTCTGTCTGTCTGTGGATATGCTCCAGCACCCCATTGTCTTTCTTGTAGTGAGGCGCCCAAAACTGAATATAGGATTTGAGCTGTGGCCTCACCAGTACCAAGTATGAGGGAAAAATGTTAACATAGTTAATACACTTTCATACTATAAAGACTGCTTGATAACATAGCTAGGGAAGGGAATTTCCCTAACACTGTGTGGCAGTAGCAACTGGCTTTGCACACTTAATTATTCTGTGTGAGGTTTTGCAGCAGGCTCGACCTCCACCCTGCCCCTTCCTGGGTGCCTTCCCCCTCACCCCCCAGTCTGGTCAGCCTCTCCCCTGCCCATGACTCAGGCAAGAAGGGCCCTGGGCAGAAGCACTGCAGTAACAGAGATAGGCTCGGTTTTTCTCATTCCGAGGTCAGAGCAGGAGGATGACATGCACTTATGTAAAACCTCAGAGGGTCCAGTGTACCTGTCAGTGGCCTGTGGTCCACCTTGCTGCATCTCCTGATCTATGCCTCAACCCTGAGTTTGGCTCCACCTTAGTGTGGAAGGGGGTCCAGAACCTATTCTGCTGCCTGCTGGTGCTGGTTCTCCCTGTCCTTTCAACCAGGGTACCTCCAAATGGCAGGAGATGTGCCAGGGGAGAAAGAAGGCTGCAGGAGAACGAAGACACATCTGTCCCTCTGCAACAATCTGAAGAGGGGAGGCAAAGGGGAGAGAGACAGGGTTAACGAAAACTGACATCATATGGCCACTGTGGCTTTTTTGATCTTGACAAAGGCAGACGGTTTCCCTCATTGCCAGCATGAGACAAATTACAGGTGAAGCAGAAGAGATTACAAGATATTTCTGGCTGTTTTTGAGTTTGGTGGGGGGAAGGGAGGACGAATTCAGGGCAGACGTGTCCTAAAGATGGGAGACAAGCAGATGCAATAAATAACAAGAGCCAGATCCCAGGCTGGGGAGATGTAGAGAGCAAATAGAACAATGTTCCTTTTGGGCTGCTGAAGGTGTGGAAATATGTTAAAAGCTCTGGTGCTCAACTAAAAGGTGTTTGTCCTCTTTCTGCCCCCTGTTGCCTGCTCTCTGGCCCCACTGAAGGACCTGGGTGGCTTTAGTGTATGGTCAGGGACATGCTTGCTGTGCCCTGCTGCTTCAGGCTTCTGTCTTCTCACCACGCTGGTGTCTGTTGACATTCAGTGGATCCAGATGAGCTACCACTCCTCCCACAGTTAGAAAATTATTTTTCATGGTAGGGGACATTGTAAGGAAGTGGAGATGCGGGTTGGCAATGTGCCTGCAGCTCTTGCCTAGATCTGTAGGTTGGCAAGGAGAGGAGGAGACAGGGATGAGATGTGGTTGGTGTTGGAGGCCAGGGTGTATGTTACATATCCCTGTGTTACTGTGTCAGGTTGTTTCACCTCTTGCTGCCCCATTTCCAGTTTGCAAAGTGGGAGTAATGAGTTGATCTCTGCTTCTAAGTGGTGCATGAGAGCTGAGATTGGTGTCAGTGCACTGGCCCAGAGTGTAAACAGAAAGGACAAGAGCAGGGCATGATATGGAAGGAGAGAGCTCCTGATTTTGCTCTGTGGGCCATTGTACATTGCTCTGGTAGCACAAACCATTCCACAAATGGGCAGAAGTGTATTGTAGCCAACATGAAGATGTTCTGATGCTGCCAAAAACCCACAATTGACATCAGCAAGACTTGGCCTGGCCATCACGAGTGCTCCCTTGGAATGGGACAGCTGCTCCTGCAGCAGGACTGCACCAGCCAGTACAAAAAATGTTAAAAAGCACACCTTGTCCTCATGTATCCATGGCTAATTTGCTGTATAATTCATCCAGTGGCTGCATCTCAAGATACTTTCTCTCTGATTTCTCCCTTGGTTCTCCCTGAGCAGCCAGAGGAGCAAAGGAGATAGGCTTTGGAGATGGTCTAGAGAAGAGCACTGACCCCAGCATGGTCCCAGTTGTCTCAGCGACTGCTCCCAGCTCCTGACACCCTCATTCATTATGAGCTCCATGAGATGTCACCCACTCCTGCATTACTGGCTCCAGGCTGACTTCTCACCATCCTTCCCGGGAAGCCTGCGAGATAGAACTCGTGTGTATTTGATTGCACTTGTTCTCTCACTAATAGACAAAAATTATATCATTTGCAGCAAGTGCAAATTATTAGAGAAATTAATGACATTTTCACATATGTTGCTGGCAACTTCTGCTTCCTTTGGCAAAGGCTCTTCACAGCTATTTTTAGACCCAAATAAGTCAGCTTTTTTCATTCTGCTCTTTAATTTAACTCACTATACACATTTCCTTGGTTTTTGATCAACTCAGCAAAGCTTTTCTAATGGGTTTCCTTTTTTGAAGCTGCAGTAGCAGCCAGAAGGTAGGTTAGTCTGCTTTCCCACCAGACTATCCCCAACTGATGCCCTGCCATGCATCCCCTGTGCCTTCTGCATCCTGCAGCAGCTCCCTCACCTCCAGCAGCTGAGCAGGGAAGCATTTCTGTTACCCTTGCTGAAGTTTTGTCCTCTACTGCAGACCTTGGGGAAGGCAAATTTGATAAACTCCATCTTCTCCCATGCCTCTACCTACATCAAGAGAGTAATATTGGGAGATTGGTGTTGCTTTAAAGACAGGCATCGACCTGGGTCTGGTCATCTCAGAAGATGCTGATAAAAGGCTAAAGGACAGTGAAAAAACTTGTTAAGAAAGGCCTGGGATTAAGCTGAGCTCAGTACATTGTTTATGCTGTGATTTATGAACATGCTACAAACAGGAAGTATGTGCCTGAGGTTGCCTGACTATATCATTTTTTTCCAGCCAAGCATTTTGTCTTTTGTTTTGAGAAGGGTTTCATGATTTCTGCTCTGGCTGGGTGGGCCTCTCACATCAGACCTGACTCATGTTCGCCTACATTTCTCAGGTGAATTTGTGGTTGCCCAGAGATATGGAGGGAGGCTTGGTCATAGGCAGGTGTTCTGGGATGAACAGTTTTGAGGGGCTCAGCGCACAGACACTCAGAGGCTTCCTCCAAGCCAGGTGAAGGGGGCTGGAAGGCCCCAAGGCACCAGGCAGAATGATATGCACAAGCTTATGCCCGGAAGACCTGAGTGGCACACAGCAGCCTCATCTGAGGTGAAAGCTGACCTGCAGCTGAAGTGTTTCCATGCAGATTGAGCTGTACTGGCACATCAATGCCTGGAGCTGTCTCGCAGCTTCAGCTCTTGTTAGAAACCCAAGGATGTGACAGCACCTGAGAGCCCTGTCACAGGCAGCAAGCAGCTGCGTCAGAGGCACGGGGCCTTCAAGCGTGTCCCAGCTCCAGCAGCACAAAGCCCCATGTCTTTTTCTTGCTGCATCCAAGGGTGCTTCAGACTCATCTAGGGGGATTCCTGCTTGAAGCAAGAGAGGCTGCCACGTCTTGACCTTGCCCACCGCTGTGGTGGTGGCTGCAGAAAGACATGATCACCATTCCTTGTCACGTCCTCCCAGTGTTTGCATGGCAGGGAAGTGAGCCAGAGGAAAAAATGACCTCGTGAGTCAAAACTGTTGCTGTTCTGGGGTTTTGGCTGCATGAGCAGCATGCTGGCATGAAGCCCGAGCTTAAACCTGGGAACAAGTTGAAGACTGGCAAACACACACTGGCTCTGATGTGCCCCTGAGGTGACCTAGAAGAGAGAGTTGGGACAGTTGGCTAGGGACAATGGGAGGTGCTTACACGTCGTGGCATGAGGATACCTGGCCTGGCAGGCTCTACTGAGTGCCTGCAGCTTTACCACTGAGCAGTCACCTGGAAAAATGGTCTCCTACCTTGTGCCAGCAACCACTGATCTCCCTCTCATTTTCTTTGCACACCTGGAAAGGGGTTTTCCTTTTGCACTCTCAAACAGGCTGTCTTTGCCTGCCCTTAAGGTTTGCACTGAGAATGCAATAAACAATATCCTTCCAAAGTTATTTTTAAAAATATTTTTAGTTTCTCTCCCAGTATGGTCAAAACTGTGGGGCTTGTGTTTTCTGCCCCCTGCAGTGGGATTAGTGAAGCAGTTACTGTGCTGATGGTCAAGGTGAGTGTCATGTCTGAACTTCACTGAGGTTAAAATTAAGGCACGATTCCTGGCTCCACTCTGGCAATCATTTGGAGTGCCCACCTTACTGGGGCAAACCAAGAAGAAGTTAGCTAAACCTAATGGATCTGATCCTCCATGCAGATATCCTGCTGGGTATGGAGGGCTTGCAAGGCCTATAGTCAATGCTTCTAAGCTGTTACGCAGTTACATCAAGAAGAAGTGAGGCTCAGGATGACCAAAAGAGGATGAAGAGGAAATCACAGAGCATACCAGTCAGCTCCCACAGCTCCATCAGAGCCTTGTCTCTGCACTGGTGGATGAAACCTTCTCACAGACCAGGTGACAGACCCTTACTGTGCGTTACCCTTGGAGCTGGCAAGCACACATGGGCCCTGTCCCCATCCACAGGTTGGCTTGGAGAGAGGATGAACCCCTTTGTGCCTGAAACATAACCTACTGGGAATTAGTCTCACAGCTCCTGGAGTGTAGCAGACACAAATTTGGGCCTCATACATTTCAGTAGATACTATTAATCCTGAAAACCTTTACACTGTGGCACATCTGCAGGGCCATAACTGTCAAAAACTAAGTGGGTGGAGCTAGACAGCACAGGCAGCAGAGTAGGCAGTTCTTTGGGCTGGAGCCAGTTATTTTATTGATTTTGCTAAAACTCTTTTGTGTTAAACAATTTCTGGGCCACGGTGAAAATTTCCCTTTTTAAAAAAAAAACCCAAACCAAACAACAAAAAAAACCCCAATATGAAGAAACCAAACGAGTTTGCATGTTCCTATTTTTGTGCTGCTGAAAAGCTGAAAATGTTTTAACAAAACATCTCTTGTTAGCAGCAGCAATGACAGAACTAGGTATGGATTCAGGAAAAGGGTATTTCACTGAAAGCAAGAACAGTACTTCAGACAGCATTGTTTTTCTGTTTCCTGATGGAAGATTCTTTTGGTCAAAGTGTTGATTGCTTTAATTTTACATAAAAGCTGTGAAGGGAGTACTAACCCCCTCGACTCTTCCACCCTTCTCTCTCTCTCTGCCTCTCACCCACTGATGAAAAACCACCAGCCCCAGTCCCTGGGCTGCACACGCTGGTAAATCTGTGGAGCCTGAACATTCTGTCCATGTCCATCAGCTCGAGCTCACACACGTCTGCTCCAGCATTCCTCCTCCTCCGGGGCTGCAGCCGGGCTGCGGATGATGCGGGAGGAGGGAGAGCATCCCGCGGCCAGCTCCCCCGTGGCTCTGACCCGGGTACCATGTGCGGGGGAGCCGGGGAGGCTCGTTGCCATAGCGACCGCGACTAAAAGGCTCCCCCCTCCCCGCGCCGGGATGCAGTCGGTTGCAGACAGTCCTTCTTGCGTGTGTGGGGGAAGGCCGGCGGTGGGGTGCCTCGGGGAGGCTGGAACGGGGCTGACACTGCCGGGGAGGCGGTGGGAGAAGCCCCCGGGAGTCCCGGTGGGCAATGAGGCCACGCTGCTGTCTGCCTGTCCTTCCCATGCCCGCCGCGGCTGCTCCCGCCATCCCTCCCTCCCTGCCTGCTTCCCGCCCATCCGCGCCTGTCGCCTCCCGCTGTCGCCCAGTTCTCCCGGCGCGGGGTCCCTTCTCCCTGGCACTGCCTGGCCGGGAAGGGAGCCTGACTCATCCCGGCTGGGACCCGGCAGATGTCGGAGGGAGCAGTCTCATCCCGTCGCCCTGCACCCGTGGAAGAAGGTAGGTGGCAAGTGTCAGGGCAGGTAGCGGTGCTTGCTGGGGATGCGGTGCATGGGAGCGAGGTCATGTCTGGGTCCCCAGTGATCGGCAGCTCTGTGCCCCAAGCTGCAGCCTGTCCCAGGGTGCCCAGGTCTGGGGGAATCTCCTGCGGAATCTCGAGGTGAGCCCACGGCTTGTAACGCTGCAACCTGGGTTGTGCTCCCAGCCATGCGCACGGGAGGGTTCTGTATCCAAATTCTCCTGTGGGCTGCTCCCAGCCTCCCCCAAGCAGTTTCTGCCCTGCCACTAACAATGTGGCTCCTGGGGCTCCTGTCACAAGTGTACCCACAGCATCTCGGGGGCAGTGGGAGATGGCATAGGGGATCCACGGGTGACATTGAAGGCAAGAGGCTGGAGTGAGGTGCAGCACGGGTTTAAAAGGGGTCAGACAGCTTATCTATATAAGACACACTTTTGGATGGAAGACCAAGGACTCCTTCTTGTCTTTGGGGGGACATGGATATCCCACTGCAAAATGAGATGCTGAAGATCAACTGGTCCAGCAAGGTTAAGGCGCATTTAATATCTGCAGAACTGCTCCAGAAAGCTGACATCTTTAAATGAAACTCCCTCTTTTCAGTATTTGCAGCCAAAATTTGCTCACTTGCCTGACAAAAGCAAGTTGCTTCTCCAGGCCAGCCCTGCAGAGGCTGGAGGGGCGGCTCTGACACCTCACCCAGCGCTCGGCTTGGCCATTATGAGGACCCTTCGTTGAGGGGGCGGGGACGGGTGAGCAGCGTGGGGACACAGCACGAGGATAGGGCTGCATAGCAAGTAGACTGGAGAATAGGCTGCTGGCCAGGAGCTAGGAAATGCTGGCTCTACTAGTGATGGAGGAAGGATGAATTGGGAAGTGTGTAGGGCTGCTTTTTATTGCAGTGCTTTTTCGGATGGCAGCTTCACTCACACATTTGGAAAGTGGATGATCAGGGAAGGGAATGAGGTTATTGGCTTTCCTCCCATCAGCCCAGGAGGTCCAAGCTGAACTCACCTTCACAGTGTCCCTAACCCTGCCCATTGCCATTGCTGTTGCCAGCCAGGGACAGATACCAGCTGCTGAGACACCCCTGAAAAAGGGGTTTGCAGCAGCCTGAGCTCCCNGGGGTGGGGGGGGCAGGGGGTGCAAAGGACCTACTTTTGCAGAGCATGTAGGAAAGCTGTGCTGAGGGGTTTCTGGCCCAGAGTTCAGACCCAACTCCTGTTCCAGAAGGGGTTCATGCCTAATTCCTTACATGGTCCCTTAAGATGCATTAAGGGAAGACCCACACCCCACAGCTCCTCACAACATCTCTGTGATGTTGTTACAAGTTATGGTGGGAGCTTTCCGCAGCAGTTGCTCACCTGAGGAAAGCACAGGCAGCCATGAAGAGGCAGCAGCAATGCCCAGATCAGATCCATGCCAATAAGTGGGAGGAAATCAGGCGTTTTCTGCAGTTTCTTGCTTATGGTAATAAGAATTGCAGCTTGTTTCAGATCTTACCCTGTGACAAAAAACTTACTGTTACAGGCCCTCCTGGGACAAGAGGTGTCCAGAAGATAAATGCTGCTGGGCACATTGGAAACAACTGATGGCTGTGGTATTAAAAAAAAAAAAAAAAAAGAAAAAAGCCCAGCCCCTGTGTGGAAAAGGCATCAACCTTATAGGCCAGGAGCAGAGAAAAGGATGGAAATGCTCAGAGCTCTCCGCAGCCTCCTCTTAACCCGCCCTGTGTGGGGATTTACGGGATAAATAAATTCGGGGATATATGGCTATTGCAGAGGGATGACTTGGGTGATGGTCAGACACGACAGCTTTCATCTGTCTGGCAAAGCAGGAGGTCGATGTAGGTGCAGGTCTCCCCTAACTCTGTCCCCACTAAAGTCAATGGGCATTTCATCACTCCCACCAAGGGGTGGGGGCTACGGAAAGCCCCCTTTCAGGACTGCATTTTTGTGCCCAAGTCTGGCACCTCTGTGCTTTCCCAAGCAAGAGGGTCCCAGGTTTAATCCGCAGAAGCCTTTAACAACCAGCACATTCACAGTGCAAAACCAAGAAGATCTGGTGCCTGGTTATAGCTGTGCTTTTTGTGGGAGACGCTTTTTGATCCCCTTTTCTGTCCCTGCATGATTCACACCTTGACTGGCATTTTGGTGCAGAGCAAGCAGCAGAGCTGAACAGGTTGGGCACCTTTTTGGGTTGCAGTGTGGGTTGCTCTCTCCCTCCCAAAGGACAGGGATAAGGGATGGGCTCAAATTTGATGCCATTACAGATTGAAATGGCCCTAAGCATGGCATCAGCAGGGCCATAATGGTGGGGAGAGAGCGTGCCAGGGCACCAGCAGGTTATGGGGCTGGGACCCCGTTTGTCCACCCCTCCAGAAATCTTCAGCCCTGACGTCTGGACAAGGAGAGGTTTGCTCCTTCCTGCTCTCCCATTTTTAGCAGTGGGCCAGCAGCAATCACACAGTGTGGTGTTGTTTTGTGTTCCCCAGGGCAACGCTGATCCGGACTCACCTCGCACCCAGCTGGCCAGGGGTTCTTGGCAAGGCAGATCGGCTGCTCCCGGTGAGTGTCCCCCACTGCACAGTGGCTGATGTGGTGGAGGGATCTCAGTCTGCTCACAGACTGGTGCTGAACCAAGGACCCTGAGTGCTGGCAAAGCAGGACATCAAATAGAGGTGCAGTAAGGGAGGGCTCAGTCCTGACCCAGACCAGCTCAGACTGGGAATTCAAAGGGGTGATGGAGTGTCAGGGGAAACAGATTTTCCCTTAAGCAGGAAAGGGAAAGAGAAACAGCTGTATTTACCCACTGCCTACCTTTAATCATTGGCAGCAGGGCTGGGGGTAAGCAAGCTCATCCCCCTCTGTGGGGAGGGAGCAGGATTGACAGTGTGCAGGGGTCTCAGCAATGACCCCAAATGCATTGACCTCTCCCAGTGGATGAGGTACCTTCATGTGCAGTCAAGCATGAACCAGGTGCAGCAGGGCTGTGAGGAGGGACTGGGCGCTGCTGATGAGGCTGATGTCTTGTGATCAGTCTTGGTGGAAGTGTGTTTTGGGTGCTCCCACTGCATGAGCTTTCTCTCCTTTTCTCTGGCAGCCATGCCCCACTTCTTGGATTGGTTTGTGCCCGTGTATCTGATGATCTCCATTCTCATCCTGGTGGGCTTTGGAGCTTGCATTTACTACTTTGAACCAGGACTCCAGGAAGCCCATAAGTGGCGAACACAGAGGCCAATCATGGAGCGAGACCTTCGGAAGACACTGATGATTCGGGACAACCTGGCCTTTGGGGTGCCTGAGGTCTGACAAGCTGCCCATTGCAGCCAGAGGAATCTCTCCTGGGTAGGCAGCAGACCACAAGCCTCACTAGGGATGGCAGTCCTGCCCTGGTAAAAGTGGGGCTGGTCATCACTTTGCTCTCTGCTGATCTGGGTCTCGTACTCATCACTCACCATTCTGCCCCTTTGCTTCTTAGTCAAGATTTGTGCTGGTGCTGGTGCTTCCCATGTGCTCACAGCTCTTCAGCCAGCCAAGGACTCCTGCTCCTTCCCATGGCCAAGACTGATGAACCACTCACATGAAATATCCCTTGTTAATCGCTTGAGTTTGAGCTGCCTGGCATCTTGACAGGACCTTCAGTAGGAAAGGTACCAGGTTTTGCAAAGGATACAGAACCTTGTACTCCTATTCCCTAGGTTAAATCTAACACAATCTGTCTAAGTCCAAGGGGTATTTTGGGGAAAATTAATGGGGTTTCAATACAAATTGTTGCTTCAGCTGAGCTCTTCCCAGCACCCACTCTTGGTGCTAGGATGGTGAGCTTGCCGAAGCTCTGTGCAGAGGGACCAAGGGCTCAGTGAGCCTCAGAGACTGAATGCCTTTATCCTTGCTAAATGCACACCCCTTCTGTGTCTGTTTGGCAGATGGAGAACATCCATCCCTACATCCATTCCAGATGCACCACATTCAAATTAAAGGTCTTTATTAAAGAGGTTTGTTCAAGTCCTGTGTCAAGCTGAGAATGTTCTGCAGCTCTCCACGAAGGGGTGCTGCCAGACTTACTACATGAGCTGCTCCCGATCTGCCTGACCTTCTGCTCCCTCTCCGAGGGAGATGGGAGTTGCCTGTAAAGCAACTTGCACTTGTTCAGTCCCCTGCACTGCAGAGCCCTACAGCTTGGATAGGCTCTTCCTTAACTGTTTCCCAGTGAAAGCTGTGAAGCATCCCTCAGCCCTTTTTTCCCCTGCATGTCTCTGAGAAGGAACATTGAGCCTGCCATCTAAATGGGCCCATTGTACCACCTTTGCTTTCTGGACCCAAGCCATATAATGTGGGTCTGGCACAAAATCCCATGTTTATAGACCTTCTGTGCTCTCAGGGGGATGACCAGCCACCAAAGATGTGACACTGGGGCTGAGAGGGATATTCCCATCCTCTCTTTGCCTGCCAGCCCAGTGCAATGTCCAGTGTGTACAGGGAGGTTTGAGAGAGCAAGGAGCCTGTAGCAGGAGGTTGTGTCTCCTCTCCTGCCACCCCAACATCCACCCTTTGCTTGCAGGTAGGTGCAATGGTGCTACCTGTGAATGCTCTGGACACAGAGGGATCCTGTGTGCCCCACTCCTGCACATCCCAAGTGTGTTAGCTGGTGCCACCATCCTACGTGTGCATGTCTGTGCATCCTGGGCCATCACCTGGGCCAGCCAGTATATTGGCAACCCACATCTCCAGCGTCCTTCCATTGTTATGGCTCTGTGCTCTAGTCCCCAGTGGCTCCTTTCAGCAGCAGGGGTTCCCCAGGCCAGCTGTGAAAATCTGCCACAGCTCCTGGCTTGTGTCACTCAGCCTCACCTGTGAACCTGGGAGCAGGAAGTTTTCTCCTCCATTCCCAAAGAAAGAAGGAGAGTTTGTTGGGCCGCTGTGAGTGATTTATGCAGGGAAACACAGTGAGTGGCATTGCTCCTGTGCCCAAAGTTTTGCTTGCCAGGGCAAGCAAAGGCTTGAAGCACAGGTGCAGCCTGAATATTGGTAATTCTCTGGGGACGAGAGTTAATTTTTAGCTCTAAGGAATGGATCAGGAGATCCTGCAAACATCTTGGGCCTTTCTGGGACAGTTCGTCTACCAGACTACAATTACATTACCATTCTTTTCCACACCAAAACCAGGCATGCTGGCAGGAGCTGTCTGGCTCTGTTTCAGACAGAGAGCAAGTCAAGAGTCCTTTCATTCAGCCACGTAACAGAGACTGATGCAAGTACCATAACTGGAGAGTCTCACTCAGCAGGGAAATGCAGTGAATGTGATTACTGCTGTGCCCAAAGTTATACTTGCCCTGGCAAACAAAGACTCAAAAGAGCAGGTGTAGTCTAAAACAGATACATTTTCGTGACTTGGGGCTGTGAAATGGAAATGACAAGGGGCTGGGTTGCATGGTCTGATGTGTCACCCTCGGCTGCATGGCTCACATTCCCTGCCCTCTGGCACACCACAGCCACATCTCCAAACACCAGCTTGGAAACCTGCTTCCTCACCTCGACTCCCTGATAGGTGGGATTGCCCTGTAAATGAACACAGCTGAGCTGTGGGGTAGCATAAAAGCCTTTCCACTGCAGCTGAGGGGCTTGGAGGAGTCAGGAAGAAGTTGAAATGTCCCTGTAGGAAGGAGAGCCTGCACTCACAGGGGTGCCCTCTCCCCTGCTCTGTGTTCTCCTCTGTATGCTGTCGTGCCTGCGTTGACCTCCACTCTGCCCATGACTCAACGCAGAAACTGAGCAAAAGAAGATATCAACCAGGTGAGGGCTGGATTAGAGAAAAACTAATTGTTTGTCTCCTCTGGCTTACTTTTTGTGCTGTTTAGTCCTGACACAATCAGCATTAAGCCAGGTATTTTCCATGGCTATGAAGGACTTTATTATCAGCAGTGTCAAAGGCTTCCCCAGTAGAAGTGTGTGACAAATTGCATGGTTGATGCTT
Organism: Promerops cafer; assembly: GCA_013398275.1. Lineage (NCBI taxonomy): Eukaryota > Metazoa > Chordata > Aves > Passeriformes > Nectariniidae > Promerops > Promerops cafer. The sequence goes on along the minus strand of VZSE01014770.1, from coordinate 538,973 downwards.
TATTTTCCTGTTGTTCCCCCTGGGAGCTGCCTCCCTCTAGCTCTGGGCAGGCAGCAGGTTTCCTTTATAACAGGGTAGGTCTCCATCCACCTGGCTCCTGTGCCAGCTACACTGCCGGGCTATCTGGGAATAATTAAGCTAAAGACAAATGCTGCATGAAAACTGAGATTGTTTCTCCTCTGTGGGATCTTTGCAGCCAGAAAGACCTCAGGGGAGAAGGAAATAGTCACAGATACTAAATTAAACTGCATAAAGAATCAGAGAAGATACTTATTACTGGAAATACTACACAGTATCAGGTTAGTGTTTTTCATATTTTCTGTCCCTTTGCCCTTAAGGAAGCAGAGAACTCACACTGTCCTGAGCTCTGCCTTCCACCTGCATTCCCAATTACTTGATGTGGGTCATTGGATGGTGCTTCTCCTTCCACTTCCCTCAGCCCTGGTCACCTGAAATCATGCAATCATTGTCCCTGCCATGCTGTGGGTGCCTGGCTCTCCTTCTCTTTGCTCCCACTTGCCCACCAAACCATTCATATTCTCATCCTATCCCACCAAAACACCTTTCTCCTTTCCTCCTTGTTTACTGTGTTGCCCTTCAAAGTCTTACAGTGAGGAAGGTGTAGAGTGGCAAGCTGAATCCCTCTTGACCCTGAAAATGCCACAAAGCTGGCAAAATTAAGTAATAATCATGATGATAATGAAGAAGCAAAAGAAAATCAGAATAAGGGAATGAAGTATCTACTCGGACAAACACCCAACAAGTGACCATTGAACTTACGCAGTGGGATATAAATTGTTGCACTGGAATACACCATTTGATGGGGAAAAAAACTAAGGGAGGAAGGGAAAGCATTTCAAAAATTCATTTTTTAAATTTTTTTCTTTTAGTCACACCCAGTGTCCTTGGAAGCAGGTAGCACAGGCCTGACCTGGCAGGTCTGCATCACTCTTCCACCTCCTGCCATGGGAGCAGGGCAGGGGGTCATGCTGTGGAGCTGCCCATGCTGTGGGGCTGCTGGTGGCAGAGGTCAGGAAGGTGCTGGGCAGGGGCAGGAGTGGCCATGGCACCCAGCGTGGGAGCAAGCCACGCAGGCCACAAGAGCCCCATTGTCCCAGCTGGAGGCGGGCTGGCCGGACAGGGCTGGAGGTGGGGGTTCAAGCATGTGAGTGACAGGAGCCCCACGGAGCTCTGCACCCCGAGACACCACAGCCCTGACAGCAGGGACAGCCCGGGCCCCCAGCCCCCTGCCCTGGCACCTCTGCTTCCAGCCCGCTGCCGACCGCCATGGAGGAGGACATCGCCCTTCACCGCAGCTGCCTGTCGGCCCCAGGGAGCCCCAGCGGCCCCAGCCGCATCCCGGGCCCCCCACGGCGGCGGGACAGCCCCCTCGGTGTCGCCGCCTCCACGAAGCGGAGCTGCCTCTCGGTCACCCTGCGCCGGGGCGGCGGGGGGCTCCCCTGGGAGCGGCTGCGGGGCCCGGCCCTTGTCACCCCAATCCCTCCTCGGCCCCGGCCCGTGGCGGCCGAGGGGCCCCAGCGACCTGGCAGCTCTGACGGGGCCGAGGCCACCCCGGTGGTGAAGATGGGGTTGTCCTGCGCCCCACCACGCTCCGGTGGGTCTCTGCTGACGGGATGGGCTGGGCAGAGGGAGGGAGGCACCAAGGGGTTCCCTTGGCGATGACATGGAGCCCAGCATATGGGGCAGGACCCTTCAGAAGAGGTAGGGTGATGAGAGGGAGGATGGGGGCTTCTTCTCCTTGGAGTGATTTCCTCTTGACCCACAGGAAAATCATGGATGGGCAACAGCTGATGGGAGCCCGTGTGTTTGTGAGCCTGGCACCCAGCAGGGACACAGGCAACTGTGGTCACCATGTCAGGAGATTTTCTGGGTGCTGGAATGCCTGTCTGTCTGTCCACTGCTCAGCCTAGCCCGGGGTAACTGCTGACAATTACTTCTAAATGTTCCTGTAACCTGCAGTGGGTGCAGTTTTCTTTTTGTCCCAGAGCGCTGCAAAAAGGGGAACCCCAAACCCTTGCCATGTCTGCCAGGCATCCCACAGCCTGGCCCCCACCCAGGGGGGTTGTCTTGTGGTGGAGGAATACACATGGTGCTCCTGTCGTCCCGCTGACTGGCAGGTCAGAGCATTCCCAGATGTTGGTGCCCCAGCACAGCATGACAGGGACACAGTGCCGGTTGGGGGCAGGGCTCGCAAATGTAGAAGAAGGAAATGCAAAGCAGGGAAAGGGCATCCCCATCCAAAGATGCAAGCAGCCAGAGGCATCCACACGGCTCTTCAGGCACGGGCACATCCCCAAGGCGCATGGAGGTGCCTGCCGGAGCACACAGGGGTGTGACCTGTGTACCCCAGCATGGCCAAGGGGGAGGACCTGTCCCTGCTCGCCACAGGCAGGCGCACACGCACACACATATGCACACGTTTGTACACACACGCACGCAGAGGGGACCCCGCTGGCTCAGTGCTCCCTCTGCCTTGGGCTGACAGCCAGGAATCATGGTGCTGGAGGAGAAAAGGTTTCTCACACCTTCACAGGCAAAGCTGAAGGGCAAATTGCTTTTGATGAACCAAAACATTCCTAATTTCCTCCCTCTGAGAAAGCAGAAGGAGATTTTGCAATCCCCTGATGCCGCGAAATACCTAGGGGCCAAGAGCACCCTTTCTCAGCCCCGCCGGAACTAAGCTGTGAAGGGTTAAATATGCCCCTCCCTAAACAAGCAGAGATGCTGAAAAGGCTGGGGAATTGGGAGGGAAAAGGGCAAGAAAAGGCCTGTGGGGTGTGGGTGTGCAATGAGGGCCCCTCCGGGACATGGGGGCCCCATCGGCAGCGGCCCCTCCAACCCCGAGGCCATGCCCCCCCCGCAAGTCAGGGAGGTTGCCGGGGGCCTGGGATGGAGCCGGCGGAGGGTGCGCGGGGGGGGAGATTTTGCGGAGATGTTTAATATTCAGGTCACATGACGATGGCAGCAGGAGCAGCACCAGCATCCCCGCTCTGCTGAAATAGCCACTGGAGAAGGAAGGGAAGGAGAGAGGGGGGAGAAGAGGACACAGGGAAGAAAGACAAAGGTAAAAGCAAGTGGAGCCTTGTAGCCCACCGTGCTGCTTCATCAGCGTCAGGCTAGAAAAGTGGGGGGAGACCCACCCCCTTGGGAGAGGATTCGGAGACAAAGGAAGCTTCATGTTCAAAGGTAGGATGCTTCGGGCTTGGCAGGGTTGGGCAACGCCAGAGGCACACCGCTGGGGCTTTTTGCGCAGGCATCCTCCGCCGTGCCCCCGCGCTGCCCAGCTCTGGGCATGGAGGATGGATAACCCCGGAGGGCAGTGGGGGAAATCGGTCCTGGCTTTGTCTTTCCTCTGTTTTTTTTTCCTTTTGGTGGCAGCAGTCTTGTATGATGGAGAAGGAGCAGGGCTGGTTGTGGTGCTGATGGGGAGTAGCTAGTGCCAGGCACTGCTTTGAAAGGAAGGGATAATCCAGCTGGGGAGCCCCCACAAACTCCTCAGCACCTGGCCTGTCCCTTGCCAGTGACAAGCAGTGGGGATGTCCTGTGCCTCTCCCTGGGCATCTGCACAGGAGCCAGCAGGCATGTGGGCAGGGGCACAGGCAGCTGTGGTGGGGTGGGTACCCTGGTCCAGGGGTGCTCAGCATCCTCTCGCCTCGTGCCACCCAGGGGGTGAACTGGGACATGGGACAAGGATTGTACGGCTGGAGGGCAGCACCAAGGTCATGACTGGGGCTGTGGTGGCTGGGCTGGGGATGTGCCCAGCTCCTTCACCTCCAGCTTCTGCATCTCCAGAGAAGCTTCGGCACACTCTGCCCTAGATTTCGCTGCAGCCGGGCTCTTGCCCAGGCCCTTTGCAGAGTGCTGAAGGGAAGAAAGGTTGCTGTCAGGAAAGCTGCGGCAGCCCAGAGGATTGGGATGATCTTCAAGCCAGGCAAAAAGATCTGGTAAGAGGAATGGTTCTGTTCTGTACTCTGAGGTCAGGCAGTACATCCGACAGGGCTCAGCCACTGCCCTACACAGCTGAAGGAAATGCCCTGGGGTCATCTTGGGAACTGAGGAGGGAAAGGTATTTTGTCAGTGGAGAGATGCTCAGTCCAGCACCTCTGCAGATCTGAAGCAAGGAGCAGGTCCTGATGCCCGTGAGTTCCAGGGAGGCTGCACTACTGAAGCAGCTGTTTGCTTTCTTTCCTAGGAACCTGGCATCACCCTTTGAGGGCCTGCATCTGCCAGGCACCTTCAGGTTTTGAACCCATCCCTCCTCCCTGTTCCATGTCTACAGGGAGTGGGACTGTGGGTCCAGGACTGTCTGGGTGGAGGGGGCTGGGGTGAAATGTGTGTGAGGAACACTACCTCCAGCTGCAGAGGGACAACCTTGTGCTACACTGGAGGAGAGCTGCAGCAAGGCCATCCATGTGTTACGTGGGGGTTAAATAGCTTTTCCTTGCTGGAAGCTGGTTTGTGGTGAGCACTGTTTGCAGTTCTCCCTCCCTCTTGCCAGACAAAGGATGGGAAGGCAGGGGGAGGGGATGCGACTGTATCTGGGTTATCGGGACATAGTAGATGTTAGTCCCCACTACCTGAGCCCCCAGGGGACCTGCAGGACCACCTCTGTCCCCACACAGCTCCTGTGAACGTCAGAGCATGAAGGGTGAGCTGCAGAAGCAGCATCTGCTGCTGGCCACATATGCCGGCTTTCCAGGAAGAGGTTCTGGGGTGGATCAACGGGTGTCAGAAGCAGGAGCCTAGCTGGGACCATGGGGACCTCTCTGGGCACTCATTCTGGTTCTGGCTGTCCCTGCCTCAAAAGCTGTGCCTTCCCTTGGTCCAGTCACATGGAGCATCTCCTGTGAGCCAGATATTATTCCCTAACAGCCCAGCCCAGGGCCACCTCCTACCAGATCTGGGCAGCAGAGGGGGTATCACCAGCTACAGCCCTCTTAAATGAGCTTCTCTTAGCACACAGAACAAAGCAGCAGGGAAAAGGGGAGCCTTGCAAACAGCAGATGTAAGTGGTTAACCTTGGCTACCCCTCTATTCATTATCAGCTGTACTGGCTGTGGTGCCCTCTCACACATCCATTACAGGGGACAGCTGCAGGGGCTACGAGATGTGCCCAGGACACGCAATGCCACCCCTTGACCAGCCACTCAGCCTGCTCAGGAGGCTTCCTAGCTGCATTAGCTTTAGTGCACACAAAACATAGCCACTCCCAGGAGAGCAGGCAGGCGTGTTTCATGTCTCAGGGTGCCTCTTATGGCTCTGGTCCCGGTTTTGCACACCCTGACCCCCCAGCAGGCTGTTCCTCAGCTGGCTCCTTGAATTCATCTGTGGGAGGCAAAAGGTGACAAGTCATGTGCAGAAAGATGAGCCCTGGGAAAAATTCTGCAAAATGGGGGCTTCCCTGCCTGAGGCTGTATGGGAAGGAACCCCACACAGAGAGGAAGACAAGTGACCTAGAGGAGAAAGGCAGGTGGCTTACCCTGACACCTTGAATGTTCTGATATAAAATCCAGGAAATATATTTAAGGAGACTTCTGGAGATCTTTTCTCCTGGCCTCAGGGTTTTCTATAGCTGCCCAAGAACCTGAATCTGAAATATCTGCCCTAGTCACTTCAAGCTCCTGGCTCCAACAGTGAAGCTTGCAAAGGAATGGTCTTGTATTATGATGTCCACAGCAGTTAGCAACATCTGCTGGCTCTGGGCAAGGCTTTCCTTGGTGAGATTGAGGGATGAGTTATGAACTTCTTAGTGAGCCTTGAGGCAAATTCCCTCCTTCCTCCTCCCTATGTAAGAGCCAGGGTTGAAGGAATAAAAGAGAGGGCATCAGATTCCCTGAGGACAAGCTACCATCCAGGCAGTGAAAGGGTTGCAGCCCACATGGCCCATGTTCTGCACCCATCCCATGCAGCTGCTCAGCTGGGCTTTCCTCCCATCTTGACCTGTTCCCTTCCACCTTTGGGGTTTATTTGCCCTCATTTACTTCAGTAGCCAAGTGCCTCACTGGGGCCACAGCCCCCTGTCCCTAATTCCCTCATCATTCCGTTTCTCTCTCACTTCTCTCACTCTCGGGGCTAGGTAGGACCCCAGCAGGGCTGTGTGGGGTGTCTATTGAGAACGCTGCAGCAGCATAAGGGACACAGCACAGCCACACAACCACGTTACAGGTGATGTAAGCAGCCTGGGAGAGGACGAGTGAAGGGTAGGGTGCAGGAGAACTGGCTGGCCTGGCCCCCTGTGCTGTACCAGAGACATGGCGTTTCCTGGCTGACATCAGCTTTGATAAAGCTGAAGAAAGACAACAGGAGCCTCAGGGGATGCTTCGTCAGCAGGAAAGGCACATACTGGTTGTGATGGGTGTAAGAGAGGATTGCAGCTGAGAAGCACTTGGCTCGGCAGGCTGCCTCCTCCAGCAGCTGCCCGGCAGTGTGAGGTGCTCCAAATTGCCAGTCTGACTCAAACCAATGAGTTTGAGTTGAGGTTCCCCCAGGGTGCTGAGGTTCCCCCAGGGTGATCTGGTTCCCCCAGGGTGCTGCTCACTGCATCAGGAGAGGGTGATGATAGTCCAGGGTGCCTTCACTTGGTGGGGAAAAGCAGGAGGGGGGCCATCCTCCCACTGACCTCTCCTGTGTGGGCAAGGTGGAACAGAGGTGGCACAAGAGCCTTCAGATGTCACCCACAGTGCTGTACACGATTGGCTGTGCTACCATTGTCTCACACAGAGGAAAGCTCCTTCTCCCAGTTTAATATAAAAGACATCCCAAGCAGTGAAAAGGAGCTGGGTGGAGGCACCCTTCTCCCTGCTAAGGATGGCCCTCCCACAAGGTCTTTCCTTAGCACGTGATAGTGGGATATTGTAGGTTATAAAAAATGTAAAACCTTCACTGTGTAGAGCAGCCCTTGTGTCAGCACCGGAGCTTTGATGTGGGAGTGCCAGGCAGGGTCCCCGTTGAGCCATGGAGCCTGCTCCAGCCTAACCCTGTCCTTGAACAAAATCCCTCTTCTCAGTCTGTCTCTGCCTGGCTTGACTAAGCTGTCACAGGGACCCCAGATTTGTGCCATCAATGTCCCCAGTCTGGTGACTTCTGAGTAATTTTCCTTGTGAAGAGGGGCATGTGTCACGACCAAATGGCAGTTGCCTGCCTAGCTGCTCGTGTCCCTTTCTGCTGCCAGGGGATTCTGATAAATGGAAAAAAAACCTCTGCCAAAATGATGGAAAGGGATAATTTAGTATGAGATACTTGAACTGAAGCGGCATCCAAAACAAATGAAGTACTTACCAAGCAAAAACCCATTCTGTCTCTGTCCTGGACAAATAACCCTCTAATGAGACAAAGCATGGGGGAGTCAAGTAATTAGAGTGGGAGAAACTCTAGTTTGCAGCTGACTTGTATATGAAAGGTATTTGATTCCTATCCCCTTCATCTTCCTTTCCAGATTCATCCCTCCTGTCTCCCTTCCCCACCAATTAGAGCTTTTCTTTCATGCCCTGTCCTCTCCCAACCTCTGCTTCCTCCCAGCGGGTGGAAGCTACTCACTAATGAGACAGAGAAAAATGGGTGAGGTCTGCCCCTAGCAATGTGTGCCATCACCCAAAAAAGGGGTCAGGGAGGCTGGAAAGCCCTCAGGGTTTTCTTTTTACCCAATTGTTTTACATGGAAGAAGTAAGGAAGCAGAGATGAGGAGGGAAAGATGCAGATAATTAATTTTCTGATCATGATGATTAGTTTCTTGAGTATGACAAAAACCATTGGTCTACGGGTGGGAGGCAAGCACAGAGATTATGGCCATGCTTTCACTTCCACCGCTGTCTTCCTCTGAGGAACTCAGCCTGTGCACCACAGCCAGGAATGCAGCCACCCCTGGCAAGGGCCAAGCATGCAAGTCCTCGTGGTACATCCCAAACTCTATTTCAATGCCAGGACTTGGCACATAATTTTTTTAAGTCTGTTCCATCACAGATTTTATGGTGAACTTGGAGGGGCAAAACACTGGTGATCCTGTTGAGAACCGGGAGACAAAAATAAGGAGACGCACCTGGAGCTTTGGGCACCTGATTATCAGCCCAGCCAGCCTCGCTGCCCCTGCTCCTGCTGTTTGGAGGTAGCCATCAATACGCTGCATTCTCAATGAACCCCACTTCACCTCTTCGTCTGGAGTGGTACATTGAAGAGTGTGCTGCAAACTCAAGTAGATGTTGCTCCATGATCAGCCTTACCACTAAAATCTTGACATTCAATTATCCTCAATAGCCCTTGAAAAGGCTGCTCAAAGCTGCCCTCAGCCCCTGTGACAGGTCAGCAAGGAGGCTGTTGTTACACCTCGGTGATGACTTTTCAATCTTTGTCCCCATGCAGGACCAGTGGAGAGCAAAAACGAAGCAGCCATGTCTGAGCTGGTCCCAGAGCCGCGACAAAAACCAGTCGTACCCATGAAGCCCATGGGCATCAACGCCAGCTTGCTGGGCTACATCGGTATTGACACCATAATTGAGCAGATGCGCAAGAAAACCATGAAGACAGGTTTCGACTTCAACATCATGGTTGTAGGTAGGCAGAGACCAGCTGAGGAACTGGGAACCGTGGCCAGGGACTGTCCCCTGAGGCCAGGTGGCAGAGCGAGCCCTGCGGGGAGGGCATGAGGGAGCAGACAGAAGTTGCTCTGAGGGAAAACAGAGCCTGCACAAGGCGAGGAGACACCTCCAGCCCCTTCCTCTGCCAGCCCGCTCTGTTCCCTGGGCCTGCTGTCATCACCAGGCCGTGGCAAATGTCACAAGCTTCCTCTCTGCAATCCTCAGGTCAGAGCGGACTGGGAAAGTCAACATTGGTAAACACCCTCTTCAAATCCCAGGTGAGCCGCAAATCTTCAGGCTGGAATCGGGAGGAGAAGATCCCCAAGACAGTGGAGATCAAAGCCATTGGGCATGGTAAGAGCCAGGCTGCTGGGGTGGAAGCAATACTGACACCTCAGCATAGTCTTGCAGAAGATCCCAGCAGTCTATGCAAATAGTTCTTTGGTATTAGGCAGCCCTTTCTCCATACAAAGCTAAAGGATAGTTTTAGATGGCCTCAGAGATGGACAAGGCTTTTCTTAAACTGGAATGCCTCTGATGCCACAGCCAAAAGTGAGGGGTAGAAAAATAATTAGACAGATTTCATGGCCTAAGACATTAGTCTCCAGTTGTGGATTAAGCCTTGCTGCAAGTCACTTTCACCTGCAGTCACATTTAATAAGCTATACAAGTTGCATTGTTGGGTCCCATCCCAAGCCTGGTAGTGCACACCTCACAAAGCATCAGCACAACTCCTACAGTGGTGCTACAGGGTAATGAGCATCATATCAGATTCAGGATGATGCGTTAGAGGGGAGAAGTTGTGTTAAGGGAGGTACTACCTTTGGGCCACGGACTGAGCACAAATTCATTTTCCCGTGGCAGAGTGGTGTAAGGTGGCTTTTGTGTAGATATTACCAAAACTTGGGTCAGACATGGAAATGAGGGTCATAACTGTTGAGGCATGACACAGCCAGGTCTGGTCATACTTGCTGGGCAGGGATGAGGGCAGAGCTCTCTTGTTCCCTTGTGGGACACAGAGACACGTTTCATGATAGAGCAGGTCTCCAGGGAGGACTATAATTGTTTGCCATTTCTCCCCCAGTCATTGAAGAAGGTGGTGTCAAAATGAAGCTGACAGTGATTGACACACCAGGATTTGGGGACCAGATCAACAATGAGAACTGGTGAGTTTTACAAGGTCAAGGCCTTGTGTCCCAGAAAGGGCTGAATTAAGATGGTATATGAGTGACTTGTCATCTGCTTGGCCCTTGAAACCATCTGGGATCCTATTGCACTCAGGGGTTGATAATGGGGCCGTGGAACTGTGAAACCATGGGTCTGTGTGTCTGATTGGGGGTATGCACATATTACATGGTGAGTGTTTATTTCTGTGCCCAGTTACAGAAACTCTTAATCATATGTGCTGATGGCGAGATGCTTCAGGTGGAATTTTTTTTATGCCTGAGACTGCTGTCAGAGCTGGGAACACTGTAGGCAGGAACACAAGGAGATTTGTACCTGTCTATTCATCTCTCTGTCCCACTTTAACAGCTGGGAGCCTATTGAGAAATACATCAATGAGCAATATGAGAAGTTTTTGAAAGAGGAGGTGAATATTGCAAGGAAGAAACGAATTCCAGACACGCGTGTGCACTGCTGCCTCTACTTCATCTCCCCTACGGGCCACTCGTATGTACACAGTCCCTCGTCCTTCCCCCAGCCCTTGGTACCAGATATATACCCTACACTGCTGCACCTCAGGCATGGATCCAGGGATCCTGCCAGCAGGCCTGGCCACTGTTTAGCTTATTTTTGGGTGCTGTGGGGCTTGAAAGGGTCTAAGATTATAAGAGCAGGAGAAATGCCACTGTGTTTTTTGGGAAAGGGCAGAATGGATGGGAAGGAGATGAGAACATGGTGGCAACAAGCAGGGTATGTACAAGGGAGGGTTCACTGGTGCCCTGATGCTTGGACAGTCATTAGGATGAAAGACGAGGAGGGTAAAAAGTGACCCCTTCCATCTTGTTCCTTCTTGGGCTGCAGCTTGCGGCCTTTGGACCTGGAGTTCATGAAACATCTCAGCAAGGTAGTGAACATCATCCCAGTTATTGCTAAGGCTGACACCATGACCTTGGAGGAGAAGACTGAATTCAAACAAAGAGTGAGTATCTCCTCTTCTGGATGGGATCCTTCCCTGCCCTGGCTTGGAGATGGGAGAAATGAGTGGTATCCTTCTTCCTGGGATTGCAGTGCAGTCCCCTGGGTGTGCAGAGGCCAGTGCTGGGTTGGTGGGTTAAGTCCTAAACATGCAGCTGTTTATATCTCTGAGGGCATCTGTTAGAGAAGGAAATGTGTGTATCCCTGTGACGTCTTGTGATATGTTCTGTCATGGGAACTGGAGAGCCAGACAAATAACTGAGGTTGGGAAGAAAGACTCATCATTGCTGCCCTGTGTTGTCACTTTACTGTGCACTTCCTTGGGACAATCCCTCCAGCTTCTGCCCGCTGGAAGGATGTCCCAGATGTGTTTGCCTGTCCTTTCCAGCTGCCTTCCCTTCAGACTTGTGCTTCTTTGTGCTCCAAAATGTCTCTCTGCTTAGGTGCGCAAGGAACTAGAAGTAAATGGGATCGAGTTTTATCCCCAGAAAGAATTTGATGAGGACTTGGAGGATAAAACAGAGAACGACAAAATCAGGGTAGGAAACATTTTATTGTGGGAGGGGAAGAGGGGGTGAGGAGGGAACCACATTTTGTTCTACACTTCAGCATCACTGCCCTCACACATAAGAAATAAACTGCTTTTTAAATCTCCATTCCTGTGGTAATTGCAGTCTCTTTCCAGGGATATCTATAAAGCAGAGTAAACCTATGAACATCTGCACAACCCTATGGATCGCAGAGTCTCCTGCACTCTGTGCTCTGGAAACAGATAGTTTCTCCCTGTGCTTAGAGATATCTGGGTCCCCAATAGCCTCACCTACTGTCCTACTTCCCAGGAAAGCTGCACCCTTACTCCATTTCTGGCTTTCCTCAGTACAATTTCAGCCATTAAACTTGATGAATGTTCATGTGGCTTATGGGGAAGGATTATTTGAGTCCTGTCTTTCTATTGTGAAGAACTACAAGTCTGGTGAGAAATATTCACCTCGAGCTGTCCATGTGAGCAGCTCTGGGCTGACAGACCCTCGGTAGGTTATGCTAAGGTACTTCTTCTCCGGTCATCCCCCTCCTCAGAAATGCTGGAGATAGGTGCAGAAAAGCTCTGCCCCAGCTCCTGAGCCCTTGGCACTGCTCCAAGCTACCCACTAAGCTTGTTGGGGTGCAAGGACACCTGGAAAGCAAGAGTCCAGAATTTGAGGGATAGCACTGAGGGGTGAAAAGGACAGCCAGTGAAGTTTTGCTCTGGAGAATCTCTTCCCTCAAAGAAGGCCTTGTGTTTGTTGAGCAGAGAGGTGGAAAAGTGGATGGGGAACCATGGTGGTGCTGGTCTCTGGAATGGGTTCAATGGATCTTTCCACGTGTCTCTCCCCAGCAGGAAAGCATGCCCTTTGCAGTAGTGGGCAGTGACAAGGAATACCAAGTGAATGGCAAAAGAGTCCTGGGCAGGAAAACACCTTGGGGAATCATTGAAGGTAAAAAACCTCTTGCTTATGGGAGCTGAAAGTATTGTCTGCAGATCACAGTAATAGACAAGGGTCCAGGTAGCATGTCCTGTGGGTACCTTCCCATCCCATTTGTGACAAACTACTTGAAACCAAGCAAAAGGAGGCTTCTCAAATAGCTGTGCCAGGAGGGAACTGCCATGGTCAATATGGTGCCACTATCACCACCTGGCAGAAGCTGGAGCCACTCTGAGCACCATGGTGTGTGAAGCTAAGCTCCTGAGGTTGCCTTGGTTTTCAAAGGAAAATTCATGTGTAACTGCTCAGCATCTCTTAGTGTGTCTCCTCAATGCTCGACAGCGTGGTGTTCAGACAACTGTCTGTCCTTTCTGAAGTACACAGGCTCTGCCCACTTGGAACCTGCCCCCATGGCAGTGACTCTCCCATGCTCTATAACCACAAAGGGGCTGTTGAAAAAATCAAATGTAACAATTGCTTGCTTTCTTTTCAGTGGAAAATCTCAATCACTGTGAATTTGCCCTACTTCGAGATTTTGTCATCAGGTAAGGTCATGGTCATGCACCAGTTTGCTCTTGATGAGCTGGGAGTCTTCCTGAGATCCACTCAGAATGAAATAGCCTCCACTAAAAGGGAAATCAAGTAAATTTCAGGCAGTGAAAGCTTATGTGGTGTAGGGTTGGACTGAGTTAAGGGGTAGATACGCTAGTGCCTCTCTTAGTGACATGACCACTCTGTCAGGTAGGTGCTAGTTTTCATGTATGAGCTGGATGCCTGGAGAAAAGCAGGATACTACCACCCCTCTCAAGGTTGCAAAAACTCCCATTAAGGGAGTTTAAAAAAATCCCATTAAGGTTGCAAAAACTTTTATTTGCTGCTGACAACAGGTCAGTAATAAAAAGGTCACTACCACATCCTAGACTGTTTCCTTCCAGGTTGAAGGATGTGCTGGAACATACTAGCTGGAGTGAAAAGCTTCATATTTCATTAGCTTTCATTGTCCTGTCTTGTTTCTACTCTGTTTCATGAAATTGCCTCAGCACAAATTCTGCAGGAGAGCTGTAGATCCAGGGTCACCTCTCCTCCCTATAAAAACAACGCAAAAAATAAGAAAATAACAAACACAGTTCAAAACCAAAGCCCTGCGGCTCATTCCACTTCTGGGTATGGTGCTATTGAGACATTTGGCCAGGTACAATGCTTTGACATCACCCTACTTTCCTCTTTTTGTTCTGTAATACCTTCTGCAGCAGAGGTGCTTTTCCAAAGTCTTTCAGTGAAAACATCCTACCCAAATGATCATCACAAAGCCTATAACAATCCAAGCCTCCAGGCTGTCTATGGAGGTTAGGGATGATGCTCACAGTAGTGTTCTGCATCTTACGATCTGCAGTGAACCTGATACACCTCCTGATGCTTCCTTGTCTTACCACTGCTTCAGATAAGTCACAGTCTGCTCTGACACACCAGGAGGGCCAGTGGCTGTGTTGGTGGCACAGGTGTGAGAAGGGCAGGGCACTGGCAAGCACAGCCAGGAATTTCAGCCCATGTCCTGCATTCTGCCTCTGTGTTCTCAAATGCTGATGTTCCAGCTCTCAGTTGTGTATGATGGCACCCATGCTACCCATGCAGAAAGAGGGCTAACAATAATTAGCTAAACTGACTGACTGAAAAAATCTTCCATTTATTTTGGGGAATAAAATTATCATCAGAAGAATAATACTTACTGTGCTGATATTGGCTATCATATCCTCTTTCCCAACCCACTTTGTCCCCTGCAGGACCCACCTTCAGGACCTAAAAGAAGTGACCCACAACATCCACTACGAGACCTACAGGGCCAAGCGGCTGAATGACAATGGAGGGCTGCCCCCCATGACTGTCGAGACAGAGGAAAACCACGAAAGTAACCTGTGAAAGACCCTCCCCCTCCACGGTCACCCGGTGACTCTGGATAGACAACCCACCCCTGCTACCCTTGACTCAACCACGGGCCTGTCTCTGAAGCATGTGGCACATCCTCCGTGGGAGTGAGAGGATGCAAGTGTGAGTGCGTGCGGGCGTGCATGTGCCTCCCTGTGTGCCAGAGAGGGACGAGGGCATCTCCCCCACCCTTCCCAGAGTGTCCCCATTCTTGGTTTGTTTTTTGCACAGTGGACTGTCCGTCAGCTTCCTTTCTCTCGTTTCTGTGTCTCAGCTGTGTATCTTGCCTGGGGGAAATAGTGTTGGGGGGGAAGGATTTCTAGGGGTATGGATTTTGGAGGGGGGAGGTGTGGGGCGCATGCTGTGGTCCTGTTTTTATCACTTGGAGACATGGCAAGGAGAGACTCCGGGAGAGATGGTGGAGTCGATGCATGCATGTTTCAAGAGATGTCAGCAGAGATTTCTCTTGGATCTTCCATGGGTGTAAAGGCAGCTGGTTGGTCTGAGGGCATGATGGCCTGGCATTTTATCCCCTTTTCTTGCTGTGGTTTCCCAAGGGGAAATGGCAGCTTGGAACAGTGTAGATGAGAGAAGAATGGCACGTTTTGTGGTTCAGAGCAAGTGACTGGTGGGAGGAGACAGAATTAGTTCTTGGCCTGTAGCATCTGTTTGAGAAGCATCAAAGTACTTGGGAAAAATGGATGTATTTTCCAAAAGAAGCAAAACCCAGAGGAAAAGAACGTGTTCCTGCTGCAGAGGGTGCATTTGCCCTGCCCAGCACTAAGGTCAAAAGCCATGTTTGTGTCACAGGCATTTGACTCTGTGCAGATCAGACCAGTCTGTGCTGGGGTCACCCCAGCTCATGGGGTCACCCCATGCCCCTGCTGCAATCCCCCGTTGCAGTGGTCTCTCTCCACCAGCACTGAGCAGGTCCTGGCCAAACCCTTCCCCACAACATGGCCCCTCTGCTGTGGGAGCACAGGGAAGACAATGCCACAGGGGGTCCCTGCTGGGACCTCCCCCAGGGACAGCTCCACTTGGCATAGCACCTTGGGGATCTTGGAGGAGTGCAAACAGCCAAGGATTGAGAAGCACCGGGCCAGGGTGGAGGCACAAGAGATACCTCTTCCTCATTCTCCTCATTGAAATGGCTGCATTTGCTACTGCAGCAGTGCTGTTCCTCTGCTCTCTTACTGCCCTGTGTCCTCCTCCACTCCTGTGCTTTTGTCCACATTCCCTTTTAGCCCTCCATAGCTTTCTTCCTTCCTTTCTTTCCCCCTCTCACTTTCTCTGTTTTTTATCCTTTAAATCTCTCCTTCATTTCTCCAAGTACTTGAATATTCCTCTTCTCCAGGCTGTTTCCTTCCCCTCCCAAACTCTCACACCTTCTTAACAATGTACTTTTGTGTCCTGTTGAGAAGCTGTTGTTTTACCTTTCCCTGGAGGGGATGGGGAGGGAAGGTAAAGACCTGTGAGCAGAAAAAGGCACAGCTTCACTGAAGATCCCATGCTTGTGTCTAGCTGGTGTGTCAGCTGTTTTCTGGGTGTCCCTGAGCAAGGTCAAAAGTGTCAGAGCTGTCTGGGCAGAAGGAAGGAGGGGAGAAGACCGGAGATGTCCTGAGGCTGGCAGTGTCTGCCTGTCCCTGCATGTCAGGGGGCTGGCAGGGGCTGTCCCCGCCAGGAGAGCTGCCAGCCGCACTTAAAACGTGCATGTGGAGTGCCACGGCCTGGCATGGCAGCACTGCGAGCAAGGGAGGTGCGGGGGCTTTGGGATGGGGGTTGGAAAGGCTGGCACTGGAGGGAGGAAGAAGAAAACAGCAAATGAGCAGCAGAGCAGGACTCAAGTCAAACTTGATGCTGGTTGACGGAGCTGTATGGGGGCCAGGGCTGGCAATAGGGTTCTCCAAGCCTTAGTGAAACTGTCAGGAGCGTATGTCCATCTTGTGGCTTTCTCTGGTGCTGTCACTGCAAAGCAAAGGTTCTCTTCACTCTCACTCCCACCTGTCCACACAAATCAGCCATTCTCAGCACACTAGGATGTGAGGGCCCTACCAGCACTTCCTAGTCCTTTCACCACCCATGTTCATGGCTCCTGGTGTTCCTGTATGCAGTGTGTGCACACAGCCTTGCACACCCTTCCCCCTGCACCAGGCCTCCTCAGTCCTGCAGGGAACAGGAGCCTTGTCACTGGTGCCAGCAGCCATACCATGGACCCTTGCAGAAACCGTCCTGCCATGCTGCCACCCATGTGCCACACAACCGGCCCTCCTCAGCCCAAGGACATCAAAGACATGAACCTCATTGAAGACACTGCCAGGGCTCTGCTTCTTCACAGCACTGAAGCACAAAGCCACGTTCCATCACCTTTACTCTGGGCTACAGAATAGAGATCTTTATGACTTTTGGGCCCAACTGAGGGTTAGGGCAGAGACACAATGCTGCCCTGCTTAAGGAAAGCAAAGCAGACCCATGCAACAGAAGAGACTGACGTTCCTTTGCCTGTAATGTGGATTTCAAGGACAAGGCTGTGTGTTTTGCCCTGTAGGTCTAGGAATTTTTATTTGTTTGTAGTAATGTGATTTTTACACCCTGCTCTGTAATTTCTTGTCGGATCATAGACTACTTCTAAAGGATCTGTAAAAGCTTGTAAGAAAAACAAGCTCAGGTACTCCTCACTGCCATCTGCTCATGCCAATATCCTACCAAAATCAAGTGTACCTACCGGGAAGTCTACAAACGGCAAATGCAAAAAAAAATCCCACGTGGCATGACAACGGGAGACACAGTTGGGAAGAAGTCTCTGTGAATGGATAAGCTGGGAAAAGTCTGAATCGAGCGCCACCAGCTGCGTTCCAGGATGACCACAGCAAGTCAGCTGTTCCCCTGAAGTATCCCGAGCGGTATTACAGAGGGGAAGTCTAAACCTTACGCCAGAGATGCCCACTCAGCGCATTCGGAGGCTCACAGACTGTTCAGCAGATAAGCCGTTCGCCAGAAAACCTTTGCTAAGCACGGCGAATCCTGGACAACTTCCACTGAACAGAACAGACGTGGTTGCCCTGAGCAGAGAGAGCCAGAGGAGCGAGCAGGGCTGCGTGTAGGCACCTGTGGTTCGCGGTTTGTTGCGCGGCGTGGCGCGGGGCCGGGCGGAGCCGCCCCTCGGAGCGTCCCCGCCGCCACCGGCAGCCATTAAACCAACGCAGCGCCGCAGCGCTTCCGCCTCGCTTCCCTCTCACTTCCGCCTCGCGCGCGCCGCCGGCCGCGAACGCCGCGGGGGGCGGGGCCAGCGGGGAGGTGTCCCCGGGGCGGGGCCGCGCTGGTTGTGACGTCACTGCCGCCACCGGGTCGGGGGCGGGGCCGGCGGGGCAAAGATGGCGCTGAACAGGAACCACTCGCAGGAGGGCGGTGTCGTCATCCCTAATGCCGAGAGGTACCGGGGGAGCCGCGGGGCCGGGCGGGTCCTCCTCGCCCCCTGTCCCCTCATCAGGGCCGGGACGGCGGGGCCCGGTGGTGGGAGGTTCCGGTTGGGGCGACCCCCGTTTCCTGCCCGGCCGCGCAGGCCCGGCTCGGCCTGGGGTTTGCGTTACTGAAGGGCTCCCTGGCAGGGTGGGGGGGCAGTGGGGAGCAGGCCTGGCTGGAGTCCGTAGAGCTGCCCCGTCTTCACCGCAGAAACTCGGGGGTGCTTAAAGCCGCTCCAGCGGGCCTCTTCCGTGAAGACTGAGGCTGCCATCGCTTGCAAAATCAAGGAATTGGGGTTTTTTTAAGGTCATGCACTTAGTGACGCCAGAGAGGCAGAGACTATTTAAGGTAGGAGTCTTGATCACTTAAATTCTTAAGTAAGGAACTTGAATTCAAAGTTCCTCTGCGCGGAGGAGCGCCTCTCCATGGAAGCACAGCCGGCTGCTCGACGCCTGCCCTCGCCCTGGGCGGGGATTGACAGACCAGCTTAACAGACTTGGGCTTCACTTTGGTCGTGTTTGGGTGCTCCCAGCATCCTGGCAAGAGAAATCCTAGAAAGCCGAGGCCCAGTAAAGGATCGAAGTAAAAGGATCAAAGGAGTTGGTTTGGGTCTGGTGATCAATAGGAAAATTACACTCCAAAAATATGCTCCATCTTGTGTTGAGTTTGGAGCTGACTCCTAATACTTCATTCAGGAAGGTCCTCTAACATGCTGAGCTCATGCCAGTTTAAAGGAGATTTCTCTATCCTTTGCATCCTGGGCTGCACCAAAAGCAGCGTGGGCAGAAGGTCAAGGGAGGTGATTCTGCCTGTGCATTCCACTCTGGTGTGACCTCACCTGGAGTGCTGCATCCAGCTCGGGGGTTCCCAACATAAGAAGGATATGAAACTATTCGGGCAAGTCCAGAGGAGTCCATGAAGTTGGTAAGAGGAATGAAGCACTTCCTCTATGAAGACAAGCTGAGAATGTTAAGGCTGTTCAGCCTGGAGAAGAGAAGGTTGTGGAGACCTCATTGCAACCTTCCAGTATCTGAACGGAACCTACAGGGAAGGCACAGAGGGACTCTTCATCAGGAGCTGTAGTGCTAAGACAAGGAGTAATGCGGTAGAAGCTGAAAGAAGGGAAATTTAGTCTAGACATTAGGAAGAAATTCTTTACTGTGAGGGTGGTGAGACACTGGAACGGGTTGCCCAGATGAGCTGTGCATGCCCCAGCCTTGGCAGTGTTCAAAGCTGGGTTGGATAATGCCTTGAGCAAACTGGTCTAGTGGAAGGTGGTCATGGCCATGGCAGGGGGGTTGGGACTAGGTAATATTTAAGATCCCTTCCAACCCTTAATGTTGGCTCAAGATTATAAAACCATACATTCTTTGAGGTGCTGCTCAGTCACAAGTGAGGGCAGTGTGGCTCCACAGGGTGCGCAGCCTCCCGTGACAGCCCTGGACAGGCATGCAGGTGCAGACTGGTTCAGCAGCCTAATTACTCTCTGTGGTGATGGGTGCATGTTATTTGCTTGTGTGAGTAGCTGCAAAGCAGTAAACATTATGATGGCTACATAGAAATTCTTCCCAGTGAAGCAAAATTCTGTGAAATGCTGCTACAAGACACGATTGAGGGAGTGTTCCGCTAAGATTAAAGCTGTCTAAAAGTTGGTTGTATTTAACTTTGAATATATGTTTCCCCCTTGCTTTTTGGAAATGGAAAGAGCTCTGCTGTCTCACAAGTCTGTCCCTTCCAGCCAGTCTGAGAATCTCCATCTAGCTCAGCTATGAAGTAGTGTCCCAGTAGAATTTCTTGGTCAGGTTGTTTTTTTTCATCAAAGCTAGATTTTTCAATGTCTTCTTTCTTGGGTAGCTGCAATTTTCATATACATCTACAGTGTTCTTCTCTTCCCTAAAGAGCAAACAACCTGAAATTATAAGGCATTTGGTTGTTTTTCCATATGATGGCCCTGCAGATTCCTCCCTTCCCCACATAATTGCACAGTTTCCTGACTTTATTTGACTTCTACAGTATGCTGAGCCGAATACATAAGGATTATTTTAGATCCAGCCCGTTCAGGCTTGTGTTGGTTTAGGGTTTTGTCACTTTGTTTTCCATGCTCTTGAACCATAAAACACCTTGGCGTCTTCTGCCACTGTAACATGCTGAAGGTCTATCACCCTCAAGGTTCTTTTGTTTATTCTGCAGATTTTCTTACTATGTGGTATGTTTAGATCTGCACCGTAGACTCAGTGACATGCTTTCCCAAGATGACTCTTTTTTTGCTGAAAATATATTTAATTTTTCATGCACTTCTATACCTGTGACCCCGCAGCGTTCACAATTCTCATCTGGGTTCGTGTCATTAGGAAACTCTGCTAATGTTCCCATAGATACCCAACAATAATATCTTTATTGCTGACACTGCTGACTCATTGTTTCATTCCTTGGCACGGTACTGTTTACTACAAAAGCTTGCTTAAGTCACGTGAGGCAGGGTCAGCAGTGAGGGTTTTGGTGCAGTTCCTCAGCTTGCACAGTGGGTGTGGTGTCACAGCAGTGCTATTTTCCAGTGCAGTGGACTTGATTTGAGCATGGACTGGGCAAGGAGGATTGCTCTGAGATTACACCTTGGCATCAAGGGGATGGTTTCTGACACCTCAGCCCTTTGTGTGCCCTGATCTTTGGGCTAGAGTCTTCATGTGTAGAGTGGAATTCCTCAGTCTGACACCTTTGGAGACAGAAACCCCCCTGTATATTAAAGGTGCCCTTTATGAAGGAGGAGCAGGGCTTGTCTCAGATGAGAGGATGAATTCTTCAAGTCCACATAAATCATTGCTCTCTGTTCAAAATCAAAATGCACACAGCAGGACTTCGGGATAATATTCAGAGTTTTGCTGTGCTTTTCCCTTCCCTGTGTGATGAGGGTATGTGTCAGAGCTGTTACCAAGTTTGTCTCTCCAATCTGCCTGATTTCCTCCTGCAGCGTCCTCAAACAGTGTAAAGATGTGGAGCTCTCCTTCAGTGACGTGACAGGCAAGCCTGAAATCTTCAAAGGCACCAAGAAAGGAATGCTTTATCTCACCCCTTACAGGGTAAGTCTGATGCCAGCAGGGTTGTTTCTTTCTCAAGTGATCTTGTAAACTTTAAACCAGAAACCTAGCTGATGATTGAAGAAGGGATTTTTGTTGTGGAAGGAACCACTGACAGCACCACGTAGGAGAAGGAAAGGTGGAAATGGGATAGTTCATACCCACAATCCCAATCACCTACAAAGGCACGTGCAGTCCTGGAAATCACTGTCTAGAGAATATATTTCATATAATGCGTCAGTCAATGGTACTTCCTTTGCAAACTCTCATGGATTATCCTTAAAAAGCAGAACAGTAAAACTCTGTAAATGTGCAGGTGTGTTTTAAGTGGTTTATTATTTTGGAATGTACATGCTTCAGGTGAGTGAGCCATGTGCCATCAAATCTGTTGGGGATCCCCAGTATTAAAGCTGTGAAATAATTCAATGCATACTCATACTAGAGGTTAAGTTGCCCTCTTTTTGCATGCTGATACGATGAGAGCTCCATCATCACTCTCTCTGTTGAATTCAAGTAATTCAGAAGCATTCCCTCCTGTCTTGCAGATGATCTTTGTGTCCAAGGGCAAGGATCCTCTGCTGTCTTTCATGATGCCGTTCTATTTGGTGAAAGGATGCTCGATCGAGCAGCCTGTGTTCTCTGCCAATTACATCAAAGGGCAGATCCAGGCCGAGGCCGGAGGTACGTGCCAGTGCCTTGTAGACCGAACTCTTCCCAAGCGTCACAAGGCCATTTTTGCTGAACTCCAGACCAGCTTACGTGCACAGGAAAGGCAGAGTAGCTGTGGTGGTAGAGCTGGTGTGTCCACACTGAGGTAACTCCCATCTGCTGCACTTTAGGGCACTTGCTACCATGTTACTTTGTGCCCTCAGGCCAGGGACTGACTTGCCCAGGATGACTTTTGTGTAATTCTTTAACTTCTGTCTTGCTGTGAGTATCATGTTTACTCGGTTTCCCAATGTGCTTGTTTTTCTCCTTTCTTTGACCTGAAAGGGTGGGTAAATTACCAAGGCACCAGTCCATGCTATTGATACACAGAATTAGAATTAGCAATCACTTTTGGTTTTTGGGAAGTCAGGAGCCCCTTGGGTATGGTTTGCATGGATCTGGGAGTTTGCTGTCCATCATTGATTTCGCTTTGATCCCAATTTGATCATGAAGCCATGGTAAGACTTAACAGAGGTGTTTATGACCATACATGGGGAATTGCAAAAGATAAACAGGGATTGGAAGCATGGCTTTTGGGTCAAATTTCTTCCCTCTTCAGCCCTTTCATGTGCATTTTCATGGCATCTGAAGTGTTTATGCTTTTCACTTTCTGTTTGTAACAATGTTTTAAAGTGACTGGGTCATCTGGGCATTGTGGATCAGCCCACTTTCTTGGGCTGAAGTAATACTAAGACAGTGATTTTATAGAGGTGAATCTCCAAAGGAATGACTTTATCCATGATGGACTCTTTTTGTTACATTTCTATACTTTATTTCTACTTTGTCCCCAAGAGACTATCTCTCTTGATACTAATTTAATTGTTAGACAAGGAAGATAAATCTTATATTTAAATTACACATATTTTTTGTTAAAAACACCAAAACTCAAAGCACCTTCCACCAAAAAAACCACCAAATTCCAAAAAGCCCTAAAAAATCAAAGCACTCTTACTTGCCTTGCAAGACATTGCCTACTTGATTTTTTTTCCCTGAGAAATTGCTATTATATCTCAGCATTTAATAATCTGTCTGAGCTTCTACGTGTCAATGAGATTAAAGATGTTGCATTTGATTTAAATCCTAGCTTGAGTTGCAGATCCTGATCTGTAGTTCACTGAGGATATCAATAAAACTTCATCTGAGGGTTTTCAGTTAATATCCTCAGTGAAATACATGTTTGATCTTTACACTGTTAATTATTAGGTTCCATTAAACCTTTCAGGAAAGAACAAAACAGCCTTATATCTAGAGTAGGCTGCTTCTACATGGCTATACCTTTCTAAGCGTAAAAAAATAAATTCCTGATCCTATTGAGATATTATTTTGGGGGACACCTGATAGCAGTTCCATGACTTTTTCTTCCTGATAATAGGATGCAAAATAGTTTTGAAATAAAGAAGAAAAAAAAAAAGAAGTGTAAACAATTTTGCTGTGCTGGCTGGTACTGAGGAGGCTAATAGTCTGATTAAATTCTAATTCTCTCTCCTAGGTGGCTGGGAAGGGCAGGGGACATTTAAATTGACTTTCAACAGTGGAGGAGCCATTGAGTTTGGACAGCTGATGTTGAAGGCTGCTTCTAGTGGTAAGGGATTTTCAGATCCTGTGGTTCCCCCGTGGTTGGCTGAGCTAGTAAGCAAATCGTGCTCATTCTGAACTTCATGGGAAGAGGAGTACCCTAGGCCCTCTTCCACAGCAAAGTATTTTTTTTCTCTTTCCAGGGGAACTTTTGGTTTCCCCTACAAACCTTTTTCTTTATTTCATCTTAGTGCTTTGTGCAGTCAGAATATTCTGGGGTTTGGGCTTCTTAGGTGTACCACCTTCTTCTACAGAACCTTATTTCTACTGGAAAAGAGTTGAAATATGTGATGGTGAAAAATTGCTTCACTTAACCGACTCTCAGATCAGTTCTAAAATAGTGCAGTAAGATGGGGAAAGCTAATGTGCACATTTGGAGAGGGGAAAAATAGGTTTTAAAAAATAATTTCTTTTTAAATTTTTCAAATGGAGGAACAAGAATTTTTCTGATAAAGTTTTCTTCTTAAAAAATGGTGTGTTTTAAAATGTTTTCAGAAAGTATATTAAAAAAAGGAAAACACGCTGTACTGCTACTTGCTTTAGAGTGGTCTTTTCTGCAAGCAGTGGGAGCTCTGTGGTGGGACTGGGACCTGTCAGGTTGCATTTTTGCAGCTGGTTTCCTGTAGCACTCTGTGACTAATGCTTTTCAGGCACAGTACTATGCCAGGACTATATAGTCCTAGATAAAGGGAAACAGTGCTGCATTAAGAGGACTATTTTCATTTTATTCTCTACATTTAGTTTTAAGAAAAGCTGTCTGGCTTACTAAACATGTGTTCCTTAGCTTCCAGTGGCGCTCCTCTGCAGAATGCTGGCTATGGATACACCCCTGTTCCTGGAGGATACGCACCCGCCCCGCCTGCCCCCGGGGGCTACTCACCTGTGCCGGGAGGCTACGCTGCCCCTCCGCCACCAAACGGAGCTTATCCCTATGCACCACCTCCAGTGAACGCCTACGGACCTGCTCCACAGCCCGTGGGATATCCATACGCCCAGACTCCAGGTCTGGAAGTTGTGTAATGATGTGTCTGATCTTAGCTGTAAAACAATGACAGTGGTACAGTGAGGGTTACACTGAGGGTTGCTGTAGTTTTGTCTCCATCGAGGATCCTTGTCCTTGCAGAAATCTGTCACATGCTGTTGATCACACCCGTGTGTCGCTGTAGTTCTAGCTACATGAAAATGTGGTTTGCAAATTGTGCTGCTGCTTGGTAGAGAATTATTGCCTGTTGACATGACAGGCATTAGCAAATTGTCAAATCCCTGCTGTCTGCATCCCTGCCAAGCCTGGAGAGCTTCCCTTACCACTGCTCTTGTCCCCAGCTAATGAGGCCTATGAGCTCTCTGTCCCGTGGTCTGGTCCAAAGCATCAGCCTGGTGTTGTCTTTTTCAGGTATTTACCCACCACTTCCAAACATGAACCCCATGTACATGCCACCTCCACCGCCCTACTCTGGGGCACCTCCTGCAGGATCCTCAGCCCCCTCAGCTCCCCCAGCCTGGGTGAGCCCAGGAATGCCAGGTAAATGGGATTGGGCGGTTGCCAGGGTCTGGGTGCAAATGGTGCCTGGGGGCTTGGGCTGAGGGTAGCCTGGGCACAGCATGGGGTGGAGAAGCTGTTGTTGCAAGAGCTCCAAGTCTTCTGTAGGGAGCTGCTCAGCCTTGCACTGCACAGCTTGTGGTCAGCCCTAGCCAGCTTTCCTGAGCTGCTCTGAGTTCTAACCCAGCTTGCTGCAGTTCCTGTTGGCTCCTTGGGCCTTTGTTGCCTCCTTGGAAGAGGTGAGGCTGGGGAGAAGGCTCTGGGGCTAGGGCCATTCCCTCAGCTATTTAAGGTGGCTTCTATTCCTTCCTTTCCAGGAGGCAGTAAGGCCATGGAAGCTGCTTCCAGTGCATATTACAACCCTGCCAACCCACACAACGTGTACATGCCCATGGTGAGTATCATACCTGGTCTTCATGTGCCCACTCCTTCCTCTGTCAGTAGCAGGGATGGTGCTTTGCTTTCTTAGCAAAGTCTAGTGTACCTTCATGTTGAACATGCACAGAAAGTATGCACTTTTCTGGGAGGGAGGCTCCCATGAAGAAGGCTGGTTATAGTTTCAGTCAGGAAAGGAGGAAGGCCTTAAGATTGATCCAGTAAAAGCCATTTACTACCTGTCTTACTCCTAAAGGAATAACAGACTTGCATGGGCACAGAGAAAGCACAGAGCTCTTTGCATCCACTGGGCCTGAAAATGAGGAGAATTAAAGAAGAATAGGTCACTTAAGGATGATGGCATGTGGGTTTCTGTTTTGCTTTCTTTCTGGGCTGCATGGAGACTCTTACTGTTCAGTCAGTGACAGCCAGTAGGTTGTCTGTAGCCTCCATCTGGTACATGGCAGTCTGGCTGTGCCCCTCACTGCCTTGCTTGGCTCTGGCAGGCTGGAGACTGATGGAGCAGCAAAGCTGGCCCTCAGCCTGGGGTTTGCTGTCTGCTGGGTCAGAGCTATGAGCTTCAACAGGGACAAAGCCCTGGAAGGGAAGGGAGGATGGCATTTAAAACAGATTAAATGATCCATTTGCAGTAGACCATTTGTTACCTGGTTTTGAGGGGACTTTTCCTAGAAATGTTATGGAGACAGCATGTATCATGGAACATAGCTGATACTAGAGAGGAATGGTGTGCTGAAATGACAGCTTAAACCATAGAACTTGGTTCTGTCTGTAGCTCACTGCAGGGCACTACCTTTCAGGTGAGCCAAGCCTGGGAATGACTGGAAAGAGCTGGTCATAAAACAAGCGTGGTTGTTGACTTTACTGTATCTCTTTCCAGGATCAGCCACCTCCTTATGCACCTCCTGAGGATAAGAAGAACAACTAACAGAAGGAAATTGGCCTCCCACATTCTCTCTCCCTGAAGACAACTTGGCTGTTAGTACCCCTCAAGTTAGCATATCTCTAGATCTCTGTTTCTCTACAATAGATACAGTGTTGGGCAGCTGAGCACCTGCCCTCCTTAAATATTCAGTCAGTGGCAATACACAGCAGGACAACAGCACTTTCCTACTTACTTGCTTTATCTCATGGGGTTGAAGGACTAACCTTTTGCTCTGCCATTGGCTCGAGGAGAGAGATGGACTTCTTATTAAACTATATCACATGGCTAATCTAGGACTAAAATGTGAAGGCTCTGGGATCTTGTTGGAGTAAAACAACTTGTAATGCCAAACTTTTGACCTGTGAGGCACCATCCAGGAGGAAAGGTGTAGAGAGCTATGAGGTTCCCTGCATAGATCCTAGGTGTCCTAGAAGGGTGTTAAATTTCCTTAAATTCTAGGGCAGTTCAGTGTGAGGTGGGACTTTGAAAATCCTGTATTGTGTTGGAAGTGTGTGGCATTCTGGACTAACAGTTGAGGGCTCATGACCTTGGGAAGTGCATTCGAAGAGATGCTGAAGCACTTGGCTACACAAGAGGCAAAGGTCCCAAGGGTCCCAATCAACCTGTCTTTGTAGCCATTGAATAGAGAAGCAAACAAAGGTGTGCCTCAGGGCAGTGATCTCATAGACTGGTAGGCCTGAGGATCAGTCTGTCTTTTCCCTGTCAGAGCAGGCTCCATATCTGTGCAATGATCCTGTGTCAAGCATAATGGAGTCAAGTGCTGCACGGGAGGCTGCCTGCCTTGGAGCAAAATATGTTACATTAGGCAGATGACCTGGCACTAGCCTTGTCAGGAGACAAGTCCTGCAGCCCTGGCTCCCTCTGCTGAGCAAACTTGCACTGTGTGCTACCTCCACAGGGGAAAACTGGCCTTCATCTTTTCCTGCAGCTGCTGGAGCCAGGCTGTGGGTGCCCACATCTGAGCAACGTGGGCAGGTGGGCACTGTAATGCCAGAGGTGGTTGCTTACAGGTGCAGTGCCCTCGGCTGGGAACTGCTGTCTGGGTGGGAGTTACTAATGCTTGGCTCTCTTGCAGAGACTCTGGCTGCTCAGCCACAACCTTTCCTTTTTCCTTAGGACATAGTGCCGTTAAACCTGCGCTGAAGAGAGTCTCTAGTCTGGTGGAGACCCTTGTGATCCTTTACTTATAGGGTGATTGTATTTCTTCCTACAGCCTCCCTACCTTCTCAAGGAGGGGGAAGGACTGTTTTCCCTCTTACTTCCTGTATGGCAGGCTTCTCCTGCAAGTCAGGTTTGCACAACTTAAAAGTATGAATTCCTAAAGCAGTTCCACATGGGGGGGAAGTAAGTTTCCTTATCTATAAACACTTTTTTTCTGAGATATTCTAACAAATCTGTATTTAAAAAAACAAATCAACCATGAATGTTTGTAACTTTTTGAATTGCACTTTAATACAGGAGTGTTGATACCTTTATCTGCCAGTTCACTGCTGTGTGTGTTGTGTTGACCTTAATTCTTCCATACTGCACAGAAGGCTGGAATGAACTACAACCACTAGTGCTGTTCCCTCGGGTCACTTGTGGGTATGTGGTATGTCCCTGGTATGTGGCTAAGCTGGACCTGGAATCAAGTAATTGGGGGGAATGAAGAAGGTGAGGCTTTATCCCCTTGCTGCCTGGGAAGGGTGGAAGGCTGGCTGGTGCCTGTGGTTATGCCCAGGTATCCAGAAGTGGCATATGTTAATATCCCATCACTGCATGTAGCAGGGGCTGTGTCACCACACTGCTACTCCCTACAGCTGCATTCATAGCACCTTTTCTATGTGTATTACAGCAGAGAGGAGACCTTTAAAGTCTTTAAAAGAAACTCCTTGCTAGCAATTTTTTTCCAGCAATGGAAAAATAAATATATAATAAGGAAAATGGCACTTGGCTATAGACTGTAAAATCTGTTTCCCCTTGTGCCAAGGAATGCCGCTGCCCTGCTGAACATGATGTAACTACTGGAAAGCCATTTCCTACTCTGCATCAGTCCAGTTTCTGACAGGAAACCAGTTCTATTTCCGAGCATAGTTGTTCCTGTTTTGAGGTAATGACCCTGTAATCCTACATTAACCAAACAGCTATAGCTTGCAACACATGAGACAGAGTCTGTGATCTACTTTCCTTTATTTCAATCAATTTGCCTCAATCACTCCCCAAGAACAAAGCCAGCTCCTTGTTTTGTTAGCAAGTCCTTCCTTATTAGAACTGCAAGCGTTGTGTTCAGTATCTTGACCCTGCACCCCAGAGAAAGCTTCTGGAAGAGGCCAGAATCAACTGTTTGGTCCTTCAGGAACCAGAATAGACAGATGACCAGGAGCCCTCCCACAGCTGAAAAGAAATAGAGAATTTTTTTCCCCTAATCTAAGATGCGGTATTTCCCCAGTCTGAGGCTTAATCTTGTGTCACTTAGAACTCCTCCACAGGTAGTCTGCTGTATGAAGGTGAAGCAGTTGAGGGTTTTAGAGTGTCCTGACACTCACTTCCAGTTTATTAGTGCAGGCTCCTCCTCAGGATAGGGCTATGGATGCAAGGGCCCTTGGGAGAAGAAGCCCTTCCCTGAGAAACCCTGACTTTTCAGCCTGCTGGAGTAGGATCTGATCCTCCTTTTAGCAGAAATTTCCTTCTAGAGGAAGCAGGACACAACTTTCAGCTTGGAGGCACCTGTGACCAACTCCCAACCCAAAAGACCACCTCAACTGAGTATCAGCATCTTCCTGCCAACACTCCTACACAGTGTGCTGTGGCTCTGTGGTTTTTGGTGTGTACCACAGCATGGCTCCTGAGGTTGTGCATTGCTCATGGAGATTTTTGCTCTGCTGTAAACTTCTACCAGAGGGGCTTTAAAACAATGCTAGCATGCACACTAGGGTGCAGTAGTGCTGGCCTCTAGGATCGTGGCAGCAGGATCAGGCCTGCAAAGCCTCACTGCACAGGGCCATTATGCCTCCAAGAGCTCTTGGTCCTGGTGGGGATATGTGGGAGGGATGCAGCCCTGCTGACAGCTCCTTATTCTAAACCAAGCTGATTATAACAAAAGAAAGAAGGTGACGAAGTCTGATCCTTGAGGTTAATGCCATCACACTTGGGGGGTGAGGCCAAGAGAAAAGAGAAAAGGGGATGTCACAACCCTAGGAGATACTAAAGCACCCAAAGCCTTTCTGCAAGTGTAGTTCAAACAGCCCCTGCAGCAGCCAGTAGTATCCAGCTCAAAGCAGTGAAGTTCTCAGGTGTCAGAGCTGACAAACTTCAGTAGTGGCTGGACTCCACTTGTATGGCATCTTCCACAGGAGGATCTCAAAAGGCTTTGCAATCACCGAGGCACCGTGCTCTGCACACCCTTAGGCAGTGGGCAACAAGAATTCCTGATTTACACAGACGGAGCAGACATCAAGCTGGTACCAGGGGATAGTCACTGCCCAGCATTGCTGGGCTCACCAGCAAAAGGCACTTGTGCAGTGCAGAGCCACATGCCCCGGGGTCTCACGGCTCACCCTGGCTCCACACCCCATCCACTGGGCCCTGTCACAGAAGGGCTGGGCGGAAACCCTCGCCAGGGGCTTGCTGTCTGGCAACATGCCAGGGTTGTACCGGGAGTGCCATGGGACGGAGATACCACATCACCACCCCCGAGGGGTTAATAATGACTGAGAAGTTGTCTGCTGTCTTTAAAGCCCCGATGATCTTCCCAACGTACACGTCTTGTACCTGAAAGAGAGAGATGGAGCTACCAGCAATTACAGACCTTTCATCCTGGGGTCCAGCTGGTCACTTAAATGGCATAGCAGGACAGGGCACAGCAGTGGGCAACAGAAGAGTGACCCAGTGGGCAACTGCCCCTTCATCCCAGAGGCATGGAGTGAGAGTACTCCCTCTCACCCCCTCAAAATGCATACAGATCTGGAAGAGGTGGATCCATGTGACATGGGACTGCCCTGCTATGCAGTGTGCTAGGGCTCACCTCATACACAGCATCCTCAGGGAAGTGGAGCTTGGCCAGGCTGGTGGTATAGTGGAAGGGCATATCTGTCCTCCGGCTGAAGAACACAAGGGCGCTGGCAGCCTGGGACAGTGGGCGCAGAAACACCTCGATGTGGGATTTCTCCTAGGGGTGGGGATAGGTGAGTGAGGCAGAGTTGCTAGAAGCAGTGTAACTTCTGACTTTGCCCTGTGGGGCTGCTACACCAGCAGGCCCACAACTCCCGCAGCTCTCCTGCTCCTGTTTCTCTGCATTGCTTCCCTCTCCCTCCTTATTTTGATGCACTGTGCTACTCTCTCTCCGTCTGCTCTCCCAAATGCATCTGCTTTCCCCCTAACCTTGACAATCCTGCGCCCCTGGATTCCCAGGGGGTCCTGGTTGATCTGGATCATCAGGCGGTTCTGCAGGATCTCCTTGGCACTGGCGGAGATGGTGCGGAGATCCGTGGACATGAGGAGCGGAGCTGCCATCACTGTCCACAAAGCCATTTGGGAGCGTGACTGCTCATAGCTAAGGCCAAAGTTTCCAATGATGAGCTGGAGGGGAGATGGTGAAAAGACAGAAAAAGCAGAAAAAGGTTAGAAACTTGTCTGCTTGTCACCCATGGTGATGCTGCTTCCTGCTGGGAGGGAACGAACAACGGAAACCTCACACACTTTTGCTTCCCCTTAAGTAGTCCACCACTGCTACCACAGCCACCAGGAGATCTCATCCCTGCTAGGAACATACATTCAAATGCACTCATTAACACCCTTTGTTTCACCACTATTTGCCCTCAGGCTGTGCAGGGAAGGACAAGAGCACCTGGAGAACTTGAGAGGCAAATTCAAGTGGTGAAGGGTTCATTGCAACCACGGGTTTTTCCCACAGCTTAGCCAAGGGCAACACCAGCTTTGCCTCTGCAGCAACAGGGCTCCTGCTCCTGGAGCTCTTCCTTTGCCCTGCCCCTAGAAGAGATCCCTGGAGATCCTCAGACAGGGTCAAAGCGCCCACCACCTGGCCGCACCATGTCCGGGTCGTTCCAGTGACCGGGGCCAGCTGCCGGCTGCAGCACGTCCTGGTTTGCGAAGAACCAGTCCACGATGGAAAGTACACTGTCCCAGGAGTCCTGGATGTCGTCATAGTTACGCCACAGGTTGCAGATCTCTGCCAGGATGGTGTAGTTCACCTGACAAGGAGGACAGTGTCAGGCAGGAGAGAAAAAAGAACTGTTCTGCAAGGTGGGGGAGGCAGGGGCAGCACTGTTGAACTGTTGAGAGCTGCACTGCCCAGCAAGTGTGTGAAAGGGAGAGGAATCGGGAGAAGGGCGAGAAGCGAAGAGTAAGGAGGTAAGACAGAGTCATATCCCACTATGTCTGGGCACACCCCAGTACGATAGGATATCTGGCAAAACAACCATAGAGGCCATGGGGAAATATGATAACCTATCAGCTACAAGAATGAGAGCAGCTCAGGACTGATTCAAAAAGTGAGAGGAAATACGTGAGTGCAACCAATTCTCAAGAAACATACATTAGGAAGATTATCCTATTTCAAGCACTGAAACCAGACAGGATTGTCTCACAAGAAGACTGTCAGGACCAACCCCACACCATCTGAGTAGGGTGGAGAGGATACACCCCAGAGCCTTCTTCCCACAAACTCCCATCACCTAGGCCTATCGGGACCCCCAAGTGTCCCTGGGTGCCTGGCAGGAAGGCCACATTTCCTCTGGGGACCTGCAACACCATCCAGGGGTGGAAAAATAAGTGGGGTGTAACACCCTGCTCCTGGTCCTCCAGCAAGAGTTCCTCCAGGGTACAGGGGACACAGGAACTTGCCAACAGATGGGAAAACCCTTACCTTGGGGGGAAGACCCCCCTGATATGCTGGCCAGCTGCAGGAGTAGACAATGGGGCGGCCTGTGGCGTTCAAGGCCCTCGCCATTTCTGGGTATCCTTAGGGAGAGAAGATGACATCCAGTGAAGGGGGTGCAGCAGCTGGCCAGCATATCATACATGTCCCAGTAGCAGCCTTTGTCCCAGCCCACTGAGAAAGGGGAATACCAGGCTAGCCTGGCTTCCTTCCTTATACCAGCTTACACAGACTCCCCTCCTCTTTTCCCAACAGTTGCAATAGGAGGCACAAGGGAAGAACTGGCTGGCCGAGTGTTGCTGCAGAGGGCCAGCTGTCCTGAACCAAGCAGCAGGGGGAAGAATGCCAGAGGCTGGTGAACTTTTACCCTTTGCCTGCTCCTCTGCAGACGAGTAGCACCCATCCAGCTTCAGCATGTCCACACCCCACGCTGCAAAGGTCTGGGCATCCTGCTTCACATCTTCCAACATGGTGCCTGGGTAGCCCCCACAGGTGAAGATGCCCAGGTCACCATAAATGCCCAGCTTCAGGCCCCTGGCATGGACCTGTGAGGAGAGCAGAGCTGCAAGGAGCAAATTAAGGGATCCAAGGTGTCTCCCAGGTACCAGAGTCCTCTATTCCTTCCCAGCTCTCCCACCATACTGGCATGGGGACAGAGATCCCCAGTGGCCCCCAGCAGGCACTCACATAGTCAGCCAGAGCCTTAATTCCACTGGGAAATCTCTTGGGGTCAGGAACCAGCTGTCCGGCCGCGTCCCGCTGCTTGGCAGACCAGCAGTCGTCAATGTTGACGTACTCGTAGCCCAGCTCCCTCCAGCCATCCTCTGCCAGCCTGTCTGCCATCTCGAAGAAGAGCTGCTCGCTGTGGATTGAGGAGACATGGCAGGCTGAGACCCTGCGACCCTTGTGCCTCACCAGGTGAGGTAGGCAGAGGGATTTGGGGGTTAACTGGGGACTCTGGAGGGCTGGTCCGGGCCATAGGAGGGTCTCCAGCGCTCCCATATAAACCCTGTCCGTGTTTATTGACCTCACCGAGGGGGAAGTGTTTCCCCGACTGCCTGAAAAGCCTGGCCACATCCTTCAGCTCTGGGGGCTCTCCAGCCTAGCACCTTCTGAGCCTCCCGCCTCCCATGCACCATCCACCCTGGGGTCCCAGGGGTGCAGACGGCACCAGAGCCATCCCGGGCCTGAAGTTCGACCTGACCGAGCCCCGTCCGCTGACCTGATGCAGTTGCGGGGATCCGCCTGGCAGTCCACGTTGCAGCGGAACCTCTCCCAGGACATCCAGCCCATGGGGGGAGTGCGCGCCAGCCCGTTCTCCAGGGCCACGGAGGGCAGCGCCAGGGCCAGGGCCAGCCCGCTCAGTACCATCGCCTCCATCGCTGCCGCGGCGGCACAGAGCGACTCTCCCGGCCCCGGCCCGGCCCCGCTCACATGATGCCGTCCGCATCAGCTGACCGGCCGCCCACGCCTCCGCGCGCCCGCAGCCACCGCGCCCCGCCGGTATTGCACCCCACAGCCGTGCCACCCCATTAATATCGCTCCCCCCAGCTGCACCCTGTCCGTGCAGCACCCCACTGCTGCTGCACCTCGTAGCTGGTACCCATCAGCACTGCGCCCAGCCCGTACTGCACCCCACTGCAGCTGCACCCCGTTGCTGGCACCCTGTCACCGCCGCCCCCGTGCCTGCTGCACCCTAACAGTGACTCTGGGAGCGAGGGGTTTAGGTGCCCCCCAGGTGGGGACCCCCAGAGGTGTCGGGTGGAGCAAAGGGGTGCGGGAGGACGCGGCTCCGGTCTGGCTGCGGTGTCCCCGGCCCCCCCGCTCTTCCCCGGCCGCCGGCGGGGCGGTGCTGCCGGCGCGGCGGNCGCCGTCGCAGGGGAGGCGCTGGGCAAGGGCTAGGTGGCGCCGGGGCCGGGCCGGGACAGGGCGGCGGCGAGGCGGGAGCGGCCGCGGAGCCGCGGGGGTCGCAGGCACACGACGAACACACACACGGAGGGACAAACACACACACACACACACACACACACACAAAGACACGCGGCCCCGTTGCACAGGCGTGCGCCCGCACACAAAGACACAGAGCACGGCACACGTGGGACCCCCACAGTCCCCTCGCGTCAGGGCCGGCCTCGGCCGCCCCGGCTGTCCGCAGCCTGAGTGTGCCAGGCTGGAAGCTCCCCAGGGCAGAGCACCTCCAGGGAACAGCCTTTCCTTGTGTCTGATCGGGGTCTTGGGCGTTTTTCAACTGGGGTCCATGTCCCCATGTTCTCAGCCGTGCCCCGCAAGCCCTGATGGAAGAGAGAGGCTCCGGGAGGGATTCTGGATGTTGCTCAGCAGTGGGGAGCTCCTAGTGCCCAAATCTGTTCTGGGAGTGGTGGCTGTGGTTTGTTTTCTGCATATTTCTATGTGTGGAGTTTTAGCGGTTGGAAATCCTTTTGCAATTGAACAATCCACAAAGGCTGTGCTGGCTCTTTACTTCAAGGCTCTGTCCTCCTTGACTTGCTGAGTTTCCTGCCACAGGGCCTCCACAAATGGGGCAGTGACAGCCTCTACAAAACATTTCTTTTTTTTCTTTTATTGGACCCAAAACAAACCCAGGAGCCAGAAAACAAACCCACAGGAGCACTGGCCTAAGCTGGGATGGGGCTCAGGCTTTGAAGCGAGTGCGCATTCCCCCGGTTTTGCCATCCCAGTTTCCAGTGCAGCTTGCCTGCACTGAGGACCCTGGATTTCTGGGGTGGGTGTGACACAGCTCTTAGCTCTGTCAGTCCCAAACTATCCTGGTTTGTAACTCCTTCTTCTTCATCCTTTTCTTCCAACAAAGGATGTTGCTCATCACGCTGAAGCTTTGGACACCCTCGGCTAGGGAGCAGCCTGGCCAAGGAAGACAGCAAGGGTTTGCAGTCTGACCTGCACAGCTGGGACGGCACCTTGCACCCCACTGCTGGTGAACCTGCTGGGGCTGGGAGTTCTGCTGCCAGGAGGGCTGGTGGGGGTGGGTGGTCCTGCATGGAGACAGGGAGTAGGGAAAGGGGGCAGAAGTGTAAGTTCCTTGGGTCTGAAACATTCTCCTCATCCTGCCTTCTAATAGAGAGCAAAATGAGTGCCTCCCAGGCAGAGAGGCAAATTTCTTTGATGTGCCCCATTAAAAACCAGCAAAGTAGGTCACTTGTGGAATAAGAAATGAAACAGTGGCGTTGGTGTTCCCAGGGAAGGCAGGTGTCTGGGTGGTGACGCTCTGGCAGTGACCTCCTCTTTGCAGCAGCAAGGAACCGGCCTGCCCTTTGTAGGGGTACCTTCTGGGTTAGACACTGTCCTGTATCAGTGGCTGCTGAAGTCAGGGCTGCTTTTCCCTGGGAGCAGGATCAGGCCTCTTCTGGTAAGGCCAGTGACATGCTCCTCACACCAAGACAACCTCTTCCCCCTCTCTTCCTCAGCTCCTAGGTGGGGAGATGAAGCTGAATGAGCGGAGCGTGGCCCACTATGCCACCTGCGACTCGCCCGCTGACCACGCTGGCTTTCTGCGCAAGCGGGTGGAGCGGCACCACCACCATGCCCACCACCATGGCACCTCCTACCAGCGCCGCTGGTTTGTCCTCAAGGGCAACCTCCTCTTTTACTTCGAGGAGCGGGAGAGCCGGGAGCCCGTGGGACTGGTGGTCCTGGAGGGCTGCACTGTGGAGCTGTGCGAGGCCGCTGAGGAGTTCGCCTTTGCCATCCGATTTGATGACGCTGGTGCCAGGGCTTATGTGCTGGTGGCCGATGGGCAGGCCGCCATGGAGGCCTGGGTGAAGGCACTCTCACGGGCCAGCTTCGACTACATGCGGCTGGTGGTAAGGGAGCTGGAGAAGCAGCTGGAGGAGGCCTGCAAGAGCTTGGCTGCTTGCCGTAAGTCTCCACAGAGGTCCTCCTCCTCCTCTGGCAGGAAGAGGCATCTCTCCAATCCTGCCTTGCAGCCTCTCCAGGAGAAGCCCACCACCTTGGAGAATGGCTATTCCACATGGAGTAGTGGTGGCTGTGTTGCCAGTGGGGTCACCTGCAGTGACCACGATGGGGGGCAAACGAAGCCCCCACCTCTGCCTCCACGCCGGCGCTCGGCCGCCGGCAGTGCCACAGGATCCCCAGCACCTGGCCTCTCACCAGCCATGCTGGAGTGCCCAGTGTCACCGGAAACGATCTGCTTCTCCAAGCTGCACAACTGGTACGGGCAGGAGATCGCAGTGCTGAGACGGGAGTGGCAGGAGAGGCAGAAGAGGGGACACCCGTGACTGGGGGCGCAGGACACAAGTCACTGGCCAGCTGATGCCCGGCAGCCTGTCCTGCATACAGGAAGAGTGAAGTGAGGGATGCTGCTTGCCCCCTGCCCTCATGAGTGGCTAAGTGTGCAGTGTGTGTATGCTTCACTTGGGAGGAACTCAAATCTCCTCTAAACCTCACATTTAATTTCTATGAGGCTTTATACAGCCAGAGAGTGTGTAACACCAGGGGAGCCACCTTTATTTAAACTCTCTCTGCTGGAAATAGGAGCTGCCCAAATCAGCACATATGCAATGAACCTCAGCCAACAGGCTTGGCCACCTGCTGTCCTGACATGATGGATGCTCTGGGTGTTTCATCCCCTACCTCTCCTTCACCATGTTTTTTTTTGTTTTGTTTCTCAATGTGGAAATTTGCTTTTGGTCAGTGCTTATTACTGTCCATGGTCTTGTGCCAAAGTCCTTCTGCCTTTGTTCTTTTGCAGCAGATAAGGCTGGGCTCTTATGAAGTGCCTCTGACAGGCCACTGGCACCGGTGCGTGCCTCCAGCCCTGTGCCTCTCTCACTACAGGACATGTGAGCCACTGCAGCTGTTGCTGGCCCAGCAGCTGGGGCTTGTGCATTGTTTTTTTTACTTTAATCTGCACTAACCCTTCTTTCAGCTACATCCTTCAGGATGTGGATATCATGGTCTTGCAACTGTCTCTTTGTGTGCTCATAACTCAGCAGCAAGCCTGAAATAGAGACACAGAGCGTGGCCTGAAGCCACAGCGAGGACACCAGGAGCTCCCCAGGGCTGATCTGGACTCTGTCAAGTGGTAACCAAGCCTGCTAATATCTCTGGCTCAAGGTTTCCCTGTTCCTAAACAGGGATGCTAAAGCCTCTTTGCTTGGGCAGGAGTAAATTTCTCAGCCTTTGCTTAGACCACAGGCCCTGCAAAGTGCCATACAGGGCTCAGTCAGCTCATCGGGCTGCTTGCCCACAGGGTGTCCAGAGCCACACTCCTGCAGGGCCTCTCTCAGTGTCGTGGCTCTGCCCAGGTCCTGGCAGTGCTGCGCAGTTGGAGGAGAGGCTTTGAAGGAGTGGGGAGGGAGAGAGGGCTGGTTTCAGGAGGAGAAGTGAAGGTGTGGGAGTGAGTTATGGGTGTTGGCAGTGTCTGGGCTTGCCTCTCCAGTGTCAAAGCCATATCGCTGCCTTGTACCAAGCCTGCACCTGGCCTGCACCTGGCCTGCCAGCACTTCCCTCTGATTTCATGTCAGCATTGCTTGGCTGATCTCTGCAGGACATCCCATCCTCCCAGCGGGCTGGGAGGGCTGCAGGGAGGGCATGCCTGTCACCTCACTATGGAAACAGACTTGTCCATCAGTAGGTCAGAAACCTTGGCCACAAGGCACACGGTACATGTAGGTGGGTGCCAAGTCCAGGGACTGGAACACCCTTGGGATGTGGTTTAAAAATCTCCCTTATCTAGTTGCATGCTTCCCATCTAAAAACATTAAACCTGTTTTTATTGTCCTGTTTTATTAAAGAGCTTTGCTAGGAAAGCAAAAGCCCATTTCAGATCATGACTGGCCGGAACCTTTCTGGACTTAAACACACTCGGCTTCCTACTTTGCAATAGCCTGTAGAGATAGCCAATGCAGAAATCAAATTAATTCTGTTAACTCTTGGTGCCTTTTAAAATATGTCTCTTGTAGTTTTGGATGATGAGCTTCCAGCCTTCTGCCTAATTATGGCTCAATGGTATATTAGAGGAAATCAGATCTTAAATTAGATCCTCCAAATGACTTTGGGCAGTGAGAGTGTAACCTTTGCTTGCAAGTAACGCAATCCAGTCCTCTCCAGTTCGTGGTTGTATTACTTCACAGTAAAGGTCTTCAAGTTTGGGAGGATTCTTTTTGTTCTGCTTTTGTGAAAACAGTTCAGAAAAATCAGGAGCAGGTGGCCATGGGGCAAGGCCCTGGCTTCATCAGCAGCTCAGCTGGTTGGACATAGGGGCCATTTCTGCCTCCCTACCTTGCTGCTTGAAGAGTTCAGTACTGCAGCATTCCTGGTTGCAGATGTGTCCCTTTTCCCATGCCAGGACAGCAGCATCAGGGTATTGCACTTCCTGGTGCCTCCTTGCTCTGAGCATGGATATTTTGGGACCAAGGTCAAATTTGTCAAGCATTTTCCTGTGGTTATTTTTTTTTTTTAATGTAATACAGGGAGAATATTCCTGATGTCTCAGATTAACATAAGGCAGATTGACAGTAAAGACTCAACTTCCAAAACAAATTAAAATGTAGTGGCAGTTCCTACATGAGACCCAAGAATTGGGAGTGACTTGAAAGGGAAGATAAATTAACAAAGCCAATTCTGTCAGAACTGAAACTGAGACAGTATTATTCATTTAAGGGCAGTTTCACTTCTAAGAAGCTTAGTTTGTTTTAATAAGCCAGGATTGTGCTCGTAACACTACTAAAGAGCTTACATGTAATGCTTTAATCTGTCCCATTCAAATAGCACAATTTCCACACTACCTACCTTTGCATTAGCCCATATCCCAGCTAAATCCCAGATCCTGCAAATGAGGCGCTGCGCTCTGCTTTCTGTCTGATCGCCTTTGGAGTAATTTTGTGTTTTCATTCTGCAGTGCAGACAAGAAGATGGCTGAATCCTGATCCACATTTATGCTCAGCCCAGCCATCCATGCCTGGGTCTTTGCTAGGTCTCTATAGCACTGTGTGACTTTGGATGCGCTTGATCAGGTTTCCTCACCATCCCACTGTTGTAGCAGGGTTGGCCCTTTTCTGAGTGAAAAGGGCCATAATTGGAGCCATGCCCAAATTTGTATGCGAGTACAGGTTTTTTAATGACCACTGCCACTTGCTTCATTAGGCAGGAAGAACCTGAGTGCTGCACTGCCTCCTTGGAGATGGAGGCTATGGAGCCAGCCCAGCTGAATTGGTTTGTGCTGGCAGTGCCTTTGAAGCAGCCCCCAGGCAGGAGGTCAGGATTTCAGCTTCCTGAGGTTGAACATTCAGCTGGCTAATGGAGCAGCCTGTCTGTCTTTCTGCGGGCAGAGATTATTACAGGAAAGGCAGAGAGTTTTCACTGCACATTGTCCCTGGCAGCAAAATAACACTGATTGCCACCTAGGGTTTTTCTCCAGTTGCTCAGGTTTGGACTGTTTCACCTCCTGCCTCCATTTTCCCTTTTTATTTTTAAAAATAGAGAATGTCTATCTAAACAGGTTCCTTGGCAAAGGGGGCGATGAACACTGAAGTTGGATGGGTACTTTTCTTGAAGTACTGAAGCAAGATCCTTTTCTAAGAGTTTTCTTTAGTGCACAAGCGATGAGAGAAAAGTGCTAAAATTTAAAAGAAATTGAAAGAGGAAGGGCAATTCTGACATGGCCTTTGTGAGCTGTGCTGGGAAGGGCTCCCAATCCTGCTAAAATAGTTTATTAAATCTTTACATTTTTCTGAGGCTGGCATTTCAGATTTGAGCCTGTGATATATAATTTCTGCACTTTTTTTTTTTTTTTTAAAAACTCTGCAGTTTTCCACTGAGTCCAGGTGAAGAGTAACCTGAAGGTTTTACCCGTGGCCACTCTTAGCCATGTGGTGGACAATCATGGCCAAGATTAGACATTTTGCGTTACAGTAGCTACTGCAGTGATAGTGCCTGGGGGAGCCACCCCTCAATGTTACCTCTCTCGGCTGCCTTTGCAGAGAAGCTGAAAAAAACCCCACTGAAATGCACGGGGGCGTCTTTCACCAGCAGCACCGAACTTGTGTTCTCTCCGCACAATTACCTGGAAACACTACGAGCAACTCCCGCCTTTCCAAGTGCTTCTATTTTAAGTAGGACGTGTTCCTTTTTTTAGCAGGCGGTTTTGCATGCGCCTTTGTTTTACACGCGGAACTTGTATTATACATTGCGTTACGTTGTTTAGAGTTTGTTTTACACGCGGAACTTGTATTATGCCTCGCATTACATTGTTTAGAGTTTGTATTTTATGCCGCGAAGCCGAATAAACCGGTTTGATTTGTAGCCCGTGCGCTGCCAATGGAGACATGAAGGCCCCGGGCGCGCCTGCAGGGCCGGGCCATTCCCGCCCGGCCCGGTTTTCCCGTTATCGGGAGGCTGCGGGAGGCGGCCCAGGCCCTCTCTCGCCCCGAGGCACCGAGAAACGCCCCCAGACCCCGGGGGCGGAGGGGGGCGCGGCCTCGCCCCGCGCGTGCGCAGCGCCGATCTCGCCGCCTCCCCACAAGCCTCGCGAGATCCCAGGTGACGCCTGGGCTCGGCCGCGGCTCGGGGCAGGCGGGACGATGGCAGCGGCAGCCGGGCGGCTCCTAGCGGCGACCGTGGCTCGCTNCCCGGGGCGCCACCGTCACCCGCAGCGGCGCCATTTTGCCCAAGCCGGTTAAGGTGAGTGAGGGGCGAGCGGGCGGGGGCGGAAGCGGTGGCCAATCGGTGCGGGCGCAGCTGCTGTGGGCGGGGCGGTGGGGGTGAGTGACAGTGCCTGGGGCCAATGAGCGGGGGGGCTGCGGGCGGGGATGCGGAAGCGGTCGGCAGCGGGAGGGAGACGGGAGTGGCCCCGCGAGTGTGCGGGACTCACCCGGTCCGTGTCCCCCCGAGCAAGGCAGCGCTGCGGCGTAAGGGGGACACCAACACCCGCCTACGCACCGCCCTTTGTCACCGGCGACCGCCTTCCCCTTCCCGAGCCAGGGGTGTTCCCTGCCCCGGGCTGCCCGCTCGCTGCTGCGGGAATGTTTGTAATTCTGTAATACTATAATAAAGCGCGGTGCGGTGACCGGAGCTTGGCACTAGGGACGCAGATCGTTCTTCGGGCCGCTTCCCGGGCCCTTCGCGTGCCTGTGGAGCCGGGACTGCGCCGCTTCAGCCAAAGCGCGACTTGCTTGGATTTAAAGATCCACTTTTTATAATCGACTCCTTGCAGACGCCCTTTGGCCTCCTCAGAGTGTTCAGCGTCGTGATCCCTTTCCTGTATGTTGGTACTCAGATCAGTAAGAACTTTGCAGCCTTACTTGAAGAACATGATATCTTTGTCCCAGAGGATGACGATGATGATGATTAAAAGGTATGTCATTAAACTACACCAGCAATCTAATTGTTTGTGCTTCCCGTTTGGCTTGGGGCAGGGGGGAGAATCTCAGACAAGGAAATATTAAACACGTGGACACGGTTATGCCTTTGGCTGTGAACTGTTTTGTTTTGTACCAGAGTAGGGCAGAC
The DNA here is from genome assembly GCA_013398275.1 of Promerops cafer. Lineage (NCBI taxonomy): Eukaryota > Metazoa > Chordata > Aves > Passeriformes > Nectariniidae > Promerops > Promerops cafer. The sequence goes on along the minus strand of VZSE01014770.1, from coordinate 497,783 downwards.
TGGTATCTGTGCAATCTCCACACCATGCATTTCTTAGACTGGAAAAACTGATGGTGTTTTAGATCTTGTCAGCTGAATCAGAAATAAAATGTAGTCAGTGAGGGTCTATACTGCAGACAACAGAGAGACTACAGTGTTCCTACGTTACACACCCAAAGAAGGACAACAGAGCTGCTGAGGGGTTTGAAGCACACCTGTTACGAGGAGTGGCTGAGGGAGCTGGGGCTGTTTAGCCTGGTGAGAAAAAGGCTCAGGAGAGAGCTTATCACTGTCTACAACTACCTGAAAGGAGGCTGTAGCCAGGTAGGGCTCAGTCTCTTATCCCAAGTAACAAGCAACAGGACAAGAGGAAATAGCCTCAGGTTGTGCTAGGGGAGGTGTAGATCGGATATTAGGAAACACTTCTTCAGGGAAAGGGTTGTCCAGCATTGGAGCAAGCTGCCCAGGAGGTATTTAAATGAGGTGTAGGTGAGGCACTTAAGGACATGGTTTAGCAGTGGACTTGGTAGTACTGGGTTAACAATTGGAAATTGTGGACTTGAAGGTCTTTTCCAACCTAAACAATTCCATGATTTTGTTCTACTTTTTTTACCAGTTTAAAAGTCTTCTCCTAACTCACAGAATGACTCTTTTAAAACAGTCACTTACTGTCTGAAATTCTGATATAGGTGAACAATTTAAGAGAATTTCGGAACCCATCAGAACTGTCTGGTGGGTGTTACAACACTGATCTCTGGAGTAGCTGGACCATTCAGACTCATTGCAGAAAGGAAGAATGGAATTAATTCACCTTAATCTGCACTATGCTACACTTTCTACCATTTTCTATTATTCTGTTTAGCTTGCTCCTGTGTAAAGATTTGAGTTTGGGTGTATTTGATTCTTTATAGAACAAAGAAACTGTTTTAGAGAAGTTGTTGTAAGTAATGTAGATTTATAATCAGTTTGGTGGATGTATTCCAGTTGATAAGGGGTTTTCCACCATGCACTGTGCAGCTAAAAGCTGAGACTGCAAAGACTGCACTGGCCTGTTGGAGTTTGTGTGTACTACTCCCTTTAGGTAAACCCCATCTTGTGTAGTTTTGGGAGGAGGATACAGACTGCAGCTCAGTAGTGTATCTGTAACAGCTTGTTTTTCTATTTGCAGCACTGGAACAGAAGAACAAAAGGGAGAAAGCCATTGACAAAACAATGGTTCCAACATCTGTCACCCGTGTTTTGTCCTTCCTGAAGGGGACAGGGGGCTTTGTATCCCCTTTTGCCAGTGAGTGCCCTGCACATCTCTGTATGCTGGAAATCTGTAGATCAGGGTTGAAGGAAGTGCTTGATAGGCCCTGCGTCCTTGCACACACATGCTCACCTCATCAAAGACTGCTTGGGATACCTTTAATTAGCAACATGGGAGACAATTAAAAGTCAAGAGATTGACATGTGCAACTTTGGTCCTGTGTTTTTATACATTATTTGCCTGTGTCTTAGCATTTCTGTCTTAACCTTTCTATTTCTGGATGTCTGTTTCGGTAGGGAGGCTCTCCTCACGCTTATTTTCTCCTTTGAGTCCTCTCAGTAACTCAGTACTGATCTACAGGACATATGGAATCCTAGGGGAAGCAGCAGCCCTGCGACACAGCCCTGTTAAAGAATGGAGTACACATCAACAATGACACTGTGGTTCAACAACCTAGCAGCTGTATCTGATGGGGACTGTGTCATTAACTTCACCTTGCTGAAGATGAAAGACAGTATTATCATCACAGAGTTAAAACTGAGTGGCTTTGGTAAAAGGTTGAGATCACAAGGTGCAAATGAACTTGCTCATGTGTTTTATACCATTTAATCTCTGAACACTGTCTCCAAGTATCTAATATTTCCTAGGTAGTGCAGTACTTCCTTCTGAAAGAGCCCTAATGTATTTGTTTTCTTCACTGTATGAACTTCAACTCCTCTTTTCATAAAAATGTTTGCTATTGCACTTAAATCTTCGTATCATAGACTTAAAAGGTCTTCTCTGCTGTTATGGCACAAGAAGAGTATCTTTAGTCACAGCAGACCAGCTGTTCTCTCAAAATGAAACCTCGAGAGGTTGGTCAATTATTTCTTTTTCTTAAGCCAGCATTGCCCCAGTGTCTCATGGTTTCTGGTCACTAGATCCACTTCTTCCTTCCTTATTGGTGTTGCTGTTGAATTGGGAGCAGTGTATAGTTCCAGCAACCACATTTGTTCCCTTATTCTTTGGCACAGCTTTTAATGTTTGCTCAGTAACTCTCCAGCCTGGCTACTGAGAGAAAAGGGAGCCTGTAATCTGAGTAACCCCAACAGCTGCAGCTAAAGGCAGCTGTCAGGTTCTTGAGTCACTTGGTATGTGAGTTGCCCCCTCCTTGCCCACAGCCACCTGAGAAGTAGTTGTTCCAGTTTATCTGCTCTTGGGACCCAAACAAGTACCTGCTCCTGTTTTATATGCTGCCAAAATCCTTTTCAGTGCTTTGTCCCGCAGTCCCTTCCTGGGCCCTTCCTGACTTTGTCAACTCTGTCCTTAAAAATATGCAAACCCTGGAGCCCCAAGGTACCTATGTACACATCCCTGAGGACTCTGTGTTACAGTCCTCATGGGGAAGAAAGTCCCAGTACTTACAGGATAAAAAGATGTTTATTTAGGCTGGAAAAAAAGAAGTTTGAGTGTACTACAAACATCCAGTGCTGGTCACATCTGGAAGGGCTTGCTAAAAACCTGTTCTGTCTGGTGAAAGAATAAATTGTCCTTATCCCGCTCAAAAGGGAACTAGTAATTCCTGATTCAGTGGATGAGGTGATGGTAGGACACCAGCTCCTGCTAGGCTTCAGAAGCTCTTACAGAGCCTTCCTATTCTGGAAAACAGTACAAACCCCCCTTTTCCAGGTAATTTCATTTTACAGCAGAGAAATGGACTCTGCTGATGTTTTAATGCACAAAGATTTATTTGCCTACTGGATTTTATATATTCTCTCTGAGAAACTAAGGAGACTAATGTCCAACAAAAAACACAAGATCAACAAGGTCATAGCATGAAATTGCAAGACACTGCATGAATACACATGTGCCTCAAGCACAAGAATATTTCTGTGAGTACAGTGGCTTCTCTGAAGTCCTGCCCTCTTCCTCACAGAGCTAACATCTACAGATGGGGCTGCAGGCTAAGCACAAAGACCCACAGCCAGGTTGTGCTGTGGTTATTCAGCAGACACCCCAGGGCAAGTGATGGGATAAATGCCATCCACTGAAATTGGCAAAACTAGGAAATTACAGCTCTTCAAACAGATCATAATCACTTGCACATGCTCTTGATTCACCTAGTCCTTAGGCTCCGAGGATGCTAGTGAATCTCTTTGTATTAATTTTTTTTTTTCTATTGTATAGAACTTTATTTGTAATATAAGGCAGGAAGACACAGAGTCAGTTTCTCAGGGATTGTGGCCCGCATAGAATTTGGACAGAAAGTCTTTAGGTTGCGGGGTTTCCGTCTCATGGAAGTACCTCATGACGTGAGTCCTCTGCTTCCAGACATGAATGGTTTCTTGAAGCTCCATTTTCCCCTGCACACACACACAAAAGAATTTTAGACTAGTTGGCAGTCAGAGCCCAAGTCTAACCACACAGTGCTTTGGAAGTTATTTGAATGCACTTAAAAACACCTACAAAAATAAAAGCTGCATCAACAGTTCTCCTACAGCCTGCGTGCATCACCTACACTGTGACACAAATATACTGTTCCCATCTTGGGACTTAAGTTGATTTCTCTGCAACACAGCTTCCCAGCCCCGTGAAACAGGCAAGAGACTCTGTCCCCTTCTTAAAACTTGCTTTGTTTCTCTCCTGACCAGCACCTCCCATAAAATTCTACACAACATTCCTAACTTTTGAGCACCTCTACTGAATTTGGGTGAACAGCAACACTTTAGCTGTAAAATTAACTGCTGCCAAATGCTTTGCACCAGTATCACTGCCACTGAGACATGCAACTTCTTCACAGTTTCATTCTTTGATACTGGTTTTATAGGATGGTGGCACAGAGCAAAATGAGACTGCCTGGAATTGTCACCTACCATACTATGTAGGATTCCGTTTCCAGATTATTTCATCATGTAAAGACAGAGTAATTGTCTTGAAATGCAAGAAACAAAACAGGTGAGCATGGCAGTCCTTGGTTGGAAGCTTTCTAATACGTTAGAACCACAGAGGTCAGTTACTGTTGCTCAGAAACATTTTGAAGCCTGTTGTGCAGAAAATTGCATTGAAGCAGACAGGTCTCTCAGGCCTGCAACACCACCAGATGTGTTGGAGTGTTCTGCCACCCAGAAACAGCTTCCCACCAAGTACTGACACTGTAATATATGTTTCAGAATCAGTAAAGAAAACAATTTTCCAATCCAATGAAGTACTGTAGAGGGTAGAAAGTTCATTTTTAATATTAAACTAGTGAGCAGCACCTATTTTCCCTTTCTTTGATTGCTCTTGTTTAAAAAAGACAAGCAAGCAAGCAACAAAAATAAAGAACAAACTTAGTATTTTAACTGCCGCTTTGCTTGACAAACACTTGCTGAATTCCAAAGCCACCTGATCCCTTATCAACAGGTTTGCTGACACAGATACACCAATCCAACTGCAAGGGTCAACCATTCCATAGACAGGCTGGTACAAAGCTGCCCATCTCCTCCATCGCACTCACCACCAATCATCCACATTCTCTGCATCTTCAACAAATCAGGAGTAACTGTTTGTACCTTAATAACCAGCATGTCTATCACGCGTGGATCCGTAACGTGGGCATTCTTCATGAACATCTCCCGCACCTTGTTACGCCCCTGTTTCACCGTGATGTCCAGCTGGTACAGGTGCACTAAGAGAAACACAACACCTACTGTGGTCATCCACGTCGCTCTGCACTTGTTCCACCGGCAACGTGCAACTGAACCCTAAAAATCGCTACACTGTCACTCGTTCATGCGATGCCCGCCGGCTTCACCAATGTCATTAAGGCCGTTCCGACCTTGAGCCCGCGCGGCAGGCCCCGCGTCCCTCACCCACCCGTGTTGGGCACCTCGCGGTACCAGGCCCGGTACAGCTCCCTGACGCGCCGCTTCGCCTCGGCCAAGTCCCGGCTGAAGATCGGCTTCACAGCGGCCGACACAACTCCCTTGCCCGCCACCGCCATCTTGCTGCCGCCACCACCTTCCCCGCCGCCCGCGGGGACGCGCAGGGCACGGCTGCTTCTCCTATTGGTCGGCTGAGCTGCCACTCCAGCCCTCCGCGCCGGCCGCCTCCCACCCGATTGGTCAGAAAAAACGCCAATCATTCCTATTTGCAAGGGGTGGAGCAGTTGGTGGGCGGGCCCCGCCTTCTGAGGGGCCCCGTCTCCTGAGGCCGTCGGGTCCGCACCGCCCCTCAGAGCCCGCTCCTCCCTCAGGGCAGGGCCGGGGCTGATTTGCAACGATCGATTCGTTCCCTTCGCCGCCCGAACGCCGCAATCGGCTGCTGTTCGGTCTGGCAACTGGACTTTCTCTCAGTACACTCTTGCATGCTTGAAAGGCAGTCCCTACTCTAGCTATACCCGCGTTTTTATCCAAATACACGAGTGCCGGGACCTCTCCAAAATTAAGTTCTCTTTAAACACACTTGGGTATGTGCTAGCCACTGTAAATCCGAACACATGCGGTTCTGTGTCATTGAACAGACCAGAAAAGTAACACTGAAATGATCTTGAAAGACGCTGGGTGTGAGGAGAGAAATCTCAGGTGAGTAAATGGGGCAAGAGCACAGCAGGACTGAGGCAACCACACAGAGGAGGGGCGAGAAAGATTTCACATCACTTTCATTCTGTCAAGTTATTTTGTAGATGAAAAGCATAACTGTGCAGTTCCTGCTGAAGTTCAAATCTTAATTATGTAAGTATTTGCATAATTCAATAGCTTTCATAGCTTCCAAAATTACTATTACACTAAATTGCTACTGCACATGTGCACTGATTTCAGATATTTTATTTCTTTTTAGTGGTGGTTATACATAGGAGCTCCTTTGTGCTATTGTCTCTTTAGATGTGGTAAGGGAGCTACTGCTAATTTAAACATCAACATATCTTTACATCTTGCAAAACAATTTGTCAGGAATATTGCAGGAAGAAAGAGAAAGGTAACTCTGAAATCTATGGCCATACAGTTTCAAAATAGTGTAACTCCATCCTTTTGTGACTTCCAAACCTGCCCAAGAGCTGACTTTATGTAATGCCAAAAAAAAAAAGTTTCAATTAGAGGAGATAGTAAATCTAAACACCAGGATTTGTCTTTAAATGTATTTATTGAAATTTCTGTATTTCACAAATGACCTTTTGTGGCTGAAACACCATATGGATTATTTATGTATTCCTTGGTATTTACTCCTACTGGAGGCATAGTGTGACATAAAGGTTGTCAGGATTAAAACTTACTTTCTTTGAGGCTATAAATTAAGACAATGCAATATTTGTTCAACATACAGAAGTGTGTAATAAACAGGAAGGAATGAAGGGGACATCTATGTCTTGGACGGCAAGATTTCCCAGAAGCACTGCTCTGAAACTACATTTTAATGTCACCTTGTTGATGAAGCTGAAGCTCTCTTGTTTGATTCAAGAACCGCAACTAGAATTAAGCTCAGCAAGAAATTGGCCTAGATCCTTACTTTACACAGATGTGGCCTTCTGCACAGACTTGAGACTGAACCTGGCATGATCCTGCCTAGACTTGCAATGTTTCTGACAGAGTTTGGGTGGGTGGTGGTCTGTGAGTGGAAGGAGAGTGGTGTGCACTTATCTTGGGAGAGCTCGCAACAGGTATGGCTGTGGAGAGTTCGTGAGTGCAAAGTGACCGTCCTGCCGTGGCCTGGACTGGTCCTCGGGCAGCATGAAAGTGAATTTCTGCAGGAGGGTGGTAAAGAAGAGAAAGAGCTCCATCCTGGCCAGCTGTTCTCCCGGACAGGCACGGCGACCTGCAAGACAGGGAATAGGAAGTGCCTGTCAAAGAGGGCAATAATCGATGCTAGAATTGCCGCAGGGGGAGCAGATCACCCTCCTGCTGTGCTTCTGACTTGCGGCTGGATCCTCCCCTCAGATTTACCTGCTGAGAAGGGCAAGAAGGCCTCTGGTTTCACAAACTGCCCCTTTGCATCCAGGAAGTGTTCGGGGTAAAACTCGTTTGGTTTCTCCCAGACTGTCTCATCCTTCAGCACGGAAGACAAGTTGACGATGACTGTCGTCCCCTGCACACCCCCACAAGAGGAAACAACGTGAGAATAGCAGCATTATCTTGGCACAACAACAGTGCTGGTCCCTCTTTAGTCAGCATCTCCCATCTAACAGCACCCATTTCCACTTCTGCATCTTATTTGAAGCAGAGGTAAAGCAGGGCCCTTTTCCAATGGCTTATGGTGCCTGCCCTACACTCTGAAGCATCTGAACTTTTGCAATTTGTATCCTCACAAAGGCTGTAGCGTGCAAATGCCAATTTCACGGTTACACAGTGGGAACAGCCTCTGCTTCTCAGATCCTCCTGGACTTGTTTTATAGCTGCAGAGAAAAAGCTGACTGGCAGACTTCAAAGCCCAACTTCCGCAAGTACCATGGAGAATTGCAAAGCTTTCCTGTTTCACATGTCAAGGTTCTAAATCAGAAGAGATACCACACAGCTACAAAAAAAAATACAAAAATATCCCAGGCTTGAATTCTGCCACTGCTGCCAGGGCAGCTGCTTGTCACAGCGGAACTGGTCTGAATGCCAATGGCATTTGAGTAGCTTCAGAGCTAAGAATTTAACTACTACCATCTCAGCAAAGCCAGTAAGCTGGTGTTGAGTGCCTCCAGAGAGCCTGTTAGGCTTCTTCTGACAGGCAGTGAATATCATGGCTCATTGAGAGGAAAGGAAACCTTTGCACTGAGCTGCCACTGCAGTTGAGTTTCCATACAGCAAGCATAAGCCTAGAACACAGATATGACCATCTGCCTGAATTCAGCATTTCAAAATGTTTTATTTTAGTGCTCAACAGTGACTGTAATTGGGGCTGGAACTGCAGTGCTGCAGGGTTGGATGGGATCATCCCCACCCCATGCCTGGCATCTGCACAAGGAGAGGCTGCTGTGTTCCTTATCTGATCACGGTCACCTTGGGAATAAAGAAGCCTTGCAACTCGGTGTCCCGGTACGTCATGTGAGGGAGCCCAACAGGAACAATATCCCCGCAGCGTTGCACTTCATGGATCACAGCATTAGTGTAAGGCATGCTTGCTTGGTCCTTCATGGTGGGGGGTCTCTCTCTGCCAATCACTTTATCAATCTCTGCCTGGACCTTACCTGAAAGCAGAAGAGAAAGAATTAGAGGACCCTTAGATAACCAGAAGCAGCTGGTACAAGCTGAAGGAAGACTGGCTGCATGAGATTGTAGGCATTGTGTGAGAACAGAACAAGCAGTTAGAAACAGAAACCAGAGGGAAGGCATTTTTCAGTTGACTGGTGACTGTCTGTAACTGTTCTTTGCTCACAGCATCTTTATTAAAGGCCTTGCCACTTGACATGCTACCTTACCCAGCTTGAAGGGTACCTGGTCAAGCAGCATTAGAGAATTTAAACCAATCAGCATCTATTCCAAATACTGGAAGACGGTACACTAACCATGGCCAATCCCCAGGTGAAGCCCTCAAAATGAAGGTGAGAGCAACTTGCCCTTCAAATGCCAGTGTTTTTGTCTCTGCCAGAACAGCTCTTTGGGAAGTGCTTCCCTTGTGTTTCTGTTAGACCAACAATCACCAAAGCTGTTCCTCATTACGAAATCCCTGGGGAAAAATGAGTCTTGAAGGGAAGAGGCTACACTTCTGTAAGTAAGTTTCTGACTTACTCTGTATTTCTGGGTGGAGAAGCATGAACAGCAACGCCCACCGGAGAGTGGTGGAGGTGGTCTCAGAACCAGCTGTAAACAAGTCCACGGCCACCAGACGAAGGTTACTATAGTGGAAACCGTTCTCTTCAGCTGCCTTACCCTGCGGAGAGCAAGGAAGTGGGTGATTGGAGCTGGGGTATTTGCTGGGCAAGAAGACCACCATCCAGAGAAGTGATGAGAAGTATTAGATCCACTTTTTAGCATGTGTGCCTGTTTTTCATTGGGAGAGTAGAGCACAGCACAAGCAACAATCTGAGCATGACTGATGTACTTTGTAACCTTCTTGCCTCCTGTATTTGAAGGTCCTCAACCACCTCCAATATACTCAGAGAAGAATGTTACCCCTGCCTTCAGGACAGAAGTAAACACCTTGTGCTTTCAGCTCAAACAGACAGCAGGCCCTTGCCACTCACTGTAACATCTTCCCCCAGAGGAGGTGGAAAACAGTTATTCAGGTTTGATCAGATAAAAGCCACAGAGTAGAAAGGAGGCTGCATTGATGTGGCAAATGCAAAATTAGCATTATTTTAATGGGGTTATCTCTAGCTATGCATTACAGATTCTCGCTGCTCCTGCCCTGGTATTTTCTTACAATTGGAAAAAAAAAGTATCAGGTTATCAGGTTAAAGGATTATTGCTGCCTATTAAGTCTGCAACACCACTTTCAGCAAAACTGGTCTCTCATCCAAATGCTAATTGAGCTCAAATTTGTTAGCATATGAGATATGACAAGCTCTCTGCATGAGTTCATCTGCTTGTCTTTTCTAATCCTCTTTATACTTCCTTTTCCTAGGGACTAGCTTCTGTTGTTATTCTGTATATTTAGATGCTGTTGTAATATGGATAGCAATTAATAATGCATTTAAGTCTCAACTGTTATTCCAATAAAAGATCTCAGACAAGGGAGTTTGGGACTGATTTGACCAAAGTTAACTCAGGAGAGGGATTTATCAGACTGGCTTTTCAGGTGATGTTAGTGAACAGAAGAGAGATGTGACAAGAGGCAACATGGTCAGGCTCACATCCACCCCCAAGCTGTACTCCTCAGTGCAGAGTAACATGGGTCACGTTGCTCTGCCCATGCGAGCTGGGGGGAGGCAACGCATGGGCTGGAGGTGCCCGACACCCACAGCATGGTAGGGTTTGTTATGCAGAGCAGCAGTCCAGCCTGAAGACTTGGATGGTGGAAGTGATTTGCAAACAGAATTTGCTAATATTGCTCATCTGGCACTTGAAATTTAGTGAATCCATGTGCAGAAACATATGGCAGATGGACGGGCTGACCCAAATATCTTTGATTTTATACTGACTTTGTGCCTGACTGAATTCAAGGAAAGACTCCTTTTAATTTCAGTGAAGTTGAGATTTAGGCCGCCTTCTGATATCTAGCAAACTAGTTCTTAGCAAGTAATTAAAAAATATATATCCCAAAGGAGACACTAGTTTCAAATCATAACTTGGTTTAAAGGCAGGCTATGGACGGGGGCAATGACACCAAAAAGTCAATCTGTTCCTCCAGTTTTGTGACTGATTTTGAGGCATCAGTCCTTGAGGCACTGACATTACACAGAATCTTGCATGCTGACTTGTTCCCTGGCGCAAACTTAGGACAATGAATGAATTCTAAATCATTGCCTTTTAAAAGCCTTCAAACTTTTGTAGGCTGGAAAGAAGGAAATTCCTAGATTCTGAAGGAAATGTGAAGGCAGAAAATGGAAACAAGAACATTGGCAGATCATATCATATTTATGACAATAAAAGAGGTTACGGCGTGAAGGCTACCTTTCTTCACAAGACACAATGTGGAATAAAAAAGTAGGAAATTAGCTGGTAAGAGGTTTTGTGCAGCTCTGTGAGGAAAGTCAGCTTCACAAGTTTGAACAGGCAAAGAAACTACTCCTGACCCCGGAGGGTCTGCTAGTGTCACCCTACCTTCTCCATTTCCTTTAAAAAGACATCCGTGAGATCTCGAGTGTAAGCAGGGTCCCAGGTCTTCATATGCTTATCTATGACCACATCTATGAAGTCCATTACCTCTTTTTGTGCTCGAAAGGCTTTCTGTGGCACTCCAGGGATGCGCACCAAAATGGGCACCACATTAAGAAGCTGGGGTGTAAGAACCAGAGAGAGTGAGAAAGAAAGGGAGAGAAGATATAACATGATGCAAAAAAAAGAAAAATGGTGAAAACACAATTCTCTCAAGCAACAGACAGCAGCTTCTTACAGCTTGTGGTTTACCTGAGGCAGGAATCCAGTTTCTTCATCCAAGGAATTTTGAAATAACTGTGACAGCTTCTTGAATGTCTCATCACCGTAGTCAAAACGGTCTCCGAAGACAATGGTGCAGATCATGTTGCAGACAGCATTATTTATGAGAATATGTATATTAAAAGATTTACCTGAAAATGGAAATGGAGACCAAGCCATGAAGCTCAGCAACACCAAACTGCTGGATCTCATCTGTCAGCAATGAGAATACACAAATGCCACCTTGATGATACCAGGAGAAAAAGCCCCCAAACTACTCAAAGCACCACACTAGCAAATGAAGATCATCTCATTCTTACTAATATTTGGTTGATCTATGTTTAAAGAAGAAAACTCCCAAGAAGAACTGAGTTGCAGGGTTGTTCTGTGACTTGACAGGTAACACTTTGTTCTATGTCTGGATGACAGGCTGTGAACTCTCAGCTGCACTTTTATTGCATGTGATAATATCAATACGTTCCACTAAACTTCATAAAGTTAGTTACTGAGCTCTGGGAATAATTCTATTTTACCTCTCTATTTCTAATTTCCTATTTGTTTGCTGTTTCAAATGGATTAGTGTTACAGTAGCCCAACTGTGTAAAGCAGAAGTGGCTCCAAGGAATGCACATAGACTAGAAACACTGCATTTGCATGGGAAGAGAGCACTGCATGCAAACAGGAGTGGCTGTAGTATTATTTCTCTCTGCATCACTGTATTGCCTTTTTCTGTGATTTCCCCATCCTTGTGGATGTCACAAACCTTCTTCAGACTCGATTTCAGAACAAAGAAATCCAGCTTCCTCTATCACTCGCTCCTCCAGGGATTTCTTTCCCATCCCAAAGTTCCTCAGCGTAGAGAGTGTGAATCTCCTTAGCTCCTTCCAGACGTGCCCGTATCTTGCTACAACAATCCCTGTAATTGTGGATGAGCAAGAAATGTCAGATATCTGACTTGTACATCAAGCAAATTTTGCTAGAGAACAGCAATTGTGAGTCTGGAGGTACAGGTATGTATGGATAGATAAAGAGTCTGACCTTGTGGAGCTTGTTCAAACAGCAATTCTGAAATGGATCACTGCATCTTCTAATGCCTGTGCATGGCTGGCAAAGGTGCAGGGGGATTCAATAGGAGCAACAACAGCTGCTAAGGATAAAGGAATCACCCCTCCAAACCATTCAGCATTGTTCCCATAGCTTGTGTGAACTGGGTAGCAGCTTGTGCCACCACACAGGAGCTGAGGATGTGATGTGGGCAGGATGCAGGAAAATACTCTATCTTGCATGAAAGTCACCATATTTTTTTGCAACAACTTTCATGTAACACTTTGCATAAGCATTTTGTCTTACATAAGCACTAATTTCTGGCTTTTGGGAGCTGGCAGAAAAGTTGTACCACTTATAATGTCCTTACACAGCTGAAGAAGTGTGTGCTTGCTAGAGCCATACTACAGCCATGAAGGGGAGCCTCCATTTAATCAAATCCAAGTTTGTTGCCACCGAAGAGTGCCAGACATACAAGGAGGTTGACCAGGGGAACATGCAAAGATGCACTGCACTGAATCTTGCCTCTACTCAATCCTTCTCATGCTAGTGCCATCAAGGAATGTCCATTTTCGTGGGACTTGCCTTCAGAATTCTTTCCATAGCCCATATGTTCATATATTGGAAAGTGCGGCCGGTCAGCAAAGTCCTCTGATTTGTGGACCAGGGCTTCCTTTACTGTTTTATACCCATTCAGCACTACCAGGTTGGTCCAGCAGTTCTGGAGACTGAAGATGTTTCCAAACTTCTTCTGGAGCTGTCAAGATAAAAAAGCATGTCCCTGAAAATTAGCTGAGTGTAACATTAGAAATATCACCATATCCTTCCTTAGGGCCTTTACTATTTAGTGAACTTTGAGGTATTTTTATTCAGAGATCTTCAGCTGATCTTTGACCTTTATGTTTGCAGTGCAACAGCTCCAAACAGTGCCAAGCAGCAGCTGTAGCAGGGATCAATGCCCTGTAAGTGGAAAAGTTTAGAATACGCCTATCCTGGCCAAACTGTTGTCATTGTTCAAGTACTTTTAATTTTGTCAAGAACCTTTTTGGGGGTTTTTAAGGACTGCATGCTCAATAATGAATTATTTCCTAATATTTCTATTTATTTTGATCTGAAGAACTAAGTAAGTTTTGAGTTAGTCTACTTCTGCTGAAGGAAATATTGATAATAAGGTGATATGTAATTTTTATTTAAAGACCTAACGGTCTACCCAGAGCCAGGTTTCCAGAAACATGGCTGGGAAAGGCAATTCCACACTGAAGTTTCAGGTCAGCTTTCTCCCTAAAAGGAGCGTACACATCTAGTATGACTGGTAACTGGCACACACCCTACATCTGCTGCGATCTGTAAGCCTCATAAAGCTGAATCAGGATGGCTGCACAGGTAATCCTGTCAGCCATACACTTACCATGGGAGCTGGCCATGGAGCAAAGCTTTCTCCTGGTAGACAAGCCCTTTAATGGGACAGAGACTCCTGGGAAGGCAGGTCAAAGCTCCCCTGCTAGTCAGGAACACTGAGCAAAGCTCAGAAGCACATTGTTTAAAGACAGTGCAATAGTAGCAATACCCCACAGTTTTCTTTTACTTTTTTTTCTGCCTTTCTTTTGTTTAAAAGCTAAGATTCTTGATTTCTGCACTGTAGCATTGCAAGGAATTGAAGTATTTAATACTGTATTTACAGTAGGGTTGAAAAGGGAATTAGCACTTCACTGGCACTAGAAATACATCATTAAAAATGATTACTGGTCAAGATTGTGGTTAGCATGACCCTGACAGTATGATTTGAAAATGGTAAGCTTTTGGACTACATGCAAGCAAATAATACAAATGCTATATTTAGTTTCTCCACTTGGCAGGTTTTGGACAGGCAGCTGAATAGCGCTGTCCTAGAAAAAAGGCCTTTAGAGTTTGCACGCTGAAGCACAAAACACCCGCGGTTTATCTGCTGCAAGCTGTGAAAGCCCTGCTTTCCCTTTGAGAAAAGCTAAGCCCTGACTTTGAATAGGAACGTTACTGAGATTTTGGGCATTGCTGCTGGGGCAAATCCCACAAGCTGGTCTCTTTAACTGAAACTGTCACATGCCTGAAGGCATGCATCAATAACTCGCAGGGAAGCCTGCCATTTCTGCAGCCACATTCCCAGCCCACGGATATTTGTTTGTCTTCCCTTGTTTGCACATCCCCTTGCTCCTTTGCCTCCAAACCTGCCCACACTAGGCTGGCAGCCAGCTCTATAGCAGCACCTATCACTGGGGGCACAGCAGCAGTCTCCCACTGAGCTCATACCGAGATGGGGAGATAGAGATTGGGAAGTGTTGGTGTGTGATTATCTCTCTATCTAAGCGGGCCAGGTCAGTGTACTTAGGCAGTGACTTGCTTCATCCTGGACTTTGGAGAGAGCATTTCCCTTCAGCTTTGTGCAAGGGTAGCGATACTGAAGTTGGTCAAAAATAAACCTTCTAACATAATCTGAAGTATTAGAAAGCAGGTATTCTTTATGGTAGCACTGGACTCCTCTAATAGAATGAGTGTCATGAAACTTTACAACAGGATATGTATTCCATCATGATCACACATACTCATTGCAGCATGTTTCCCAGCTACTACATAAACACTTTTCCTAGGACTTACCTGCACGCCTCTGCCTCCTACTGGAAGTCCTTTCATGGTCCTAGAGGGTCATCGAAAGGTGTCTCTGGGAGTCATACTCACTGAGTGCTTCAATATTACAGGTGACCTCTCCTTAAACTTTTTCTTTGGTCATGTGCTGTTGTTTCCTGTTACATAACTTGCCAAAACACCCACTATATTCCTCATTATCTGTTTATCCACTGTTTCCAGCTGTGTTTATCATCCTGTGTGCATACTTTTACATTCTTTTATCTTTCTTTGCTAGTTAGTCTTAAAGCTCTATCTAGCAACTTCAAGGGAAAGGAAAAGTCCTTTTCTCTGTGTTATGTATCTGTAGCTGATGCCAGGGTGTGATCCACCCCTCCTGGGCCCACGGAGTATGTGGAGTGTTTTGTTCAGGGGCTGTCACTCACCTGGCCGAAGGAGTGGTGGGGGTTGTGGAAGTCAATGGAGAACATGGTCCCGACGAACGGCAGCGAGACTGGGCCTGGCGGGTAACGGCTCCACTTCTTTCTGCGCTTCATGAAGTCAAGCAGTAAAGTAAACACTGTAAGAAAAACTCCCAGTATAGAAATGTTGCCCCAGACAGATGACAGCTGGGACCCCAGCCACAGGAGCAATGCCATTTTGTAGCCTGTCTACTCCTTGATCTTCCTCTTTTGACCCAAGACTGTTGCTGCCTCCTTTTGCCTTTTCTCTTCTCTCTCTCACTTTCTTGCCCTGACAGCTGCCCCTTTCCCCTTGCTTCCTCCTCTTGCCCACACTGTCTTTTTCTGCTGCTCCTCTCTCCCTGCAGTTGCCGGCTTTTGAAGGTGAAACTTGGCTCCACTTCTAAGCTCCTCCTCTGCTCGGTTCAGCCTTAGGGGAGTGGTGACGAGAGTCACCCCTCCTCCTTCTCCTCTTCTTACTCGTAAGGCCGGATCTCAGAGGCCTCTGTTGCTGCTGAAAGCGGCGGCTGTTGCTATCATCGCCCTCAGTGGGGCAGGGCTGGGTGAGCCCTGGGTGTTTGGGTGCCTTCTCTGACAGACAAGAAGTTCACAAGCAGCCAGTCTTGCTGCATTCTCGTGGGGCGATTTGGACAAAGGTTGTTTAAATGTGTGTCACCTTCTTGTTAATACAGGCAAGTTAAGGAAGAAGCAGCTCCTGAACACAGACCATACAGGTTTCTGTTTGTAGGCTAAGGATAGGTTCCACTGGAACTTGAGAAAGTTCAGGTTAGATCAAACATTCCCTTACAGAAAGCACTTACTACAGAAATTAGCTTAAAACAGTCACCTGAGTTTTTAAAAATAATTTATGTTTCTAGGATTAAAAATGTTTATCAAACTCCAAATGTCAGTCAGCACAATGACCTCGGCTTTTGTAGAACACAGCTCAGCTACAAGGAAGAAGTCACATGTATTACAAGGTGCCTCAAATATCCAGCCTTTTGGGCAGCAATAATGCCAACACAATTACGGAGTTAGTCAAAGTATTTCCTAAAGCAGCACAGCTCTGTGCTCCTGGTATCCCTGCCATCGGAGATCAATAAACCTTGCTCTTAGGACAGTCTGCTCCAGATAAAAAGCAGCAGTAAACCCATCACAGCTTGATCTGTGATCAGAGGAAAAACTCCTAATGGAACAGTTGCTGCAGCACTAATGGAGAGCTCAGGCTGCAAGGCAATGCACCTGCAAATGCTGTGCAGGCAGCACTGGTGTGCAGCCAGGGCCTCAAATGCCCTTTCCTCTGGGAGGGGAGGCACCTCCATGCTCATTATCTGTGTGCTGACGTTACCTTGCTGGAGTCTCCACAGCAGAATCCTGTTTTGAAAGCAGGATTCAAATGACTCAGGGTTCAGGATTTGTCTCAAGCAGTTTTAAACAAACATGTAGAATGGGAAACAACTGGGGGAATTACCAGCTTCCATACAACTGCAGAATTGTGATTTATTTTGAGTTACAGACACATGCCGGGGTAGTTCACACACCTGGAGAGCTGCCACAATGGGCACAGTGTGTTCTTCTTAAGGAAGAACAGGCTGGAAACAGCGAGGAGTGGTTGTGTGCTGTGCAGAGGAGTGCCCAGAACTTGGCCGCGGGAGAGCTGAATCTGAGTGCCTGCAGACAAGGAGAAGCACTCTGGGCAGTGGTGTGCCAGGCACTCACTACAGACTTCTTGGGAAGGGAGAGAAAGTCAATAGAGCCATCCCACACAACCACAGGCCTTAGGGCTACCTGACAGTGTGCTTTAACTGAAGGGCTGCATGGTCAGGCACAGTCTGGGTGGTTTCTCAAGTGTGCTCAAGACACCTTCATGACACAGGTGATTGATAAGACAGCAGGAGGAGACACTGTGCTGGGTTTGCTGTTCACAACATAGGAAGAATTGGATCAGGACATGATGGTCAAGGATAAGTTTGCCTGCAGCAACCATGAGACTGTGAAATACTAAATCCTGCAAGAAATCAGCAGTACAAACAACATTACTGCCCTAACCTGCAGGAGAGCAGGTTTCATTTCATCTAGGGATCTCCTTGGCAGGATCCCAAAGGGAGCAGCCCTGGAGAGTGAAGGGGCCCAGGAGAGCTGGTTGTTCTTCGAGGGCAACCTCCTCAAAGCATGGGATCAGTGTGTCTCATTTATTTCCTGGACACTGTAAAGCCTTTAACACCATTTTCTACAGTATCCTTTTGGCTAAATCCGTGATATACAGACTGGCAGGGTAGCTGATAAAGTGGGTGGATGATTGTTCAGATTGTGGAGCTGAAAGAAGTGGAATCCACAGTACAGAATCCAGCTGGTGGGTGATCACCAGTGACGTCCCTTAGGTGTTTATACTGGGGCTGATAAGTTTAGGTTAACAACGTGGCTGATGGGACAGAGAGAACCCTTGGCAAGTCCAGCCTGGGAGAGCTACCAGAGCTGAACTCTGTTTGCGGTGTAGCCTGGGAGTTTGTTGGCTTTTGAGTACCCTCCACATTTCAAACAGCTCTAGTGTGAGGTCTCAGGAGACAGAGCTGCAACAGTTCCCTACTCAGTGGGCTGCCTTGAGGAGGAGACGGTTGAATGATAAAAGATGATCAAGGGCTTCCTCCCACATTGATTTACATGACCCATGCACTCAGATGACAAAGGAAAGATGGGAAATGTGGTCCCAAGAATGTCAGTGGACATTTCCTCATGACTCCACCAGTAAAAGGATGTTACCTCGCCTGTTTCACTTTATTTTGAGCTTGACCCTTATGAACTTCAGCTGAAAAATATCCACCTAGGTCCTTTCAGTTTTGCTTACCTTGGCTAGGGCCAAAGGCTGTTGGATTCCCATTATTCACCTGTGAGCTCTAACAAGGATGGTTGATCAGAATTCAGGAAGTGGATTTCATTCTAATGAACATCACCCTGGAAGGCCAACAGAATAGGAACTCTTCAGCTACTTTGCTTCCTCTGGCTCAGCCTTGACATAAAGTGACAAAGCTGCAACCTGAGAAATGCCTCAGCTTAAGAAAAGAAAACCTACACAGACACTGACTTCCCAATTGACATCTTTCCAAAAGGTCACTTGGTAAATGATCCTTTCCTGCAAACTTGTCAGCTCCTCCACTTTTGGCTAATAGCATGGATGGCCAGTCCCACAAAGGAGTGGAACAAGTGCTATAGCTTCATAATTTCAAAAGAAGAGTTTTCAAAGCCAGCAAAGAAACAATAGACAACAAATCTCTTTCTGACAGAGAGAAAGAGAAAAGGGTAATTATTCTTCTGAAGAACGAAAGATGTTCATTTGCATTTCTTTTCAATAAAGTAATATTTTGAGCAATTTTCAAGTCAGGGAAAAAACCCTCCAAATCCATACATATTAATTTTAGCTAACTGCTGCCCTGCTGTGCTGGGTGCATGTCTTTGACTGTGCACAGTCAATTTAGAGACGAGCTAAGTGGAATTACAGAAGTTGCATGCAGACATCACCATTCTTTGAGTGAAGATACTGAAATACAAACAGAAAGGCAGCTTTAAGAAAAAACTTACTAATATTGCAAAACAAAGCATCCAGAAGCAAGATAATGCAGGAGTTGCCTTTTTTTCTTCTTTCTTTAGGCAATTTTAGTTGAGCCTTTTTGTCCATATTGTCCATAAGATCATATTTAATTTTAATTACATGTGATATTTCCTTTTTGAAGGACCCTCCCTTTATTCAGTGCACAGAAAAGATCACTTACTAATGATGATTACTGATGATCACTTACTAATCTGGTTTTAATTACAGCATTTTTCTTCAGAGTCTATTTTGCCACCTACTGTTCATACCCCGCCCATAAAGGTGGTTTAGATGGGCTTCCACAGTGGTCATTAGTGCCTGCATGGGTGAGGAGCAGGCAGTCATTTGTCCCCAAGAGCATCCCTCTGAGATGCCACCAATGGAGGCAAATGGCCTTCTAAGTGTTGGTACCTGAGAGATAAGTCTAGAAGGTTCCACACATGGCACGCGCCCAGCTCCCAGCTGAGGCTGCAAGCAGCTTCTGCAGGAATCACAGCTTTGGCACCCTAGACATGGAGGTCACAGATTAGTGCCTGTTTATGAAAACTGCTGTTTCAGTAATTACCCAGCATCACATACTCCTCTCTCCACAAAGGTGGAGTGAAACCCTTCCAATGGCCAAAGAAACACTCTTCCTTCCCTCCCTCTTTGCTTCAAGTCTGGAGCCAACCAGGAAGCACTGGTCACATGGCATGAATATTTCCATGAGCTTTCAGATTTTTTTTGTCCAAATCCCAGCAGGCTGACTGCTTTCCCCTACCTGAGATGTAGATGGACACAAACCTCAGCAATTTTTCATTCTGGAGAAGCAAAGCCTCTTGGAACAACACTGGTTAGTATGAAGCCTGCTGCTCTCATTCCCTGGCTATCCATCTCCCAGGCTACAGCAGAGCTGGGGCTGGTGAAGATCCCAGAAACCTTTCCTCTTTGGTGGCCTCTTCTAAGGCAAAAAAATATGGTCTCCCATCTAGTCCCAGACTTTTATTTTGATCCTTCCTCCACCTCCTTTTTTCAGCACACAATCTCTCTTTTGCCTGTTATTCCTTTGCTCAGATGGTTTCCCCCCCGACCATTTTGGTGCTGGAAGGGGCAAGGGGTGCATGGCAGAGACCAGCTTCACACTTGTCATTTGCCCTTAGCAGCCCCTGGCAGCCAGCAATAACCACCACCTGCTCCACTCAGGCATCTCGGGGGAATTTTAAATGAAAAACGGAGAGCTCTATCAAGTGCACGCAAACTGGGTTTTCAAGTGCTTGTAGCGTAGCCAAGTTTGAGCACAGTTTTAGAGAGCTGGTGCAATGTGTCTTCCTAACAGAAAGCTGCCTCCTGCCAAATTTTGCGTGTAATGCTTCAAAGCATTAAACTGAGAAAGGAAAATATCACCAGAAATTTTTCTAACGGGTTAGGAGAAGGTCAGATAAACAATGGATTTCTAAGAATGATGTCAGCCGTTAGAAAGGCATGAAAAAATTTTTGGCTGAATGTTCCCAAACAAATTTAGCCTGAAGCACAACCCTAACTGAGGAAATTTTAGTCTCAGCTGGTTCATTGTGACTTTCTTGGCCTTCAGATGGGGGTTTTAAACATTAGAAGTACTTCTACAGCCTTAAGATGGACTGCGCTAACAGCTTGTTCATAATAAAGCAGTCAGCAGAACTGAAATAGCCAAGTCCTTCATAGTTACTGTTACTATGACTTACTGCCAGCCTTCCCACATTGCAAAGAAATCTGTTCTTCTTCAGGCTTTTCTTCCTTAAATTCCCCATGGCTTCCTACCCTTTTTCCTGTATCAATCACACCAGTTCACTTATCACTAAAGAGAGCTGAAGTTGAACTTTACTTCTTTCACCCATCCCTTCCCGTGCCATTACCCCTCATGCCATCCCATCCCCATACATGTCCCTTGCCCTGGAAGAGCAATGACTCTGAACTTGGTACCAAAAGCAACACATCTTGGGCCCCATCTTTCACCTCAGAGAGACAACTCTGTGCTGGTGCTGGAAGATGTCAAAGAGACAGGCTCCAGTGATGCTGTGAGGAGTTTGGCAGAGTGAGCTGTGCAGTTGCTGCAAGCATCAACATCTGGATGAATAAAGCAGCCACTGGGATGAAGTCACTCCTAGAAAAGCCTTGGACAGTCAGGGCTGAAAAATCAAAATGATAAGAGCAGAATGGCTTTATTTTGACTTGACATCTCACAGAGCTTGAGATGATCCAGGACTGAGCTCACATGTACACGTAACACTGCCCAGCAATGGTTTTGCCAGTTCAGCAAGCCCAGGGTGGTTATGGGCCCTAACCACAGCATCCTCGTCATGTTAACTGGGGTTAAGCAGAGATCAAAGCAACCTGGCTTGGTTTTAATTGCCAAATTCAGGTTCTCTCACAGGCTAAAATGTTAGTTCAATCTGACTTAGCCGAACAGAGCTCATACGGAATTCCTAAGCCCAGCGTGGGGAAGTGCTGCTTTGCACAGGTTATGGTTCCAGCACTGGTCCAAAATGCCTCCTGAAGATTCCATTAAACCTCTGTGATGTGTCTGAGCTCTGGGAAGATGCCTGCTCATTCGGAAAATGACTGGCAGCAGTTGCCTTGACTCACACTCTTGTGAAACTGTCAGAAAAATATGGCTTACACCCCCGATACCATAGGCTGTTGATTTCTCTCAGCTGCTGGTTTTGGTTTCCTGCTTTTTAAGCTTCTCAGAAGCTGTGAATATATTGCTTTTCTTTTAATTTTTGGCTTAATACTGATACCTTAGGGTTTTTCTTTGCTGTAATGACAGAATCCTGGGGAATTTTGGACACAGCTACTGGCTAAAACTCTGTTATTAATTTTTTTCCATAAGAGATGCAATTAAGTCCATCTGAGAAAACTCATCCTACTTTCCTAAAGTGTGAGATCAATGGACACCTTTGGAAATAGTGGTGTAATTAAATCCATGTTTTGGAAGCCAGACAGACAAAAGCATCTTGGTTTAGTTTCTGCCCTTGATTTCCCCTGTGACACTGAGCCATGACACTGATTAGTTAATAATAATTTCATTTGCTTATGTTTTTCCTAAACTTCTTGAGTTGGAGATGTCCTGGTTGTGATTTGTGCATATTCCAATTGTGGCATTTAGTACCAGAACACAGTAAACTTTTAACAGCTTTCCTCTCTACAAATTTGTACATGAAGCCTACAAATTCATGTATGTAATGGAAGATGCAGACAGCAGTATAAAACTTGTTTTGCAAACCAGCAGATTGCTGTTGGAACACACTTTCTCTGAGACCTGGATCAATAAAGAATGCATTCTAAGATTCTAACTTTTTTCTACTGCTTTAATTAGCCTAGCAGAAACAATTTCCTATTCCATGAATGTGATCCTGTATGACTCTTCTACTTAAGGGTTCTGAAGTTGCCAGGAGAACAACACTGACTCGCCAGGGCACAGAGCTGGGCTTTCTCATACCTGTGTGGGAAATATCAAATACCTGTTTTAAATGTTAGTATTTTGTAAGNGTATAAAACTTGTTTTGCAAACCAGCAGATTGCTGTTGGAACACACTTTCTCTGAGACCTGGATCAATAAAGAATGCATTCTAAGATTCTAACTTTTTTCTACTGCTTTAATTAGCCTAGCAGAAACAATTTCCTATTCCATGAATGTGATCCTGTATGACTCTTCTACTTAAGGGTTCTGAAGTTGCCAGGAGAACAACACTGACTCGCCAGGGCACAGAGCTGGGCTTTCTCATACCTGTGTGGGAAATATCAAATACCTGTTTTAAATATTAGTATTTTGTAAGGAAAGAGCACGATGTATCCCAGCACTAACTTTCCCACTGCAGTGTTATTGAACCCAACATGCAGAAGATGGAAAAAGGCTAATACTTCTACCATTATACATTTCTTATACATTTCTGGGAACATGGACAGCAGAGAGTGGATGTTCTGTCAGATAGTTTTCCTGGTTTTATGATTTTCTTTGCACTCAGATACCATAATGATAAATGTAACTACATTTCTCCAAATATTAGATATGTAGATTATATAGTTGATTTATATGTCCATCCTCAGATGGAAGGTATCATAACTTAGGAATGCTGAAAATTTGTTTCCAGTAAAGCTGTTATTTAATAAATTGTTCTTCTGTTTAAATTTTTCAAGCAAATACTTGAGATTAGCTTCCAGTTAAATTCTTCTAGTTTTGCTGTTTACTCAGTGCTTTATATATTAGAAGTAATGACACTGTGCTTTTAAGACATTTTTTTTCTAAGTATAGGTATACTTACACTTTTAAGACATTTTTTTTTCCAAGTATAATCTGAAGAGTAATATAAATATAAGGAATCTGTCTTGCCTTGAAGTGGCTTAATACAGTAATTTAGTTTCAGAAAACATTTCATTTTGAGAATGGAATAACATTTGCCTTTCTGTATCCATGTGAATAAACAAAGGAATGTTATATGAAATGTCTTGTGGCAGGTCCAGTAAAAGCCCAGAATGGAATTTGGGTGCAGAAATCAAAAGTTCTAAGTCTGGAGGCATTATTTATTTTCTCCTTACCAGGTAAGCATATATTTGGTTCTCCATTGTACTTTAATTCTTTTGCTTTTTACTGTCTCGGATTTCAGATACTGTGAATGTTATTATTGACACAATAATTTTGATAATTATTTCATGCTTGGTCTGTTCAATATCTAGAGACTAGAGTTCACTGTATTTCGCTCTTTAGAGAGGCTTATCATGTTAGGAAGTTTCTGACCATGTGTGAAATGGAGGCTGATTTAAGAACCCTGTGAAGTTTGGTAACAGCTACTGCTTTTTAAAAAGAATATAGAAAGAAGAGGCTCTGCTCCACTTTTCCTATAAAACCTGAGTAGACAGTGAACCTTCTCCCAAGTCAGAATACAAAGTTATAAGAATTCCTCAGCATGATGGGGAATCAAACTAGAGCTTCCATCTGTTCAGACTGTGGCCTAGCTACCAGACTTTGGCTGCATGGTTTAATAAGATGTATTAACTATGCTTTTGAAGTAGCACCACTATACAGAAAAGAAGAAGTGCTCCACTGAAATAGTGACAACCTGTCTGCATGGGCCTGCAGTCCCAAGGCCTACATTGGCCAGATATTGGGTAAACTTACAGTTTTATAAATGAGGGCTTGTTATCCAAAGAACCCTTAACACTGGCTACAGTGATGCTCTTTCTTGCTCTCCCCGACTGAAAGTCCCTGTGACTTTTCAGTTCTTGAAAGAGTGGCAAAGCAAAATGGGGGGAAAATGCTCTACACCTTCACGATTATGGCACTTTCTGGGAAGATCAAAGCTTCCTTCAATCAGAAGAGGAACTTGAACCTGTATATTCCACTTTGTGGACTGTTTAAGGGGCATAAAGAGAACAAGAGAAAACAATAAAAGAGAAACCTCTTCCAAAAGGAAAGAATAAGCTCTGCTCTGTTCTTTAAAAGAACTGGGATAGAAGGAGCCTCTGTTTCCCAACAGGCAGAGATATTTTCTATCAAGTATGAATGATTCAGCTAAGCTGGGAAACAGCTGTTGGCTGACTATCATTTCTTTTTTGCTCAGTATGCTTCGTGGCTTGGAGTCTGTTCTGAATTATGGGACCGCTCCATGAATTCTGTGTGCCTGAAGTCCCCTATCATAGAAGGTAAATGTGTAACTTTTAGTTTTCTAAGTCAATTATTGGATATAACTCAGAAATTATGTACTTGAAAAGGGAGCTAATTCTTTATTTCATCTCTGGTTTTCAGTCCCAGTCACAACATCAGTAGTTACAACCCAAATAAAGTTCCTGCACTATTAAATCTCTGTACAGGTAAATTCACTTAGGCAAAAACCCCACTAAACACCTTCTCAAACACCTACCTAAAATGTATTACAAATTATATGAAATTAAATGTACAGTATCAGAAAAATACTAAGTAAAGCCAGAGATGCGTTTCTTATTCTTTGTAAGGCTTATTGTGTAGTAAGTTTCCATTAATGGTTCATTCATTGATGAACAAGGAGCTTCTGGCAAAATTCAAACATAAAAAGGGAGTTTATAGAAGGTGAAAGCAGGGATGGTTAACCTGAGAGGAATACTGAGCCACTGTTTGGCATGCAAAGATACATCTGTGAAAGCCAAAGTCCACTCGTAGTTGAATATTCCTGAGAAATTATGTCAAAAGCAGCAAGATAAAGTTCTTGAATACACAAGTAGAAAAAGCAAGAGTAGGGGAAATGTGAACATGCTGCTGAATAGACAAGTCATCCCATTCGCTCTTATTGTTTGCACTTTGTTTCAGAATTTTCTCTTTTTTTTTTTACCATTTCATTTCTTCCATTTCTTCTCCTGTCTCTTTGTTTACCTTTCTTCTCTGATTTCGGGATTTCAATGGGAATAATTTTGGCAAGTTTCAGTGCTTTTCACTGCACCTCATTTCATCTTAGTACATTTGGTTGTAGTCACTCCATTTGCAAATTTTCTGATTTTTTTTCAATTGCAGTTTATTTCATCCTATCTCCTTTCTAGAGCATTTGTTAGACTTTGTTCTCCGGTTTCAAGGTTTCAATGAGGATCAGTCGGGCAGGCTTCAGTCCATTTCCCTGCACTTCAGGTCATCCCATTTGCTTTTATTGTTTTCAATTTGTTTCAGAATTTTCTCTCTTTTTTCAGCATTTAATTCCTTCAATTTCTTTTCCTGTCTCTTTGTTTACCTTTTTCCCCTGATATTGGGAAATGAGGTGCAATGTAAGAAGTGAAACTTGCCAAAACTATACTCATTGAAAATTATACTCATTGAAATCCTGAAATCAGGGAACGACGTGCATGGACAGGAGAAGAAAGGGATGAAATGAAATGCTAAAAAATAGAAGAGAGAATTCTGAAACCAAGTGAAAACAATAAAATGGTCTGGGATGACACGAAATGCATGGAAATGGACCAAACCTTGCTGAATTGCTACTCATTGAAATCTTGGAATCAGAGAAGAAAGTGAAACAATCTGAGTACGGTAGATTTACAACAAAATGAAACTCAATTTAAAGAAATAAAACAAAATTTGGAAATGAAGTGATAGCCATCAAATGTAATGAGATGACAGGAAGTACTCTGCTTTGCATGCATTTTGGAGTTGCAACATCCCTGAAGATCTAGGCTTTGTGGTTTTCACAAGCCTAACCTGAAGCATAAGCCTAAACCTAAGTGGTTGTGCCTGAGAGAGCAGCATTCAGCTGGCTGCTAGCTCAATTTCCTCACTTGTATAATGTGTTTAATGGAGCTGTTTACTCAGTTGTGATAAAGAATCTACAAATCTTGGTGCAAAGGGCATTAGTGAGCACTGATACCATAATTATTACAAAGCAAAGATATATGTTGCTAGCGATCTCAAATAGAGATTAAAATACTTAAAGAGCTAATCGGAAGACACTCTTTTGTTCCAGGAAGTGTCTAGCTATGATCTTTTTCTTCTGGCAGAGGGAGTTTTTCACAGGAAGCATTTTGCTGCTGTTTCCATGCCTTGGAAGGATAGTCAGGGATGCTGCTTTTTCACAGTTAGGTCCTCAATTCAGTTATTTATGAATAAAAAAAAAAAAAGGGGAAGCTAATCTGGCTAAAAAGAGAGCTACATTTTTCTCCTGTGCTTATGGCTCTCAGGAGCAGGCAGAAAAACCTTGGGTGATTCTGTCTCCTCATAGGAAAGTCAGATTTCAGATTTCAGCAGTAATTCTCTATCTTTTCACTCCGAGCTCATTAGCCTGTTTCTGATGGCTGCTGAACATTCCTGGCTTCCCAGGAAAGAATTCAGAGCAGCATGTGCTCAGCACATCTCCGAAAGAGGAGATGAAGAGAGGCATTACTTCTGAAGTACACTTGCTGTTACCATTTCCTTACAGTCAATAATGTAAAAGTGACTATCTCTGTTCACATCACCTTCCTGCTGGCTCGGTGGCTGTGATTGCTCCAGTGGTAAGAGTAAAAATATTCGTGTTTTGGGAAAGTGGCACATTATCTGCTTTGTTGTTTAAGCATGTGCTCGGTGGTGCCGCAGCTGTTCTTTCGGTACGTGCTGTTGGCTCCTGCCTCATTCAAGTTACACACACGTTTTCAGCACTGTGAGCATGTGCTGTCACTCAGCTCAGGACCCCTTTTCTCCCCTCATACTGCTGCATTTGCACGGCTGGTTTGTGTAGGATAACTCGTGTTAGGGGGCCTGTCCCTGAGTGACACCGTGTGACAAGGCGTGCAGACGCGCCTCTCCAACACCGTCTTTTTGTCTGTTTGCCTTAGGCCAGGGCTGGCAGATGCAGCAGATTCTACAGAAACAGCAGAGCCGTGCCAAGTCTGGGGCCCTGCTGTGCCAGGCTCTCCAGAGGAAGGGTAGCAGGTACCTGCTCCCCCTATGTTTGAGACTAAACTGCAGGGGAACTAAAGCCCAGGGCATCAGACACCAGTTACCACCTGAGCACACCGAGACCTCACTTTCGCCCACCTGGGCTCAGATTGCCAAGGTGAGAGGGGCCACCCATCTTTCGTGGCAAAGGGTAGCAAAAACCCCGCAGGCAGAAGTGACACCACAATTTTTCCTCAGTTTAAAAAGACAGTGAACACAGGTTCAGTGCACTTGCATTAATTTGGATGTTTGCTGTAGTTAATTAGTAACCTTGCATAACCCCATGGTCAGGCATTCTGTGCTGGTGGCCGAGCACATGCCATGCCTTGCAGTTGGTGGGAGGTCCCTGAGAGTTGGGCACATCCTGCTGGGCACATGTGACAGCAGGCTGACAACAGATACTTCACTACAAACCATTGCCAGATTCTCCTGGCAATCTCTGAAAACAAAAGACACCTCTGGCTTTGTTCACTAAAAAATCAGCACAAATCCCAACAATATCAATGGCCCTGTCTCACTCACAGGCACCTGAGGAGCTTTTAGGGACAGAAATTAATGATAAGACAAAGTAGTGACTGGTAGAGAAATCCAAGGGGAAAAGCAGTGGGAAAAATATGGTCTTGACAGCAGACTGTCACTGGCAAAGGCACGTGTGGTGACAGGCCAGGCTTAACTGCAGAAGAGGATGTGGCTGCTGCTCACAGGGCACAAATTGACAATTGTTTTGTTGAGCAAGTCATGATCTCCCGAATTCTGCCCTTTGCTCTGCAGTCCATGAAGGCAGAAGATGATGAGCAGAAGAACTTAAAGCAATTCTATTAAGATTTTAACACCAAAAAATAAAGTAAAACTATAATATCAAAAATAAAATGGGCATATGTCCCAGAAATTTTTATCCAGATTATATTAATGCACTGAACTGAAAATACTCAAACATACAATTTTGATGATCTAAAACCTCTGTTAATAATTTCTGAGAGAATAGCATGCTTGCTAGAGTACTGAGTCTATTATTTTCCTATTTTAATAAATAATGCAGCGTCAAGCTCTCATTAACAATTTTTCATGGTTTTATCTGCATTTTTTCTGTCAGGATAAACAATGACTTGAATACAAGTCAGCATTTAGAAGTTTTTCTCAGTGTGCTGGAAATAGAATATTGCTGTGTGTTACTATGACAGTGAAATGGGGGTTGTTTATATTTGATTTTAGTGTGATGCTCCCAATGATAGTTTATGCTTCACAAATCCAAATGTGCATTGGAACTCAGAATGTGTATTTTATATTTTTGTAGGAATAGAAAACCTTCAAATAAATTTTGATTTGAAATATTGGCACAGTTGTGCTCACAGATGAATTAGTAACAGTGGGAGCATATGGAGTGAAATAGAAATTAGAAATTATGGAAGTGCATGCAAGACCTTACTACTGGGCTTTCAGTTTGTCAGTTACCTTTGGAGCTCCATACAAAATGATCTGCAGGTTACTTTTGCCAACAGTACTTGCTACACTCTCGTAGCAACCACACGTAACAAGCTTAATTTCCTGTGCTCATTTGTAATTGTGGTTTTGTGTCAACAAAAATACTCACACTCTTTTACTCAGGAGGTATCCACAGGAAGGAAGAAAGATAAAAGGTGGTGGCTGCAAGGGAAACTGAAAAGGAAAGTATTTTTGTGATTTTTAAGCTGACCAAAAGACCGGGTGCATGCTGAAAGATATCACAATGCCATGCAGCAGGTGAGTGGTAAGGAAGCGCCCTGGGAGGTGTTGGGGCTGCTCCTTTCCTTCTGATGGCAAAACAGCAAGCTCCTTGACAGAACCAGCTTCCCCACTTGCACAGAAGCAGCAGCTTCCTAAACCTGCTGAATCCCAGGTTCCCTGGGAATGGCTGTGTGGCCCAGCACCTGCAGCTCAGAATGAGGTGCCCCTGAGCACCAGCAACATTCAGGGCTGAGCTAGCCATGAAAAATGAATGCTTTTGAGGTAATAACACTTTAAAACTTTCTGTTGGGTTGCTTAAAAAAACACAAAAACCTGAAAATTTTCAAAGCCATGCCACAGATGGAGATGACAAACCTTAGTTCTTCTATGGACTGAACATAGGCACTATGTATGTGAGTTAAAGCCTTTCTGCAGCTCCTTTCTCATTTGTGTTACTCGGGATAAAACATATTGGCTCATATTCAGAAAGAGGGAAAGGCCTAATAAAAATCCTCAATTACTTTATTTACTTAATTACGCTTTATTGCCTATTTCAAATTCAAAAGCTGCTTGATTTGTGTTCACTTTGTTTTGACCTAAAGCCAAATACCTGGGATAACCTTTGCACTCAGAATTAAAAATCAGCAACTATTTCTAATGCTACCTGTTTCCCTTTGCAAGTCTTTTGATAGTGAAGGGCACCTCCTGGACTGTCAGCTTTGTGGCAGATGGATCCCACCACCTGCATGCACATGTGGAAACAGAATCCACATGGGTTCCTACAAGCACACCTTGCTGCTTGTGCTGCTGCAGGAAACAGCAGTAGAGGGAAAAGGTGCCAACCCCAGCCAAGCTGACTTCCATGGTCTCTGCTGTGAGTGTCAGAGCTGCCACTGATCTCGCTGTCTTCTCCAGGCTGGTTGCTCTGGGAAGGTGGCTTCAGACAGACCCTCAGGCCAGAGGTGACCCCTCTCAGTGTCACACAGCACAGGAACTTTCAGCCAGAAGCACAGCGGGAATGGAAAGGCTGCAGATCACACAATAAGCCAAATAACAACAAGATTTGCCACCCAAAAGCATTCAGAGTGCAAATGCATCCACACCTCTGATTTGTTGCTGAGAGCCGATGAAAACAAGCCTCAAGCCCTGTCTCTCCACAGGGGCGGCAGGCAGGCAGCAGCGCTGCCATCCCTGCCAGAAAGGCAGGCTGTAAAAACCTCCTCTGAGAGAGAAACGTTCGTCTTCTGCCTCATCTGCTCTGACTCTGCCCTACAGATTACAAAGGATGGCTTCTCATAAGCCACAAAAATCAGGAGGTGCGCGCAAAAACTGTCGTGAAACCCCGCTATACCTTCCCATGAGAGCTGGTGGAGGAGGCAGCGGGCTCAGCGAGAGCACGGTAAGGGCTTTGTGTCATCCTCCAGCTGCTACAGACGGCCTCTGGCCAGTCCCCAGCTCCTCACCCTCTGTCCCCAGGGAAGGAGTGCACGGGTTTTGCTGGAGTACGAATTTAGAGCCTTAAGGTGGCAGCACCAGACAGCCCTCAAGGCCGCGTCCGCAGCCCTGGGCCGGCCAGGAGGTCGCCAAGGATAGAACCACCGAGGGCTGCGAGGCGGCAGCGGCTGAGGAGGGGGCAGGTGAGCAGGGAGGCATTCGAGAGTGCGAAAAGCTCGGGGCTGTAAGAAGGAAAGGGGTTTCGGTCCTGCTTCCCTCAGGCAGGCTAGGCTTGGCTGGAGTCAGGATGAAGACCTCTGGTCTTCATCGGAACGTCAGGAGCGCAGGAAAGTAGGAAAAAAGCAAGCAGGGAACTAGCAGGGAATTCCAGTGAGAAGTAAAGCTTTGGAGACTCTAGTCTTTGAGGCTCCGGTAGCTCTTTCCCAAAGGCTTCAGAATGCAGGCAGTGATCTACACTTCCCTGTCCTCGTGGCTGTGGAGGGAGGGATTGAGGCACAGCTCCCTGCAGGAACTGGATCCAGAATAAACACCCACTGCTGCCCCAATTCCCCAGGCTACTCTGGACAGTTGCACCAAAGCCCTGCAGGTGTGCTGAATTTTGGGATTAAAACCACTGCTAAGTATTTTCAGGGATTCATGCAGCCTGACTGTCCTAACCTGTCATACCACCATGAACTGCTGATTTTTTAGGCAGGGTGGAATCAGATTCTTCTTCAAATGGCACAGCAACAGGGCAAGAGGCAAGTCACAAGCTGCAACAATCAGAACTGTGACTAGTTACAAAGAAGAATTGCTGCTCCAAGAGGACGGCTCAGCACAGGAACAGGGGCCCAGAGATGGTGTGGAGTCTACCCTGAAGGTTTTCAAAACTTGACTGTCCAAAGCCTTGAATGGGCTGGTATAGTTCTGAGGCTGACCTTCACAAAGCCATCAGGTTGGACCAGGGCCCTGGAGAGGTACCTTCCAGTCTGTTCTATAACAGGATTTCTGGAGAGCTTTAAAACATGAATGTGGATGACAAGTAAAAATTGCATATATGTCCTGTTTATAATACTCATGGCTGCTGGATGGGATTCGTGATCACAGACACAGTTTGAATTCTTATTTAATTTTTTGATCTAGAGCAGGTATACCTTTGCAAACACTGCAGAAAACTTCTTCAGTTTTGGAAAAGAAAAAGTTCTAGGAGTCTGAAATAAAGGTTCTGATTCTGTAAAAGAACAAGAAAGAAGAGAAAGAGAGAGAGAGAGGCAGAATTTCAGGACTTCAGACCTGCCTGGATGATGAGGATGTGATAGGCCAAAAATCCAACTGGAGAAGTTGGTGAAGTGTGACAGCACTGCAATAGACACCCAATAGCAAGGCAGTAACCTCTGCATGAGCCTGGAGGTACTGGGGCATTCTGTGCTGCCTGAGGGACAGGGACCAGCTACAGACACCCTTGATCCCATGTCAGGGTGAGAGGCAGGGCTCCTGCTTGAGCTACAACTCCAAAACAGAACCCTTGAGTTACACCACAACAAATTAGGACAAACAGGTTGAGTTACCTGCCAGCAACACAGACATGTAATACACAGATTACCTGTAAGTAATGTGAAAGATGGAGAAATGCAATGACAGTCTTACAGATACCCACAATCAGTGGAAACGAAAATGGAAGTGTCTCCACCTGTTCATGCCTATTATGAACCCTCATGGGCTCTTTGAACCAAGAGTGCCACAAGACTTTTCAGAATGACTGCAGATAGTTGTCTGCTCTGGCAATTGCAACAGGCTGCAGCAGAAATCAAGCTCAAACACTTGCTGTCAGTTGAGGCAGAAACGAAAACAAATTGGAAATACAGGAGTTTCTGTGTTGTGTGGCTTTGAGAAGCTCATTTCAAGGATGAGCACATTGGAAGCTGTGGCCTGAAGGTACAAAGCCTGCTTGCTCCATGGAAAGATTTTTTTTGTTTCATATACACTGCCTGTTTGCCAGACAGAGGCACAGTGCCTTGTGGAACGCTTTGAATTGTGACATTTTAATTGCTGAAGTGCCCCCTGAATTTGTGACAGACCTTAGCTGTGGTTTTTACCATTCCCACCCAAGGTCATACAAGCTGGTCAATGAACACATTTTCTCCACTACTGAACCCTTATGTATTTCCAGACATATGTACAGGCCTACAAATCAAAAAGGTAAGGACATATGCTCTTAAGAACTACAAATGGTACATCCTTAATGCAACTAGTGAAGAAAATGGTAGGCAAAAAAAAGGCTGTGGCTTTTTTGTAGGGGGTTGTGGCTAACACACATGAAAAGGCTGCTCAGGCAAGCCCCTGACTTGTTCTTCCTCTTGCATTGTAAAGAACAAGAAGTTCCACCAGGCCCTGCATTGCACACTTAGCTGCAGACTGGGAAAGGTTGTTTAGGTTTGTGATCAGCTACTCCTAAAGTCCAAGTAACTCCAATAAATACTAAAAATAAGGAGCAAATCTCATTCTCTCATTCTCTCTCAGCAAAAATGGTAAATACAGGTTGCAAAGACTTCTGGTGTCTGTCTCAAGCAGCTCTTTCAAAGAGGTCAAATGAAACCCTAGAAAATGAGCATCAGCTGCTTTATTCCAGTTTCTGTGGCATGCCACTGACTGGAGGCAGAAAACCAAGATGAGGCATTTATGAAGAGGGTCCAGCCAACCCTGGTGACCTGGCCAACATTCCCCCTTGAAGCACAACAAAGACTATCCCCTATTTGGAACAACCATTTGGATGCAAAAAGGGTTTTCTATGTTAAAGGGTGGATCTCAGGGCCTGCTGCTCTGTAGTCTAATAAATGGCACAGAATGGATTTGGTAAGGTACCTACCTGGACTGTTCTTCCAAAACTCACACACGCAGCTTCCCACAGAAAAGGGCATCAGCAACAGCCACCTCCACCAGTGAGGCCCTCAAGTGCCCTTCCAGTGGTCTCAGGGCTCCTCTCATGGCACAGCATTCCCTAGAAGGAACCTCAGGAAAAAACCTTCCCCAACTTCTACTGACCTGTTATTTCTCCATGACTCTTTCACGACTGGGCCACTCGTAAAAGGTTTTCTCACCTCTCCTTATTTTCAAGAGGAACTTTGGATCATAAAACTGCTGTGCTCGGCTCAGGGGTGAATCCATCCAACGTGGGTGGTGGGCAGTGGTTGAGGCCAATGGGCCGTGCTCCAAAGCAGAATTTTTCCCAGTTACTGGCAGTCTTACAGTCACTGCTACTGATTAGTAGTGTTCCTAATAATAATTTGTACATCTTCTGATCCATTAAGCTTCTAAACAGCAACAACTCTGCGCAGTTAATAAGATGCACCTGATTTCCCTCTTCTGGAGCAGCAGACCACAAACTCGATGTTTGCTAAGTCCATCTTTCACATTTGTCATAAGGAATGTTTACACTTCTACTGCAACAGGATCTTTTCCAAGTCTTTTGTGTTCCTGTGGCAACATGACGCTGCTGGTTTCAGTAAAAATGAGTGGTGCAGCTGGAGTCAGCCATGAGGACTGCAACCCTCGATGTCCTCTTTAAGGCTGCAAATGCCCACTTCCATCTCACAGCTCTGGAAACTGTTTCTTCTCCTGGCACATTTTTGTGTCATGTAAAGCCAACAATGATTCCCACTTGGAGCAGAATCAAACACAACCCTGGAAATCTGCTTAGACACGACAAAATTGGGCCATTTTGTATGGCCGCTGCTTTTGGTTGCTGGAAAAGTCTCCATCAGCAGTATTACAGAAGCTTGGCTTATTTTCTTGCAGAGTGCAGCTCTTTGGCTTCATTCCCAAATGGGCACTTGTACTTTTGCCATCTATCACCTGTACAAGTAGTGATTCCTCCTCAGAAGTTTCAGCCACAGCAGGACACCAGGTGAACAGAGAGACTGCAACATCCACTTTATACAGTGACCTCCTCATCTTGGTTTCCAAAGCAGCAAAATATTACAAAACCCAGGAGTGTTACATTAGATCAGTCCTTGTTCTGCTTACAACATGGTGCTTTCTTGCCTCTTTGAAATCCATTGCCACCTGCCAATTCTGAATTTCGTAGTACAACATGAAACAGTAATTCGTCCACTCTTCTGTATTTCTTCTGACTATAAATGCGAACGGTGAGATCTGTCTTACGTGCAAGTTACTTCAAATCCAAGGTGATGAAAGAGTGCACAAGAAGTAGATATTGTTATGCCCCATAATCCAGGTTGTTGTAATTCCAACAGCCTTCAAAGGAATGTCTTCAAAATAATCTACAATTTGTAAGAATCTAATAATTCCATTTCTCTTCTGAGAGGGAACCCAGTTCCAGTGGGCAAGAACTTGGGTGAAAGTCCAATTAAGTTTTTATCATACAAATGCTGAGAAGTGTACAGACTTTCATTTTTAATAAAACCATGAGAAGTGGTGACGTTTCTTTGATGAACTGGCTTCAGCTCAGAGGACTCTCGCTGTACAACGCAAATTTATCCTTACATCACCATTTTTATTTTTACCATAAACACCTCCCAGCTCTTTCCCCAACAATTTCTCTGCCATTCTTTGCTGCTCCCCACTAAAAGATGTAGCACTGAAAATAAGCAATTTCAATAAAACTCAGAAAATCACTGCCATGCTGAATCTCCAAGCCAGGGAGCACCAACCTCCAAACCTACTGTGAACTCCAAGTTTGGCTGTCAGCAGGGGCAGCCACAACCCAAAAGCCCCTGATGCAATACAGGTGTTATTTGCAGGTAACCTGGCCATGCTCATGTTCAGTAGCACATGCAAGCAGGTTTTATCATGCAGTATGAATCCTGAACCCCAGCTAGAGTGGAACATTTCTTTCACAGGGGGTTTGCTATGAGCTAGAAGACTATTTTTCTTTTTCAAATTATTTGGATGGGAGTTAAGTCTCTCTGGGGCTGCTAAGAAATATCAGCATTTCTAAAGCTGGCTAGGTAAGGTCAAAACCTTGAAACCGCAGCGCTAGAACTGAGTTAAGCAATAAATTGCAAGAAACCTCTGGAGGATAAAGGGGGAAGAGAAGCAATCTCAGCTCTCGGTATTGCCCTGTGGAAGAAGCCAGTAAACAAGCAATGCTTTCCTTCCAGTTCAGGCTAAACACACTGAATAGGAAAACATACTAAATAGGAAGTAGGATCCACTTAAGAAATTAAATCCTACAAAAAGATTCTGTAAGCAGCACTCTCTTCACTTTCCAGCTGGATGACGGAGTAAACCTTTTGGATTCCACCACAAGTACAGACAGAGCAAACAATTAAACAATCACATGTAGGGACAATGACAGCAACTATTTCACTGACCTTTGCACTCTAACGAAAACCTCATTGTCTCCTTCAGAGCTTTACATAATAATTTCTGGCTTAATAGCACAGGTCAGGTGGGGAGCTCATGGCGCACAGTATCCATATGGAGCCAATTTTTCAGTGGCGTGAATTGGCCAAGCTCTCTTTGGCCTGTAGCAATGCCAGGAGGAAGTACCAGAGTGTTACCAGTCTCCCACAATTTTCTAATAATTACATTTGTCCTCTACCTTTATTGACTAAATTCTCCGACTCATAATATGCTGCCAGAGTTCCATCCTAAAAAAACCCGAAACAAACAAAAAACTAAACCCAAACCTAAACTTGTTTGTTGGAATTTCACAGCCAGACAAGAATCTTGTCCTGTTTTTACATATCAACCCAACAGCTTTTCTAACCCAAAGCTAAGATTGCAACTACTCTTTCAGCATCTCACAGCAAAGTCAGTAAAACCACATCTTTGTGTTTTCTCGATCTGTAACTGAACCTGGATTACCTGTACTCCATTCTTTTTCACATAACTTTTAATAATTAAAAAAAATTCCAGAGCAATAGTGAATTATTCATCCTCAACCATCTAGATATCCTGTTCCACTTCCAAAAGTATGATATTTACACTTAATTTTCTACATTTTGAAATAGAGGACTTCTTTCAGTCATTCTGGTAAGTCAGGGACTAGATCAGACAAACCAATGCTGTGTCCCTCTACCAGATATTTCTATCCCGTCCAGGACACCCACTGCACTCAGGACAGCACAGGTAATTCCTTATGTAATAACTCAGTTAATAGGCATGATAATTTATAAAGTTTATATCCACGTCAGCCCCAAAATGTTCCCCCTGTAACTGTGCCAGTTTAAGGTATTATCTTTCCTAATCAACATTTTTACGTACATTACTGCACATTAAATAGTCAAAATTCCAGAGCTGTCATTCAACTGCCCATATCTCAACAAACTTTTGGTTTTTCACATGCATGTCCCACCAAAAATGTATTTCTTTAGCTTGCCATTAGCTGGACTCCATGAGCTAGATGTTCACCATTATTTAGCAGATACTGCACCCTGAACCCCTGAATGTTTTTTATTTCAATACTATTAAACATCATCAGTTTGTCTTGTTCTAAGCAATTCAAAAGGTTCAAGAATGTCACAACCCCAAGTAAAACTCCCTCTCCATACCTCTGTGGTACAGATTAGTGAGGGTGGCCACTGCCTTATGCAGCGGCAGCTGAGATGGTTTTCTCCTCTGCTGCATGATCCACAGTGGTCTGTGCCTCGGATTTCCAAGCATGGATTTCACCTGCAATAAATAATGCAATAAACGTATTGATGGGCAGCTCCTGGTATCGAGATCTGCTCTGTACACATCCCAGGGCCTCCACCAGCTCCTGCAGGACTCCCTTTATCCTTGTCATATCAACAAACATCCTTTGCATGTTGAATCCATTCCATATTCTTGATGTGGAAACATCTTTTTCTTCGATCCTGTGCAGCAGTGCTGACTCACTCTGGCTAGCTTGGCAACACTGCTAAACCATCACATTCAATTCCAGCACACTGGTGTAAGTCTCTTTCAAGAGATCCCGATGGGAGTCAGCATGGAGAAACACTCTGAAAACGAGCTGCCTTATCCAAGCTCTCATTAGCTCATTCCTCATCCAAACAGGTAATTCCCAAGCAGGTGCCAGGCCACTCATTCTCATCTATACACAGTCTCTTCTAAGGTTTTAAGGTTCTGCTGCAGGTCATTTCTGCTCCACAAATTCTAAATTAGCCAAAGCTTCCAAACCTTTTCTTTCTTTCCAGTTTGGGGTATCCACGATGTCAAGCTGTTAATTGCTTTTGCAGGATGGAGCAGGTAAATGTTTTGTACAACAGCTTTCAAAATCCACTCAGCACTTTGTATTTTCTCAGCCAAAAGAAATTTTTATTTCCAACAGGATTTTATGACTCTTCTGGATCATTTCCAAGTACTCCCAGGAAGCCATTACACATTGTTTTAATTCCTCCTGGCTCGGTTTTAGAATCACGACAGCTCTGGTTTCTGTAAAGACACGACCACCAAGCACAATCCTGCTCTACTGGAGAGCACCCCTCACCTCTCACCACAGCACTGGGGGGGTTAAGCCACAGCTGAGTCGAAGGATTTTAAGCACTTCCCACTGAGAAATACTTCCCATGGAGTCGACTGTGGTACCATTTCTTTATTTGCTCTACACAACTCCCACTACTTTCCAACCACAGGGCATAAGGAAATATTGAATCTCCATACTTGCCACAAGCTCCCACATGGAAAACCTCCAAGGCTCCCTCCCAGCTACCCAAAAACCTTCTGCCTCTGCTTTGACACCACCCTGAAGAGCCGAAGTGTCAAATTCAGCAGTTCCAGCACACACTGTTCTGCTGTCACAGTGCTACATACAGTTGACTCTTCACCAACATAAAATCAATGCAGTAACAGGAACTTTTTTTTTGAATATGTAGAATAGAACAGACACTATGAAAAAAAAAAACAATTTTTATTCAGTTGAAAAGAAGTCATTTACTCAATCACATTAACTATGCTAAAAATGACTTTTTTCTGACTACACCAGCAGTTAAATATTTTCAGCACCAATTCATGACACATTAGTGACATTTATCACAACAGGTCTATTTCTTAATGTAAAGGACATACTAACTTCAGTAGCTGCTACTGGGAAAGGAGTAAGCAGAAGGCTGCCCTTTCTTTCCAAATATTTATGAGTGAGAGTAGCAACTTATAGAAATAAATAACTGCCAAATTATCTCCCAAATCTTTAAATTGATCTTTTAAAAATAGAGTTAAAATAGATATCTTAATATGAGCTATCATAGATTTTATTTTTATGTGCTGAATACTCCAAAATGTGAGTAGCTGAGCAAGCATCCAGTACATAACTTTTAAAATAGTTCTTCCCTCCCCACAATATCAACCCCATTTTTTTATCCATGTCATGCTGGTTAGATCCCTATCTCTAGCGACTTCCCAGTAAACACCACGCTGTTTGATATCGCTAGGATATGCTACCATCCTATGAGTGAAAGAGGTCAGTGACCTGGTGAAATACCACCAACTCACACGAACAGAAAATTCATCCAGTCATTGGCTTGTTAACTCTGAACATCAAACAAATCCTAAGCTTTAGTTTTTCAAAGCCTTTGTGGTCTTCCTCTTGCTGGGCCAGTTCAGAAGGTCATCACTGAAGGCAGAACCGATGAAGGCAAAGAAACCAAAAAGTAGCAGATAGTACTGTCTCTGTCCTTTTAAACAAATCAAGTTCGCACAAAACAAAAGGAGACAAGGTTAAAATGAAGTTTATTAGTTTTTTTGGTTTTTTTAAGCTTTTTTTATATAAAACTGTTTGTGAAACAGCTATTTTTATTCCCATGGCAGAGTGACCCCTGAAAGATGCACTAACCCCTTTCTTAAGGCCTTAACAAGAAAAAAAAAGATTTTTTTGTTGCTGTTCCTAAAACCCAAATGTTTTAGAATTACATAATTTACAAAAAACAAAAAAAAAAAAGGAAAAAAAAAGAACAACCCCGAATAACCATACAGTGTAGGCTGTTACACTGACATTCCCTCTTCCTTCCTTAGGAAAAGCAAAAACAAAATAAAGAGGGTCAAGTGGATTTACCCCAATCAGTTTGAAGATACACTGACCAACATTCAGACATCCTTTCGTTCCCCAACCTGGCAGGTAAACCATGTCTTCCTCTCACCTGCCTTCCAAACTGAAGGCAGCTTCTTGGAATGATCTGGGGGTCACGTTGTTGCACACAGGGCAGATACTCCCTTCCCCTGCGTGGCACAGGTGCTCCCACACCAGTGAGGTGTATGGGACCTAGCAAGCAGCAGCCACCTCTTACTTCATGAGTCTCACGACCCAAGAGTCTGCAGATGTTGTTCAAGCTTACATTGTTAGTAGTGTTTCTCAAAAATGGAAACCTCCCTACCCCTCAGACACAACTACTGACACCAAATTACCTGCCTTCCTCCCACACCCTACAAACAATTTTTCAGTCTTTTATTTGCCTTTCAAAATTGAATTTCATCAGATGTTGTGAGAAAGAAAGCAAGAGGAACAGAGACAAGTCCTATTTGGAGTACTCCCATTTTGCTATTCTTTCCCACAAAATGTTAGGCTCCACATGCCTTGCTTTAATTCTGGATTGAATATTTACTTTAGCTATAGGTTTCTTTTTTAATTTATATGGGGTTTTAAAAATTTTAATCAAAAGCATCAAAAGGGATATAGCGCACCTTTCATTTAAAACAATGTCTTTCAAGACTAAAAAATAGATCTTTATATATATATATATTTATCCCTCCCTCTTTAATTCCCCCCACCTGTTTCCTTTTTCCCCCTCCCCTCCCCACTGTCACTATGGAGATTGTGTCCATGGAAACAGCTGGTTCAGACTCCTTGGTCAGATTCTGTGATGTCATCAGTCTTGAGTGTGATGTAAGAATTCATGAAGTGCTGGCATTGGCAGGCACGTCGAGAGGGGGCATGGCTGCACAGTGGGAGAGATTCCATTCAGTCACGAATGTCCACCGCTTTTTATCTCAACAGCCTAACCTGAAAAACAAAGTCAAAATAATATTGGGATGGTTCCTTCCCTCCATTTGCAAACAGGCCCCTCAGGCTTTGGAAAAACCCACTCAGCAGCCTACCACAGCAGCAACACCAAGAGCTCTTTAGCTCTGTGGACTGAAAACAGATATACACAATGGCGAGTAGTTCATAAAAGCTAATCCATGTGATAAAAAGTCTTAGTTTAACAACCAGCAAAATAAAAATTAAACAAGCCCAGTTCTGAAGGATGTCTGGGACAACAGGATGATCCGTGCCATAGCACGGCTCTCTTACAGAACCTCTACCTTCAGCAGCCAGGCAGGAGCTCACTCACCTTGTGTCCGCTCCTCACATTGACCTTGAGATTGGGAAACAGAGGGGGCCGAGCATGTCCCAACATGGTGACACCTCCTGGGATGCCATGAGGCACTGCACCCAAATGTTTCCCTGGGGGCCACCCTGCTACCATCCAATGATGGTTTCCAGTGAATATGTAGCAGACAGTGAAACTAGTAACAAAATTACAGAAGTCCAGGAACAAAACCTGGGAAATGGCCAGATTTCACCAGCTAAAGGTAAAGCTGTCTCTGGTTTAACTAATTGAAGGACAGGTGATATTTCTTTCTGCTGCTTTTTTGATCTAATTTTCATTTTACAGAGACAGTTCATGGAAGGACTAAGCTTGTGATGTCTTTCAAGACAAATGTGGAAATGTCCAAGTGCCTGGCACATGTTCTCCCTGTCCAGAAATTCTCTGAGGTGAGAAAATGAACTTCAGGAGTTTGCTAAGTTGGTGGAGGCTCAGTTCAAAAGAGGAACTACAAAGTTAAAATTTACTTTCTCTAAGTTAGGGCTCTCATTCAATCTGCATAGAGAGAAAGCAAAGCTTGAAATAAGGTATCCCTTTCTTCCCTTATCCCATAATACAAGTGAGCTCAACAGCAATTTATTTATTTAGTAAGGTTACTTACTTAGATATGACTTAGATAAATCCCTTTCTACCAGCTAGTGAGCTTGGGAAAAGCAAAAACCCCTTGCACCATAAGTGATGCATACGGAAAGCAGTTAATGGAATTAGAGGTGTGCCTGGGAGCAAAGTAACACCCATGTGCATTCATAGCAGGCAATTAAATTCCAGGAACCCTAACTAAGTGTGATGCAGAAGTCAATGCTGCTCTGATCATCAGCACACCGATTAGATTACATCCCAGCAAGCCCAACTCTTGGCTGCAAGTATCTCCCATCCAGGGGTGCCAGGCTGAGAGTGAGTAAAGAGTCAGGCAAGTACATTCAAAAACCAGACGGGCAAGGTCGCGGAGCACCAGCTGAAGAGGAAAGGGGGAAGTTCCTAGAGAGTTCAGGCAGCTGCCCTTTGTGGTTTCATTACTGCGCAACTGCGAGCCCTCACTGAAGGAGTGTCAAGGCCGTGTTGCTGTCTCTGGCTCCTGTACAACTGCAGCTTGCCCATGCCTGGAATTGGTCCAGAGCATTAGGCACTGGCTCAGGGAAGAAACAGGCTCAACACACAGAGAGAGTCCTGCCGCGTCCCTGGACAAGATCCAGAGCACCAGACTTGCTCTCACAGTCACTCTCCAGATATGGACTTGATCCAAATATTCTAGAGGCAACTGGCTCAGGGAGAGAGAAGCAACAAAGACAGAATACACTGACTTGCCTGGATGTTATCCAACATGCAGAATTCTTCTTAACTTGCTAGGCCTGGGAGTGAACCAGGACTAAAACAGCCCAATAATCTCACATTTGAGTATCCATTGAATCTCACACAAAGGCCAGCAGAAGGGCAGTGCCAGTACTACCTGGACTACAGAAT
This sequence comes from Promerops cafer, assembly GCA_013398275.1. NCBI lineage: Eukaryota > Metazoa > Chordata > Aves > Passeriformes > Nectariniidae > Promerops > Promerops cafer. Next base: position 455,618 of record VZSE01014770.1, on the reverse strand, counting down.
TCCCCTAAAGTTCTTTAATTGCCACAGTAATACAACAATTGTTTTGTGTTATAATTGGTTCTTCTAGATTTGCGTGGCTTTTATTTTGGAATGCAAGATCAGGTTGGAATCAGAGAATGTAATTTTTAAGGCATTCTGAATGTTGAAAGGGGGTGGCTAAATAGGACCTTCTGGTAAGAATTACTTGAGGCAAAAATGGATTTGGAAAGAAATGATGCCTTAGAGAGATATCTAGAGCATACAGTGAATACAGTACAGAGATTCCACAGCCTGCAAGGTCTTAAGTCAAGACATTCCTATGTAATGCAGGGAACAAAGCTGTGCAAAGGTCTCTGGGACACAGTAATGTTCACCAGCACCTTAAAGGAATGGCTCAAAAATCACCAGACTTCCCTAGTGTTAAACAGCCAGAAGAGGCACCTTGGCTGTGGGACTCTCATACTGCTTTAACATTACAAATTACATTGCCTGTTACATTTTAAGGAAAAGATAAAAGCTTAAAGGAATCCCAGTTGACCTTTACCATGGGAGGAGAAAGCTACTCAAACACTGAATACTGTTAAATACTGTTTACATGGTAACTGTTAAAACAACACTCCAAAGCCAAGAACGAATACCATTAAAAATGAAAAGTCACAGAACACAGCTGAGCTAAACCAAGTCAGCAGTCGGTCTACAATAAGTGTTTATATGGGACACTACCTGTCTTCTGCTGCTGCACCAAAACCCCACAATCTTCCAATTAATCTCTCATCCCTCACACAAAAAACCATTAGAAGTACTTCACTTTACTTAAAAATAGGAAAGATTTTAAGTCAGGGGAGGTGCCTGGGAAACAAGGGAATAGCAATGAAGGAAGGGGATTACCATCCACAGTTCCAAGAACTGACATGAAAGAGCAACTTCCCCTGCATGATTGTAAGAAAAAGAGAAGCAAATAGCTTGAGTAAGAAATGCAACTGAGTAGTGAAATGAAAGCAGGAGACCTTCTTGGGCTGCAGTTTCATGGAAAGGGTGCCAACAAGTATTAATTCAAAACCAAACACTTATTTCATTTTAATCCACCCTGTTGCCTTTGAACTGCAATGCACTGCAAGTGAAAAAGAAATCCCAACCTCATCCCATTCCCTGGGTGCTAACTCCCACCTCAGTGCTACTCCCTCCTTGTGCCAGTCTATTTTTCCAGCCACGCAGTGAACCAGATTAGGAAAATGACCTAGCTCTGATGCTAACATGGCAAAAAGCTGTTTCAGACAAATTGAATTCCCCACCAAGTTCACACCTGGCTGTATGAACGCTGGGCCTAGGCAAAGGAGGAGGCAGGAAGGAAGTGCAATGAGGAACCTGGGGCACATTACAAAATTTTGGAATTGTGAGCATTTCTGGATACAGTTCTATCTTCTATGCCCCATGTGTGTTTGCAAAATAGAGAAAAAAGCTGGGCTAAAAGAAACACAGTGGGCTCCTGCTAAGACTTATTTACTTATCCCTGGATCTATCTGCATTTCCAGTAAACGGGAATCCTAAATTACAATAATCCTGAACTCATCAATACTATTTATTCCTTACATATAGAATTTAAGATACTTTGATGACTTTATTTATACAGAAGCTTACTAACTACTCTGAGACTCACAGAAAAAAACCCTTCAGATTCTTATGGATGTGATACAAAAGGAGATTTCTGCCACTGGTTTAGCTGGGAGAGTAATCAGGCATTTGTAACAGCTAACAAGCTTTGCCTTTCATTGTTTAACAGAAGTAACTGCTGCAGAAATACAAAAAAATGAACAGGACGGTAGCAGAGAAAAAAAAATTACAGATTTTCTGAATATACACAAAAGCACCTTGATTTCTCACAGAAATGGGGAAGGCACTGGATGTAAGGCAGCAGGTGGAACTGGAAGCTCTCCCCCACTCACCTGTGCTTGCTTTTATATCCATTCCCAGGAGTACACTTCCCCCCTCACCCCCGCTCCGACTGCTCTGTGCTGAGGCTGCCTTTCACCATCTTGTTCTGCAAGGAGGGAAGAGAGCAAGGAAGGAGGGGCTGACGAACCAGCAAGCCAAACAGAGGAGGAAAAAGAAAATGAGGGAGAAACAGAAGACAGGGGTAGGGAAAGGGAACACACAGAAAGTGAGAGAGAGAGAGAAAAAGAGAAGTCAGTATTGGAGCCAGAAATAGACTTTTCAGACAGAGTTTTCCCCGAGACAAAAGCAGATAACTCCACAAAAGTAGAGTCTGAGATATGAAAGCCTGGTTAATTTTAAGAAACACAGAATTTAACACAAAAAGGTAGAACAAGCTGAGAAGCATCACTTTAAAATTGCCCAAACAGATGGCTTAAGACAATCTAAGATGGCTGAGCCACCAAAAGGTGAGGTACCCCTTCCCCGTTATAGCCTCTCCACAGCTCAGCATCCTCATCAGGTCTGTTCCAACCTCACTTGCTGTGATGCAGACAGAGCCAGTTGGATCTGTGAGAGGAACCCTTCAAAAGATTATAGTTTTCAGACAGCATTTTCCCTGTGACAAAAGCTGATATTTTGCCTAAGTAGCATATTCAGGACATGGGTGTTAGAAGCATCAATCCTGGCAGAAGGAAATGGAAAAGCTCACTGGGGAGCACACGGAAAGGCAGGACCAGTCCCCTCTGGACTTAGCTTGCTTATGCCCTAAGAGTCAAGCACAGCTAATGAGGCAAGAAGCACCTTTGCTCTCCAGGAGCTGCTTACTGTGATGAAGCGTATTTACCAGTGTGAGGCACGGACTGCCAAAGGGAAGAGGCCCTGTACTGGGACACTTAATGCTGGAGAGGTATAAAGTTAGCTCCTCCACCCATTAGCTACAGAATGGCAGAGTGAGCTATGAGACAGTTACTAATTCACTAATAGTGCTAAGCTGGTGTTACCTAAAAGCATCGCTTTCAACAGACTAATTGAAAGTCTTTCTTCCTCTCAATTGCTCATACTCATATCATGCAAAAAAATTGATGCAATTTGTTCTCCAATCTTTCTAGAGCAATGGTTTTCAGCCTTCCTGTTCCTGCACTGTCACTGCCTGGAATTCCCCTTTCCAGCCACTACAGTGGAAGGAGCAGGGTGAGTTTATATTCTGCCCTGCAGAAGGATTGGGAATAAACTGGTAATGATTAGTGAAACACGCAATGAGGGCAGAGAAAGAAAGCAAAGAAAACTACTTGGCTTCAAACAAATTATTTGTGTCTTTACTAAGCAAAAGTCAACAAACTTCAGTGTCAAATAAAGGCTGCTGGCATTGAATTTCTGCTTTTGACGCAATAAAGAAAGTGATCTGCAGTGGGATAGTTCTGAATAGAATTCAAAATTTTATTGCCTCATGAAGTACCATTATGAACTTAATTGGTAGCTGTCCCCCTTCCATCCCACAAGACTACTTTAGAAATCCACCTGCCTTCTCAGAATTTTCTCTGGAAAGCTGGATTCTTTGCTTGAATCTAAACCAGTTCTTTCCTTTCATGGTTTGAGCACCATCACTGCAAAGTGCTCACAAACAGCAGCAGTGACCCAAGCCATCTATGTAACACTGTATTTCCCTGGATTAATTCAGGCAACAGGCAGCAAAAATAAAACAGCTTTCAAATACACAACCCTCTGTCACAGTTTAACCCCAGCTGGCAACTAAGTACCAAGAATAAAATAACTATCCCATCCAAAACCAGGACACACTCCAATTATCTTTAGTCAAGTATCCAAAGTTGAGCAGAGGGTGGCACTTAGGCAGTTACGTTGCACAGCAAGGGGAGCTCATCCTTTCCGTTTTTGTTTGGCAAGATCTGCAGGTTCTTCTAGCATGAATGCATTAATTTAAGCTTGCTGTACATTGTCAACATTATTCCACAGTTGTGCAGAATAATTTATTTTCTTTTATATAATGAAAAGTAGGCCAATTCTGGATAAGAGCCTGAATGTGCACTGAATCTTCCAGCACATTTTAAATACATGTGTATAAAGACATCATTTTGTGGTAGAACATCCAGATAAGAACATGAGGCTAATTCCTGTATGTTTACAAAAGACAGATTAAGAATAATCTGTGAAAACAAAAGACCACCAGATGTCAGTCTAATTCTAGGCAGGGATCTGCAGACAAGAACTAGATGGAGACTAATCCCTGCTAGAAAGCAACACAATTCTTCCCTATTATCACTTCCTTTTTAGCACAAGCCATCCAAACCCTTGCACAATTCCTGTTGTATTCAACTGGCAACAAGAACAGTTGTTTTTTCTGGATACTTTCTGACCACTGAAAACTGGAAGACTGGTATCCACAATCTCCCAGGGATGTATCCTCCCTTAAGGTCTGGGAGGAGTATTCCCAGCACTGCATCCCATTACTTAAAGCTACATGAGAGTATGTATTGTCTATGTTGTCTCCTCTTTCCATACAGACAGCTCTTTGCACCACTGTGTTTGTAGGCTCCCGGGACAATTACTAAGGATGCCCAGACCCTCGGCAGAAGCAGCATAGGGGTCTTCTGACAAACTAAAGATACAGAAGAACCCTACAGATCCACTGAAGGCTGAGTGGTTGGACTCAGTCCAGTTACTACTGGTAAACTAGAACAAGATGCTTCCAAAAACCAGGAGAACTTTTTCATAAAGTTATTTTTCTTCTTCCTTGCATCCTCAGTAAATCCAAGGAGAAAACCCGACAGTTCAATGCAACATTCAAACAGGAATAGCAAGCAACATATTGATTCTATCACCGAATTCAGGAAATGAAGCTGAGCTTTCTCAAGAGTCATCAAGGATCTAAAGAAACACTGAGCAGATGGAACAAAAATTTTATCTTCTTCAACTTGGTATTCTTCTTGAGTTGATGTCTGCCCCCAGAATATACCACAAGCATATATTACAGAATAATTGAACTAAAAGCATCTCTGACTACAGACATTATCCAGGTAATAAAATTACTAATCCAAATTTAGAAACCAGAAGAGGGCAACAAAAAACCCAGGTCTAATCCAGGAGAAGATTCTTACCTTGTGCTTGGGGCACCTCACTGAGAAATTCTCTTCGTTTAGTAAACAATCTAAAGGAGGAGAAGACAGCAATGTATTATTTTTCAATGAAAACCAACTTGAATAATACATCCTATGTGTTAATCTTGGCTCACAGGTATATATTTTTCATTCAAGATCTCTTATAGGAATACTTTGTTATTAGCAGGTTCATTCCTTCCACCCCCAAAGTTTTAGCAAACAAAGTAACTGAACACCTCAAGTGACAATGTTGCTTGGATTACCAAGCAACCCTGGTTTTCCCAATTATCTGCATGCAGTAAGAATGCCAACAGCAAGTCTACAAATCCTGTATCTCAACCCCCTTCAGCTATTCCAGCCTCCTTCACTTTAGCACAAGGAAGATGGACACATTCATCCAATCTGAACAGACAATCCCTGCATTTCACAGCACAAATGCTGCCTTTCACCCTTACCCCAAGGCCCTGCCAGCATCAGGGAGAGAAGGGGTGTGTGTCTCTAGCTATGGCTGTACACAGTTTATTCACAAGCGCAAATCCTGGTGGTAAGTTTACACTGTGACACTATGTCTGGTAGTCTGGTCACTCATGCTGCTCTTAGATCTCCTTCCATGAATCTTATATGCAAAGCTTCTATGATCTAAAAAGTGGCTTAGTTAATTATTTAAACCTATTATGTAAAGTGAGGCACCTATGTGGAACTGCTTATTTAGGAACAAATTAAGCAATACTGCCATTTGAAGAGCACTTATTGAGCAGCACTGCCAGAGTACGGATTGCTTCTCCTCGCATCCCCTCTCCCAGACCATGCCTCTAAGTGAAGCAAGTCGGCAGCTCCCAGAACTTCAGACATAGGAAAAAGCAGCACTCCCCTCAGAGCACTCAGCTGCCTCCCCTGGGCACTCTGAACTGCAGGGTCACCTCTCAACCTGCCCACACACCTGATACTGCTCTGTTCCAATCGCCTCTTGCATCGGAGGCTGACCCAAGGCTGTCACCTCATGAGCAGGACTAAGTACCCATCCCCACCTCAGCAGGGCTGATCAACGCTGCCCCGGAGAATTCAGCAAGGTGCTTATGACCTCCTGCCTACTCCAACACACCCCAAGAGCTCACAAGTAGGGAAGTGCAATGGTAACTAAGATGTGCTAATTTAAAACGCTCTTAAGTATGTAGCATAACCAGTGCTACCTGCTGTTTCAATCTGCTGGAAGAATTTAGCAGACAGCAGGAGACTGGAACTAAAGCTTGAGGGAAAAGCTTTCTAGATACCCAAGCTTTGGCAGAGCATCCCTCTGCTACGGAATGCTTAATGTTTCAACATGAATGCCTCTGGCCTGAATCAAAGGGAAACAGCATGCAAGAGGCTAAGTTACTTGAGAGATTTTAGCAAAGGGGAGTAAAACCCTTAATCCTGCCACAGATAATTTCAAATGCAGCATTAGCAAATCACAGGAAATAAATAAAATGTCTTCTCATTATAAGGGCAGGAATCATACATTTAGACTACAGCATGAATTATCACTGCATAATACAGCAATCATCAAAAATATACAGAGCAATCATCAAAAACATACACAGTATGTTAGAACAGAATGGAGTTTTCTTCTTTGTTGGAAACTCAACACTGGTAATGAATGCAGTTCTTCAGCTAGTACATCAGAAAGGAAGAATGTACAAGGATCAGGAAGAAGTGCCAGAAATCTTGTACCTAATGCCTGGTCTGTGTATGGAGCTTGACTTCTTACTAAGGTCAGCATTTTTGTTGCAAATACTAATAGCAGATCCAATTAATAGCAATTTCTTTGGTTTCTGTTAAAGGACTACTATGAAAAATGTCATCAGCATACTGCAGAAAATCAGCTGAATACCAATAAGGCAGAAATTGTTCATCATTACAAAGCTGGCCTGGATTTTGGTTAGCAGTTCCAAGTATTTTATATAACAGATTACAATTTGTCATGAAGTCAGCAGACACAGAGCTATGATCAGCTCATTGTGGCAGAAAGGGAAAAGAACTGAGACGTGTCCTTGTTTCCAAAGATTTTTCTCCATAAAGTAGTCAGGGAAAACCTAAAACACTTTTAATAGAAGCAATTATTCTTCTGTAAGCTTCATACTTTTGTCTCACCCTCTGTGTTCTGCCTGTTACTCATCTTTAATGATACTTGTGAAGACACAGGATTTCTGTTCTCTGAAAATTCATTTTATTTTGCTGTTAATCTTTTCCTAATTTACAGTCAAAAATCTTCTGTAAGTGGAACTGCCTGCGATGTATGTTGTAGGGACAAGTGTGCTGCAACCATCAGGATCTGACTCCAGGTGGGGAGGAACAAGCAGAGGGAGAGGATATAAAATTTCACAAAACAAAGATCCTGTTTCCATGGAGACATCCCTAGGACTAAGTTATCTTGAGACATCAGAGGCTCTTCATAAATTTGGACAGATGAAAGCCAAACACAGACAATGTTAACCACAGCCATCTCCATACAAAAATTACTTAAGTGCCACTACTGATCTTGAATTTTATGTAAATGGCTAAGAAATGTTCAGCTCTCTTACACCCTACATTGCCAAAGACTATTTTCTATGAAAGGAAATTAGAAGACAGCCTGAATTAGGCTATATAAAAGCATCCATATGTACAAACTGGCAACTTACGAAGCCACGTGCCTTGCACAGCACTCAATTAGCAACAGCGGGGCAAAGCCTGGCTCCTCACCGGGGTGGGATTGGACACCGACCATTTGCACAGAAGCCGGAGCCCAGGTCCCACCCCAGGGCTGCCTTCAGTGCTGCAAGGAACTAAAGCTGTTTGACATATTCCAGCCTCCAGCCCTTTCCCAAAAACCTACTGCCTTTCACGAGGCACAGGAACTGACAGGGACCAACTTCTAACCCACACGGGCAGCCGCTTTGAAATACAGCATGGGTACTTCATCTCAGCTAAGGCATGGTCACTTCAGGAATTCAGACAAACCAAGTGTGTATGACTCAACACACGCTAAAAAACACCCTAGCAAGTGTTTTCTGTTTGGCTTTATTTCTTTGAGATACAAAACCAGTCATACATATTCCAAAAGCCTGAAAGCCCTTGCAAATATTAACACAAACTTCTGAGGATTCAGAACAGATCTGTGACATCCTAAATAAGGCAAGGTGGCACCATCCTTCAAAGCAGGATGGTTGACTTCAAAATGGAACTACCACTGAGCTCAAGGAAGCTGAGAAGCGCCTGTACAGTTTCACTACAGAAGGACAGTAGAAGTGCAAAACCAATAAAAAGGGTTAACAGGCAGACAGCAGGCTGAGCAAAGAGAAAATAATGTTGATTTGTTTCTCAAGGAAGCCTACATTTTCTGCTTGGGCATAAATGAAAATCAGGTCTTATGCCATACAGCCTGGTTATTTCTTTTACACAGATTTATTGGAAGAGTGTCTATAGATTAAGACAGCTTTATTACACCCACAGATAAAACCAACTGCAAACAAGGTCTTTTACTGTCACACACCATCAGGCTGAAATTTTGAATGCTGAGAATCTACTTCAAGCTGAGGCTCTTTTATTTGTTTTGGTTGAAAACTTCAGCTGAAGCAGCCCAACGATTTCCTTAAAACTCTTTCTTGGAAAAAAAGCTATTCTTCCCATGTTGAACATCCCAAGATGTTTTCTCTGAAAAGCTCTACAATATCCTAGTTTTCAGCAGGACCTGGATTTTAGCTAAGGCATGCCCTTGCCAGCTACCACAAAACCAGCAAACGGAACTCCTTGAAAGGCAATATGGGGATTTTCATGTGCACATTCTCAGAAGAGGCTTACTAGATTTTAGTAGCTAGATCCTTTTAAAAATTCCACCAAATATACTTCTGCTTGAGGGTGATCAGGCCTTTCCTGTAAATGAACCTCTGCCCTCAGATTCAGGCACCAGACCTAAAAGCAGTGAAGTTGTTGGGGACATTTCTAAGACTCAAGCAACCCAAAAGAATAAAGTGACCATTGCAAAACTGCAAAATGGGAAGCACTAGTCCAGCAGGCAGAAGTGAAAACAGTACTGAGAAAGGCAATCAAGATACAGAAAGAATGGAGGCTAGCAGGAGGGAGACCAGTGCTACTAGAAGTCAGGAGCAGAGAATGAAGGATTAGGGCCAGCAGGAGGCTAAGACAAAGAACTGATTGGAACAAGGCATAGAAAGGTGAAACACAGAATATAAAGAACAAACCAGGACTACCAGGGTGAGGTGTGACAAGGAGCTGAGTTCGGAGAACCAACTGGCAGTAACAAAGCCCAGAGAGGAAAAAGAACTAGAAACAAGAAAGCAGCGGAAGAGGTGAAATAAGAGCAGAGAGGAGGAAGCCAGAGTGAGAGCTAGAAAACTGGAAAAAGGTAAAGTCAGAAAGAATTAGGAGGACTTGAGTCTTACAAAGAGACTGGAGTAAGAAATTTGTAGAGAGGAGCCTGAGACCAACTAGATAAAAGGCCAGTGGCTGGTATGAGAAGCCAGAGAGGAGAACATATCAGACATACAGACGAAGAAGAAGAAACAGATGAGAAAATGTATTTTAAAAAGCACCAATGAAGTCTTTTGTTCTCACTAAACCATACTCTTCCTGGAGTGAAACCAGAGACTCAACAGTTTTACCAACTCCTCCACTATTTTTTAAATACGTTTGTTAAACTCAAAGTCCAAGTATCCCATCTCCATGCAGCTCTTGCAGTTTATTACTGCTGTATTACTCAAAGGAGGGAAATTAGCTTGGAATTGTGCACTCCGACAGATGGCCACATGACAACATGATGTCTCATAACAAAATTAAAAGAAAATGAAGTAAGCGTAGCCTTGGAACTTGAACACAAAAAGCTACTCTAAAAAAATCTCACAGGTTGCAAAGTCAAGACAAAAGTGAAAAAAAGCCAAATTTAATCTAACCCAGGTCTACATATTATATAGCAGACATGTTACATTTAAAATGGACTAAATAGTGTGATTATATACTGCTTTTTGTACATGACACTGCCTCTTCCATGCATGACAAAGAACTCCTCTTGGGAATCAGTCATGATTGTTCAGTGTATTTCTCATTTTGGAGGATCCTACATTTGCTGAAGCAGAGTAGAGTTAATGAGTGGAGTAGAGTTAATATATCTGAAGAAAAAGGAGAGTATATGAATTTTGATATCTGAATTTGGAACCCAGAAAATGCTACATACTGTGTCTAGTAAAACATGAATTTAAATTAAGCCCTTAAATTATTGGGAACATTCACTACAATTTATTTTTGTTTTTTCATGGTATTGAAAAGGGCAGGTCACAAACCAGAAACAAATATATACTAAACACAACATGAAAGTGAATCTGATTGGCAATCGTGTGTCTCAAACACACTGTACAAAACAAAGTTTATTAATGTTCATTAAACTCTCAGGCATGACAGAGATGAACATCATAGGAAATTTCCCAGTTCTGCTTTCAGAACTGAGAAGGAATCATCTGCAGTAAGTATGACACAGATCCAGCAAGGACAACATATGCTCATGAATGAGTACCCTTCCATCCTACAGGCTGAAGTAGCACCTTATGAAAAGGGATATCAGCCTTTAATTAGGCGATTACTGTAAGAGAGATTCATAAAAGACCAAAATTACACTTACATGCACTCATTACTTATTTCTGGTATTTTTTGAGTATGTGATTTTTGCAACCTGAATAATCTTTCTTTCAGGTGAAGTCAAGGATTCTCTCTGCTAGCAGTACTGTGGTACTAGAATATTCCACTGCAGTATTAATTTAATAATAACATTCCTATGAGAATAAAATGCAGATCTCCAATAAGGTGGGACTTGACAGTGAGAGGTGCAATGCAGTCATTCAGAAATGAACATTTCTACTTCAAATACTCTAACATTTGGAAAACAGCATAAAATGGGTAGTAAACAAGTGGGTTGCTACGGAATTGAAATGACAAACAGGAAGCTTGCAATTATTTTCCAGTCTAGAGTTGTAATCTTGAATCTTTTCCTGCTTGTTATTAGACAAAGTTTTGTATGACAGGAGAAGTGAGTTACAGGGGACTGGAAAAGTGGGGTATTATTTACTCTGAGACTGGATTTTTTCTACCCAAGAACAAAGTTTATCTCCATGAAAAACTCATTTTTGCACAAAACCCACCCAACTCACAAGCCCAGGCTCATAGCTGGAAATAGTATCATCCAAACAATTAGCTTGTCTAAGGATGAAAATTGGACCTACTCAAGAGACCGGATGAACTGCTTCTTAGGAGGGAGAAGGATGGTTGTGCTGCAAATGGTACTGATGATTCTACAAACACAAACACTTGAAATCATTACTAGGACCACCCATAGGAGAGTAACCCTGAAAGAAGAAACCCCTTGCTGCTTACTTACATCCTTTCAACAAAGGGTTTCTATTTTTGGCAAGCAAAGAGTGATCAGTTCTCACACTGCAGCCAAATTTCAGTCACTGTAGCTGCACTCCCTCAAACCAGGCTTTTTCTGCTCTTTCAGGCAGATTCCTTTTCATTACAAGCTCCATCTTGTCCCAACGTGTTACTGTACGCTGTTCATCGCATGCCGTTTCTCGCCATTTTTATTACTTTATCTTCACAGTAGGAGAAAAACTGAGAGGGAGTAATTTGTAAAGTACCTCAGAATTATTTAGTGTCGTATGATTTGAGTAATTATGGAATATAGTTAAGATGTCATTTGTTCCTACCTGCATCGATGGCACATGGGTAATGGTATCGGAAGGAGCAGCCTTTGTTGTAGCAGCCTAAGGTGGCTCCTGGTTCCTGGCAATGGGAACATTTCTGAAAGGGAAACCAAAAAACAGTAATGAAGATTGCAGTCATTTTTCTGAATACCTGTATTTTCCTGGGAATTTTATCAACCACATTCCAGCACAAATTTTTTGACAAATCATGTTAAACTCTATCTTTCTACACGATACAAATAAAGGCCATTCAAATAATAACAACATAAGCTCTTTCTAACTACGAACTTTTCAGCTGTGCCAACCAGGCAAGAGACACAAATGTTCAGCCATTCAGAAAGAATTTGAAATACTTCTTAAATCTGTTTTACTGGCCCGTGTTTCAGTACCTGACAATGACATCACTATTAAAACAGGAGGAAAAAGAGTGTTTTTGAATCTACAGCAGCTTTAAAAGGAGAATTAGCATGACAAATAATGATTTAGAAGACACCACCATAAAAGTAATTTGGTTACATCACTCTCATTATCCGTAGCAGTTGAAGAAGATCATGGCCAAGTTGAATATTTTTTCACAGATGATCAAAAGGGGTTTATTTGGAGCAGGAGAAGATGCCATCATGGGAAAACACCTCATCATCACAGAAATGGCACATGTCCAAAAACAGCACTTGCAGTGCAAAAAGGATGCTCATACAATTATTGTCAAAGCAGCTCAGACTCATCTGATGACCACGTTCAATTTTCATTAGTTAAATTCTATTAGCTCAACTAGTCAATGATGTATTTGACCATAATATCAGACAATTGTGAAAGCAGAAAGTCTCTCACCCGTTTACTTCATCCTGAATGACTTAAGAAAGGACCTAAGGAAGTAATTCTAGAGCACATCTCATTCAGACAGCCATTTCATTTCTTGAATGTACACACTAAGTGATTTTTGTTAACTAATCTGATTCTGATGAAAGCTGATTTCTGACAGGTTGACATTTTTCCTTTATAAAAAGATGTAGCCATACCTGGTAGAATTCACCAAATGCTAGGAGACTACTACTATTTAAAAATTAAAAAGTGAATTAACTACTGGCAGAAAACTAAGAGATGAGCTACCATAACTTTTGAGTCATACTTTAAAAAGACGGGAATTTTCTTTATTCTGCTAAATACAACCAACACCATAATAAGGCCTTGTATAATTGGTACAATTCACCTTTAATTCAGGCTGTGAGAAGTTGCCTTTGGTCCCTGCCTGCACACAGGGATGATGACATGACCTAAAATCCCTGCTGCTACTGGAAAAGCCGGTGTCAAACCACACTGCTCTACTGCCGCTAGCAGCAAGCTCCACCTGTACCGCACACGAACAGCTGTGCTCAAGCCAGCAGCGCACCTGGCGCCGGACACGAGCACGGCTTTCCCACCATACGGGGACGCCCGCTCGCCAACATGGCCACATCCCCGGACCAACCAAAGGGGGGCCCTCTTCAATCCCTGATCAGCACACGCTGCAGTGGAGATCTGCAGAACAGACGTGGCCAAAGCTAACAGCCACAGCAAAGTTCCTCACTCTGCATAGTTAACAGGGGGTTGATTACAGTATTTCCAAACGCTCTGAGAATATCTGACAGTTATTGTTCTTCCTACTACTCTGTGCTATGCAGAGATGACTACAGTTTGTATTTAAATGCCTGAATGAAGATGAAAGCAAAACTAGCTCCAGCCATAAACCAGGGGGCCCTCTTCAAATCAAAGCAGATGCAACTAACAAAAAAGCTTGTGAGATGTCAGTTCTTGTGACATCTACAACTGCAGTTTTGAGTAACACCTTCTCTTTACAGGTATGCCAAAGCATCCTGAGCCTGATCTTCAGTGCTTCCTACTAAATCGTGTCTATATTCTATGCACGACAAACTACTGCAGTATTTATGATGCAAGGGAAGTGTCCCTGAGGCCTAGAAAGAGACACACAAGCAGCTTATTATTGCCTGTCAGAACATCAGTGCAAGTTTCCAAAGACTAAAAAAAAAGGCTAAACCAATATTGAAATGCGCACCAAAATATACAGACCACTAGCCAAACTGCAACGTAATTCACTCTCCCATGGCAGTAAAACCAAACTTCACCCACAGAAAATGTCTTTTCCTGGCTCTGAAGTCAACTCTAGAAAGATATTACATACTGGCAACAGTCCCAGATTCACCTATGCCAAGTACTCACAAAGTGCAGCTTGAGGAGTTCTGAAACAGAGCTCTGTACCCGTGTACTTTATTCTCACTTTTAGATGTGGCTGACTGGGATTAATTATTCTAACAGGACAGAACCCAAATTGACTATTCTTTTTGAATGCAGATATGAATTTCTAGTCTTGTTCCTCAGAGGCATTCTGCCCTCCCCACTTTATCTCATCTTTTACGTACCATCACACTGTTGCAACAGAAGGTCATTCTCCCCTGGAACACTGTGTCCTGTGCAGAGCAGTCAATGAGAGCATAAGAACTACAGCAGCAGAGATTGAACTGCAGCTGTATAAAACATTTCTTAACACTGAAAAGGTGTGTCTTAAAAGAGTATGCTGTGTGATACAACAGAAAACAAGACCCCTAGCAAAATTTTTTATGTTTTTCCAAAAGGTAATTTATTTTTTGAACTTACTCTTTGCTGCATTTAGCATGGTTCATGTTGCTATTCTGAAAATCACATACTGAAACATGACAGGCATTTTGACAAATTTTCAGCTGAGAATGGATAAGGAATGCTTTAAAATAGTTTGTGATTTTAGGAGTGATTAGACAGTAAAAGTGGGTAGTTAAGATGCCAGTGCATGTGCATCAAGCCTTCATTGCCTCTTTTTTTTTAGTCTGGCAGACCAACGAGATTTTAGCAAGGTTACCTGTGCTACGCCCACAACAGCAATTCCCCAGTGGATGACTATGCCACTGACGGCTCAAGGCAGAGATCATCTGCTGCTGCTGGCTCCCCTGCTGCTGAACAAGTCTCCATTCTGGCAGATGCTTCTGCTTTTCACAAGCCACTGACAGTCTAATGGCCCCATTTCTTCTACCTCCTGGGACCCCCAACCATCTGCTTCTTTCAGGGGAAGCTGAGGGAACCACATACACAATAACTACTCTTTTTTTTTAGTTCTTCCTTCTTGACACACCTGAGTGACTGAACAAAGCAGACGCCCTACAAAGCTGCGTGGTTCTAAAAAAACTTTCGAGTCTATCATCATGTAGTGCCACATGGTTTCCAAATACACACAGGTGTTCCCATGAAGACAAAAAAAAAGTGCTTAAAAAATTTCTGGATGGTCTCAGTCTTCTTTTGCAAGACATTGTTGCTGTACCTTAAAAGGTAAAAAGATGCCCTGTTCCCATTGGTACTTTCTGTGGCTTTGGTTAGAACCCTCTTCTCATGTATTTATGCTTCAAAAAAAAAAAAAATATGTACACTACAACTAGGAAACATTGTAACACCAAAATAAAATCACAGAACTTCTTACAAGGACATGTGTAAATTCAGCATAACTAATTGTTCTCTTGGTCCACAAGCAAATTTTCACCCAAACTCCACCATCCTGCAGCCATTCGCCAGCAGATGGTAGCAGCCTGCTTGACACTTGTAAAGGAATTATAGCATTCTTAGCCAGGGAAATAGCACTCCAGCTCTCCTGGGAAGAGAAATTCCTTTTGCTCAGTAAGCAGCCTGCTTAACCTCCCCTGCTTGAAAGAGCTGAAGGCTGGTACTTGGAGTGTGCTCCCAATGGGAGGTGCCAATGGAGAGTAATCACTGCCAGGCATCTAATCAACTCTTGGCTTAAATCTTAAGGAAAAAAAAAAAAAACAAACGGAAAAAAGAGACCACACAGCAAAGATTGATTCATAGGTCCTATCTCCACAATTCATCTCTGGCCACAAGGCACATATATCTCACTTAGAATAGGCTGGAGAGACTGAAAAGTGCCATTTAGAAGAGACACTCCATCCCATGAACTAAATTATCAATAGTATTAAAGCCAGATACATTGTCTCTACCTCTCCACGCTATTAGCAGCCCATTTCCTCCTTGCTACAGCTCATCATTCTGTGTCTACCAAAATGAAGTAACAGCCAATCTGGCAGTGTGAACAGCTGGGGGACAGCTACCACAGCAGCAGCAGAACAGCTCTGATTCATTTAAAATGCTACAGCACCTACCAGCTATATTTCTTTTGCTTTATGCTTGGCTTTTTCCCCCCTTGCAATCTGTATTCTTTCACTCTTCTGAGACCACACTGCTATATGTAATAAATACGAGTATGTTTTTGAGTACCTTTTTTTGCTTCCCTCGGATTTGTACCCAACTCCACGTAAGTGCTGTAACATAAACGTGTCCTGAGCTACCTACCTTCCTCCTCCCGAACAAGCACTTAGCCTTGAGAAAACCAGTGCCCCAAGCTGCTCAAGTAAAGCACTCACCTGCTCACTATGGCTCTGCACTGACAGAGATAATATCTTTGTCCCTAGACAAAATACTCCTTAGTACTGGAATTCTACAGTGGACACGGTTTCGGTGGTGGGAGGATGAAAGCTGCCAACTAGCCCTTCCAAAATATCCTGGACAGAAGCAGGAACAGTTGCTTAGAAGCAGAAATTAATTGCTTCTAACACTAATGTAAGGTGTTTTCAGATGACTCCTCCACTATCTTCCCTGCTGAACAATTACCAAACCAGTTTACACAAGGACATTCACAACAGACACAACAGGATCATATTTTCTGCTGTCTGTAACACAAAGCATCTTTTCTTGATGAGCCTATACTCAGACCTCCTGACTTCCTCTCTACCAATGACCAGTTTTTCCTTTGTTTTGTTTTCTTCTTCCTTTGCTTTGCTTTCTAGGCATCTCCTTGTTTTGTCCCTTCTCACATACTAGTGTCAAGAATGCATAAAAGGAGTAAAACAGAAAGGAACAACTGAAGGTTACTAACAAAGCAAAGCAAGCAAAAAGTGAAATACATGTGGCATTAATTATATATGTACAAGTCTTTGCTTTACATGTTATGTGTGTGTTTTTCATACTCTCTCATTCTCCGGTTTAAATTTTAAGCTTTTAGGAAAGTAATTGCTTCTGTATAATTGCACTGCACAAATGCAGATGTAGGATAAAGAGGACTTCAGAGTCAGCTGCAGTATTAGGAAGGAGGGCCTTCTGACTATTTCTGATTAAACAGTTGGCAGGCTTGGCAGAGGCTAGGATTTAATATCCAGGTGAAAGGGCAACAGAAACAGCAGGCAGCCGCATTCTCTTTCCTGGAAAGTGGGATGCAGAGAGAAAACTTACTCCAAAAAGCTACAAGAAAAAATAAAAATAAATAAGAGTGTGTGTGTGTATACATATATATACTGCTTATTACAGGAGAAAGAAATAAGTGATTTTGGAAGACTTCTGCAAAAAGTCTTCCAAAAGTCTGCAAACAGGGACCAAGATGAAAAAAGCAAGGTGGGAAGGCATTTTTAGGAAACAGGAGAGGAAAAGAGTACTTCCACTCTGATGTGCAGATTCTGGTTAATGAAAAAAATTGTTCATGTCACTGGGGCTAGAGATAACAACCAGTACTGAAGGACACAGAACTATTTACATAGTTTACATCCCTGACAAATAATTCTAAGTTATCAAAAAAACCAGGCACAGAATATCAGTAGAATGAATGCCACAATTAAAAAGATAAAAATCTTTAAATCTGCATTATAAAAAGGCATCTCTTGCCAATGATGATATACTCCTGTAGCAAGCAAATCAAATAAATAATAAAGGATAATAGCCCAGAAGTAAAACTGGACAGTTCTCTTCAAGTCAACTGAAGAAACTAAGGACAAATTTAGATTCCAAGATTTCAGCAAACAAACAAATCAATGATCTGGAAGATGCTAAACTAATAAAGCTGCATTAGGAAACATAATAAAAAGTTCCAACTGCAGTCCTACGCAGGCTGCTGAAGCACAAAGGGATGCTGCAGCTCAAAATGGATGGCGTACAAAAAAAAAACCCACAAGAAATTCAAGAGCTGGAAAATGTCTTAAAAATGGAAAATCCTATTCAATACATGTGAAACTGATTACGCTAGAACAGAAGCACTTAAAATTAAGAGCAGAGCATTTTATTATCCTCAACTAGAAGGGAAAATAGAAAGCAACAAGAACAGAAATAAATATTTAGTTTTAACAAAGAATGGTTTGCCAGCATTAATTTTAAGGTCCTATGCAGACACTTAAGCTATTCAACTGCACTTATAGAGACTCTCAAAAAGGAGGGTGAACAATAAGATGTGAAAACTTGTGAAGTTTGTAACATTATCCAGAGTAGCCAGACCTCAAACTGATAGTAAAAAGCTGCAAAACCACCTCACAACCGTGGATAACTGTATGATAAAATGGAGATGAAAATCACTATTGTTAAGTGCAAAGTGATGTATGTGGTGAAAATATTTTCACCTATGCATATACATGATGACAGATTCTAAATTAGCTTTAACTACTCATAGGAAGGTATTAGGAGTCATCCTAGACAGAAACATCATGCAGTCCCCGCAAGCACAAGAAAGGACAGCCAAAACATAAGCAGTTATTAAGGAAAGAATTCCATAATGAAACTCAAATGTTCATGATGTCTGTCTGTTAATCTTGTAGTAGCCTGACATTGTAATATTGTGTGTGGTTCTGATGACCCTCTTAAGAAAGGAGTACAACTGATCAGAAACAAAAATGGACAGACCACAGAGATAACTAGGAATGTAAAGAACTTGTATGTAAGAGAAGTCTAAGTATTTTGGAAAAGAGAGAACTGAAGGGGGATTGAAACCTACAAAATCCAATATGGTGCACATAAGGGAATGGTTCTTAACCATTTCCAAAAAGGAAGAGAAGGTTTAAATGTAACATAAACCTGCTTTTTTTCACTCAAGTAACTAAAAGTCACTGCCACAGAAAGCTGCACTGGCAAAAAGATAAGCAAGTTCAAAAACAGATTAGACAAGTTAATCGAGGATAGGTATGCCTCTGCCTGGTAAACACAGGGATACTAAAGCTGCAACTCTAAAGCTGTGGTTGATGAAAGGAGGGAGAAAACATGCAACTATCATTCTGCACGTGCCTAGTTTAGTACAAATCTCTGAATACGTGCAGTGAAGTGGTAAATACGTGGCCATTGCTGGAGACAGGACACCACAACAAAAGATACTTTTGCACCTGTCTGGAAAGGCAGTTCTTGTCAAGACCAAGAGATGTGACTGTGAAATTCCACAGTGAACAACAAAAAACCTCCCATGATTATCAAAAAGAATATAGGCACGAAATAAATACTGTTTAGTTACAAGTGTTTAAGACTCTTCAGTTTTACCTCCCTACCAGGAAGGTTGAGCTAAACTGTAACACTATATAAAAGACTGAAATTCAACCTAAGTGATAAATTCATGTTCACTACTCCTTACAAGCCTGTTTCATTCACTTGGTGGAGTGATCAAAGGCTTAAATGTGCATGAATACGTGAGACTGCTGAAGAGCCAAGTAAGACTTGAAGGGGGATGAACCCTTCCCGCCTCTTCCACACAATGGAAGGAGAAAAAACCCAAATGAAATAAAGACTCGGTGTAACTGAACCAGAATAGAGGTTAAGTCCTTCAAGAGTCAACCAGTGGCTAACTAAAACAGATTCAGCAAAATTAACAAACCTAGTAATTTCAAATGGTACTGCAAAAGCACATTTAATTTCAGTTAAACAGGCTAAGCACATACCTATGTAGCCATTTCATATTTTAAAAGGAATATTAAAATAATACATAGGCTACCAAGTCCAAGAAGCCAAGAAATTCGTAAATCTTGTTTCCTTTGATGCAAAGAGCCACCCTGGATGAGAGAAACATTTCAGAAAACCACTTGTAAGTCTATCAGAAAAAATTATACCGTTTATGTTAACTTGACTATTCATTTGGGGAATTAAACATGCAACAATAAGTGCAATTAAGTTACAAAAATGTTTGAAAGATAGAAAAGCATACTTAAAAGAGGAAAAAGAAATTCAAATTTTCAAGCAGTGGTTATGTGATAAGGACACAGACTTGTGGGAACCACAGTCAGCAAGAGAGCATTTACTCCAGTTGGATTTTCTACCAATACTAGATTTATTTCCCAGCCATCTTGGATACTGATTACAGGAAATATCCAAATATATCCTGAATTTCTATTTAGTGCAAGACCTACCAAGTACAGTATAAAACAACAGCGTGCAGTTACCTTAAAAGAAAGCAACATCTCCATCATAATCAAAGAGATTTTGGATAAATTAATTACCAGAAAAGCCATAGCTTTGAGTATCAGTGTCTGGAGTGATATAAAAAAGGAAAAAACCTGACATAAACAAGAAAATGCAATAAACTCAAGGTTTTCAAGAGGCGAATTGCATAACAGAACCAGCTTTTTTCTAGTGAAAGAAAAACAGAGATGATGCTGAGTATTTACTAAAAGGCTCAAAACAAAAAAAGAAGATTGGTTCATTAAACACACAATCACTATGTTATTAGGAGCAGTGGATACAACAGAAACAAAATCTTTATAAAGGCTTAAAAATAAGGAAATACTTTTGACAAAAGCAAACTGTAAATGGAAAATATTTTGACAAGATATTACATCTATGCAACCTGACAGGAAAAAGGGTGCAGCACAAACCCACCCCTGTCAATGACTCAAAGACTCATAACACTGGACAGAAATACACCATTTGTCATTACTTGTAATAATCCGTGCAAGCCGTCATCATAAACAGAGCCCCACTGTGCAAGACACTTCAGTAAAAGAGAACAAAGCGTTGGTGGATGCAAAGGGATGAAATAGAAACGGTGAGACTGAGCCAGCAGCGTTGGGCAGAGTCCATCTCAGCAGCAGGCTAAGCATATCCAATTATTCAGCACAAATCCCAGACAAGAAGGGCTTTGAAGAAATGCATGAAGAAAAACAAAGGTAAATGTGCAGGGTTTTCAAAGTGAAGCACTTAATTTAGGAAATTATAAAATTAGCCAGGGTGTACTGATTGGAAGTAAATCTTAAGTTCTTGAAACCGAAAGAAGAAAAAGCAGCAGGATAAAGGCAGATAAAATAATGACGAGTACCTTATGTTTGAGGCATTAGAAAATAGGCAGTGGGCAGATGAATGTGAAAGAAGTACGAATGTGAAAATGACCGTTTAGAACAATAAACATTTGTGACAGTATTCCATCCAAATTGCACTTTACTAAGAATACCAATTCTTAAATTGAAGTCTGAAGAACGACTCCTGCACAGTCAAAATACATTTCACTGCAAGGATAGGTAAAAAAGTACAATGTTGATCTTACTGGAAAATAAATAACTTGTCTCTAGAAAAAAGGTAGCAAACAAAACTACTACTCAATACCATTAAAGAAAGAAGAAGACAGCTCCCCCACAGAAACAGTGGTTAGCAGCAGAGCTCCAATAAGGAACAGCAAAGTGCACACCAGTATTCCTGAGGTCACTGGGGCTGCTGCTACCACTGAGGAAAAGCAGCAGAAGATGAATCCAAGAGAAGAGGTAAAGGTGCAATGCTTTGCAGAAAGAGAAATGCCTGCAAGTCAGTAGATCTCCCTTTAGTGATAAGCTGTTAAGTAATTTATCAGTATTTAACAAAAAAAAAAAAAAATCACAATCTTATGAACCACAGCAATAAATCGTCAATCACAGTTGAGGGCAAGTAGACAATTAGCACATATTGATGAAATGTCCTCAGATAGACAGAAGGTGCTCTGTGTAAAGTAATATTTGCTGGCCAAAAATTTGAATGGGTTTAGAGAAGAATATGTTATTTCATTATTCAATAATTATCAGGAAAAAACCCCTACAAACCATAATAATATATGTGCTGCATAAACTGCCCATTGCAGTAACAGGTACTGTTTATGAATTCTAAACTGAAGTTATACAAGAACGTGTAGTGTCTGTAGGCTTGTCACAGACACGACATAGGAAAACATGGTATGAGCTAGCAGCAGTTTAGAAGATGCAGAAAATATAAATAGCAGCAGTCCAAGCCTGGATGGCATTCCAGCTGGATATTACACAGCAGCTGAGGCAGTGTCAGTAGTTTCTTTAAAGGACAGACATAATGTGGTTCTCCTGAAAGAACTTCCTCCATCTAAGGATTAGATGGGGTTCTCCTGAGATCTGAAGGCAAAGGACTAATGAAGATCTTCTGGGCTCAGAACACTGCTGAATCATGGTAAAGACAATAATATTATTCATTTCCAAGCCACACCTTCAGTTTTATAAATCTAGATCAATCTATGCCATGAAAAAAGGGCTGGGATGAGCCATAGACTACTAGAAATAAATCACTGGACAAGATCAAAGAGAAATTTCAAACTTTTTCTCACCTGAGGTAGAAATCAAAGGATACAGGCATTTTTGTTTTGTTTTTCTTTTATTTTACATAAACACACCCTCTTCTTACTTATTCCTTCATCTTCTGAAGGCTCTAGCCCAAAAGCAGAAGAGTAAGTCAACATTAAAGTCTTCTTTGTTAAGACAGCTTCAGAACAGACAATTCTTCTTTTGGCATTACCCTTGTAGCTATTTGTCCAGGAAACTGAATTTATTGGTAACTATTCGTAACTCCTGTTCCCTAGGAACTGCCTCTGAAAGTTTCTGCTTAGAGTGGTACCATGTAGCATCACTAAAGAATCCTTATACCTCCCTATGATAAACTGTAACGCTTCAAAGGAAGAATAATTAAATTTAAGTACAGGACTTAAGACTGCATAAAAAACCTTGTTAAAGAGTTTTATGTACCTGTAACATGAGTATTGGAATTTTCTAAACAATTTCCTAAAGCTAACATTAAAAAAAATAATAATGTTGGTTTTCTGGAAAGCATCAGTTATGAACTGTGTCAACTCTGAAATTTTAGTGATTAAATTTAACTTGGAGAGTTACTCCCCAAGAAAAATCTTAACAATTAAGTATAACAATGAATTTACATATGGGACGAGTCCATTGCTATTAGTATTTCTAGCATTTTAACTTTTTACAAGAAAAGAGAAAGCGAACAGCAAATGAACACACTACAAAACATTTTTATCTTTTTGGACCTGACTCTAAATGATACATGAACAAACTTTAAATTTATCTTCCTGCCATTACATCTATGCAACTAAACCATGAAACTTTGTATCAGCTCCCTCATTTCCAATTTAATTGAGAACATCTGACAACTTAAACACATTCTGTACTTTCAAAGCACCCTACAAATTTGTCTTAATGGTCACAAAATAAGTGGTCTTAAAACTTACTTTACAAATAATTAGATGACGACTTAAAGTCCATGCAGGCAATTTCTGACAGCACAGGCACGAAGTCAGAGAAGTTCACAGCTCTCATACCTGAACTCAAGTACATGAACTTGCTTTTTCCTCCCATCCCCACTCACCTTTTTTATTTTCCTTTTAAGCTTCATATTGAGCAGCGGTATCCTTCAGTCAAAGTCTCCATTTCAGAGATTCATGCCAGGATGCCTTCTCTCTCCTTCCCCTCCCCTAGCAGTAAGTCTTTCATCAAGCTGGTCAGTTGCCTTTAATTACCAATAACTTTCTGAAACTTAGCAAGTGTGAATTCTCAGTAAGAATAATGGATTGGGAAGCACAAGAAAAGCTGCAATTAACAGCAGCAAAGTAACAACAAAATCATATTGTGAAATGAGTAGCCATGAGAAAAAGAAATACAGCTGAGTTAAGTCTCCTAGTTCTAAGCACAAATCAGAAGAAAATATGCAAGAAGCTAGAAATGCGGGGGAAAAAAATCACTAGTAAATGAAGACTGCACAACCAGTTTTTAACATCAACTTTTAGTATTTTCTCAAACAGAACGAAAGCTTATGACCCAGACAACAATCAGCTGGCTAAGACCTGACTGTACTTATGCTACAATCAGTTGTGCAGCCAGACCTCAGGAAGGCACATGCAATCTTTTTACCACCAGTAGCTCAGGTGGTGACAAACAGTGCAGCTGCAACACCCAGAGCCCTGGGAAGGCTTTGCCACTCAGCACTGTCTTGTGCCTTGGGCTGGAATTTCAGACCAGGTCCTACACTGGTATTTCTCATCCTTTGGCAAGTCTGAAGACAACTTAAGTATATCTACACCGTTAAAGTCACACGCTGAGCACTGTCAGAATTTCTCAGAAGAAACTGTAGCTACTTGAGACCTTTTAACTGAAGCAAATGTCTGTTTTAGGCTACTCCAGCTGGCAAATTAGGCCAGGGGAGGGAAGGGAACATCCAGTCCCTAGTGCTTCTGCATCATGGGATCACCATAATAAAGAAAACCCCCTATCTTGTCCTATGTCTAGACAATGAGATGGCTGTACTTGACATCAATAATAAATACATACATTTGACAACCACTTTAGACAATCTTTAAACTGTTCCTTTTTTTTAAATTTACTACTTTGCATAATTAGTAATATAATTTTGGAAGAACTTTCCATCTGAAGTCATGATCTTGACCAGGCTCCCCATTTCCAAATCATTTTAAGACTTGAGTTTGTTCTTGCACAGCCTGCAGCCCTCTCCTATGCCTAGCATTTCTCTGTATCAGTATTGACACTGAAAGTCAAGAAAGCTAGTCCAGCCAAAAAATTAGCCTGATTAAAATGGGAATGGGATGAGGGAGGGATTTGCTGGCTAGATCACCTACCTAGCTCAGTTCAGTCACAGAGCACTACTGCTGGCAGAAGGGGAGGTGTGGACAAGAAGAATGGCTTCTAACAACCCTAATTTAGCCTGGATGAAATTACCACCATATTTCATCTTCACAACAGATTCCTCAGTGAAGCAGAAATGGTTTACATGGGGCACCCTTCACTCTTTTGTACCTCTAACAGCAAAGAAGCCTTGACCTTTTGCTACACTCCTACCTCCCTCTGCCCTCATCCATTTCACTTCCCCCAGCCCTTGCCTTGCACTCATCTTTCTCCTAATTTACCCCACAGTGGCACAAAGCAATCAAGGGCTGCTATCAAAGTAAAAAAGGGAATTTCACCAATTCAGAGGGGAATTCTGAAAAAGGAGTTTTAGTTGTGGCAAGGAGAAAGGACAAGTCTATGAAAACCAACGTTACTGTGAGAGCAACTCAGAACTTCAAGGGCCTTTTCAGGATGATGATGATTTTTGTTAACTCCCTACACACGGGCTAATCCACAGCCAGTCTCTGTGCCCGATGCCCAGGCTGTGCTCTTCTGGACATTTGCTCCATCTCCCACTCCCATCCACCCTCCTGCCTTAATGCTGCAGTAGGAACAAGCTGATGAGGTCAACTAACCTCAGAATTGTTATTCCCATATTCCAAACAGCTCTGTGCCCACATCTCCAGCTACAGACCTTCTCCCTCAACATGGCTCTAGCCACTTATGCTTACCCATAGCTTTAGCAATACAAGACTGCTGTTAAATGCTAATTGCTTACTAATGAAAACTAATCATCATGCAATTAAACTTTAATCACTAAGCAGCTGGCTGGGATCCAATCCATAACAATAAAGGCTCATTAATAATTTTTTGCCAAAGTGCCTTATCCATGAAGACTATCCTCTACACAGAGTCCAGCTAAGTGTATAAAATTGTTTGAAAAATATTTCCTCTGCCAACAAACTAGCCAGGATAAGAGCAGCATAGTATAAATTAGCTAAGAAGGATGGGTTTAAGATTTAGGGAACCCAAACTGCTTTTCTGGCTCCTTCCATAACCTCAGGCACAATGTGCTGCACAGAAAGAACTTATTTTCTCTAGTTCTTGTCTCTGCAGAGTAACATTCTTTAAGGCAAAAAACTAGTTATAATTTTGCTGTAGTTTCTAAAATTATTACATGAATACTCATCATACTTCAGTTTTATTTTTGCTCATCTTTCTAAATCTAGGGAAATTAATCTAACCTCTTTCAGAACATATTTCTCTAATTAAAAAATATATTGAGGTTATATAACTAGGTTTATAATGGACAGATGAAAATCTACTTTTGAAAAGAATACAGTTTAAAACCTGCTTTCTACAAAGCCACAA
Source organism: Promerops cafer (assembly GCA_013398275.1). Classification (NCBI taxonomy): domain Eukaryota; kingdom Metazoa; phylum Chordata; class Aves; order Passeriformes; family Nectariniidae; genus Promerops; species Promerops cafer. The sequence goes on along the minus strand of VZSE01014770.1, from coordinate 429,770 downwards.
AGATGATGAGAGGGCAGGAGTACCTCTGCTATGAAGACAGAGAGAGCTGGAGTTGTTCAGCCTGGAGAGAAGGCTTCAGGGAGACCTTACAGACCCTTCCGGTACCTAAAGGGGCTTATAAAAATGATGGAGAGCAACTTTCAACATGGGCAGATAGTGACAGAACAATGAGGAACGGTTTTAAACTAAGAGGAGAGGTTTAGATTAGGTATTAGGAGGAAATTCTTTACTGAGAGGATGAAGCACTGGAATGCTCTACAGAGAAGCTGTGGATGCCCCACGTCCCTGAGTCTTCAGGGCCAGGTTGGATGTGGCTTTGAACAACCCGGTCTCATGGAAGGTGCTCCTGTAAGGTCTCTTCCAACCCAAACCATCCTGTGAATTCTTGATTTTAAAGTAATTTCATACCACCATCAGTAAGTGTCCCAGTTTTGCCTGCAGAATTCCTATCCCAATCTGGCTACTGCATAAAGCCTTATGTGTAGATAACTTTTTATGAACTTGGTTTGCATTGCCATGCTTGGAGAGCTTTCCTTTATTATGAATAGTAGAACACTAGTATAATTGAAGCATTATTCTTGCTTATTCGTTGATCAAAGAATTCAATATAATGCTTGTTTTAAAAATAAAATGGAAAAATTGTAGATTTTTTTAATTTAAAAAGGTCTTACAAAAGATAGAACACAGTTCCAATAATCCGTTAAATATTATATAAAAGAAAGTAATGAATTCTTACCTTCAGAAATTGACCTCTTCAAACTCAGTAAGACAGATGAAAGATGGAAAAATAGATCTTTTTCCCCAAAAATTAGGAAAAATACTTCTAAGTCTGCATTTTTGCCCAATTGTAATCAAACATACACCATTTTAAATACAGAGGCATGGAGCAGAATAAATTTATTTGCTAGTAGTGTTCTTCTAACAAAGCTAAAGGAATACAGCTGAAGTGACAACCATCTGGAATTAGTCTAAGTTTAAAAAATTGGTTCATTTTAAGTTAACAAAACACCAACAACCCTCCTCCAAAATTTTGGGGAATCTTAACAAGCTTTTTACCAGCACAGCTTAAAAAGATTAAAGCTAAAATGACACATAAATGGATTGCATTCACTCACTATTGAAAATTTAGTAAGAGTTTGGCACCCCTATGGTAACAGGCAATTGAAATCTTACAAAAAAAAAAAAACAAGCCGTGTGAGCTTGTGGGTAAGCCAGACAAAAAGTTCTAAAGCTTTGTCTAGAAATCTCCTGCACAGAGAAGGTCCCATTCACATTTGGAAGAGCTTCCTCAAAATTAAGATACTTAAACGTATTTTAAAATTAAAACTGTACAGAGATTATGAGGATCCCTGATGCTTTACAGAGAGGCAACTGTGGAATGAGCAAGCTGCTTTTTTGCATGCAAGTTTCCAGTGCTCTTGGCTACAACTAATGTACATGGGTAAACATCCTATTCTTTCCCAACACTCCATTGTCAGTAAATCTATTTTCCACTTTCCTCACTCCACATGCAAGACAAACAGTAAAATATAAAACCACACGCAAACACAGATAGAATGCCTGTACTCTGGGATAAACTAATGACATAGGAGTCTCCTAATAAAGATGCACAGAAAGTACTTCACTGCATCTTCTCTCTTCCCCATTACAAAGGGGTCAATACTGGAGTCTTTCCTCTTACCAGAATCATCTTTATGCTCGAGATCTCAACTAAAATGTGCTTCCTATCACCTGCAGTCCATAATCACCAATAGGCTGCACCAAATTTACCTCACTTCTATACAAAACAAAGCCAAAGAAAACCAATTTCATTTCACAAATGTAGTTACTGTCTTCTGATAATTTAAGATATTGAAACATTTGCATCAGACATGTACATGTGGCTTCTAGCTGCTCAGCTCTTTAGCATTTAAGGCTTGTAGTACCAATGCACAGAGCTGCTGTGAGCTACCAAGCGCTGCAGCAGTAGTGATTCACACTTCTAGGTCCCCAAGAGAGGAAGGCAGTGAACTGAGATACAACAGGGGCTCCCCACAGGTTCTCCTCTCTGTGGAGGATTACTCTTACGGACCAGGAGTCATGACAGCACAGAGTTTCAGTAACACAGCAGATGGCAATGCCTTTCTGAGAAAACCAAATCTGAAGTTCATCATTCAGCTGTCTTTCAGAATTTCTCCTCCACCGAAATTTCATGCTTTCTTATTTTTGTAACACTGCAGAAGAATATTAAAGATGCTGTCATTTCCTGAGGAATGAAAACGAGTATTACACTAGTGTGCACATTTCCAGCTCAGACAGCTAGGTATTTGGGCACAGTCTGTCAATGAAAACCAGGAATTCAGCCACTTTAAGGATAATTGTAGAAAGTGCCTCAAGGTTCTGTGGCAATCCTCATTAGAAGGGCTAAAGCATACTAAAAGCTGTTTCCAGAGATAAAAACAAGCAAATAATGTTCTCAATACACCCCTTTTCCAACCACTGCTGGCAGTGATTTTAAATCCGCCACTGGCTTCCTTTTCCCCAGAGTGAAAAATTAAAAAGCTCCAGTGTCATTTCTTCCTACTCTTGAAATGTGTCCCTACTAACACAGATCTAGGTGATCTAATTGAACCCTGACCTAATACAGAACTTTACTTGAGGGTTTCTTGGTTTCGTGCTTTGATTTGGGGAGGGGGGAGTGAGAGCGGGTTTGGAGTTGGGGGAGAAAAACATCACTAGGTTCTGCATGTTTTTCTTCTCTACAAAGAAAGGTAATGAATAAAAGGTTAACATTCTTCTCCCAACACTATAAAATAGTAGTACCATAGACCTAAAACCCTTTCAAGTGCTGGTGGCACCTGGGCACAATTTTATGTTACAGCTAAGTTGATTTAATGGTTATCATTACCAGTGGAAAGGACACCCCCTCTCAGATGCAGCAAAAGTGGTTCAGAGGGTAAGCAGAGTCAGATGGCTGATCTGGCATAAAGATCCCCCACCCCAAGCTAGTCTTCTGATGGATTAGCTGGCTAAAAATCAACCCACTGTGCAAATGCACAGGTGGTAGATCTAGCGCAAGTGAAATAGTGGAAGCAAGCAGCTTGCCAAGAGGATGAAGTAGGATCACTCCTCATGACAGCAACTCCCTCCTGGTCTGGCTTAGGGATAAGAGAGCCCACCTGTGCCAAATGAGACATTCAGAATGAACTGATACCTTTACACCTGTATGGTACTACAGTACTCAGGTTTCTGGGTTCAGAAACTGTTTTGCTTTGTTTTGCCAAAGGTAGCTAACCTTCCAAAATTTTCCCAGTTCATACCAATTCCCTGGCTTAGCCACTTGATTAGCTATGCAGCCAGGAACCTTTTATAAGCAATTACTTAGAGCGTGGGAGCTTTTTTGTTAGTCTTTGATTTCCCAAATTTGAGAATATAAATAGTTAAAGTCCTAGTGATCCCTCCAGGCACTTTTCTTTACCAAATTTACAGCTAGGGTCCAGAATGGTAGGGGTAAACAAAAGAAAATGGTTCTATGAAAGCATCAAGGTAAACAAAGTATTACAGAAGGGCAATTTCCTCCAAGTAAGATACTGTGGAAGATCAACCATCAGGAGTCTTAAGTCAAGAACAACTTACCTGTGCAAAACCAGGAGCTGTTCTCTGTGGAATACGAGTAACAGGCAAACCTACCTCTAATACTACAACTAACAAAGACACACTCAACATGAGGCACAAGGCTGCCACTGCCCAACAGTCATGAAAAATTAAAATATCTAGTATCAAGCTGAAGAGAAAGAGACTTCAGGCATTTAGCTTCTAAACTTCTCATCACTGAAGTCTATCAGACCTTCAAAACAGGCATGTTAAGAGTCTTAAAGCAGGTAAATTTCTCCACTTTGGGTAAACAGCAGGATCCAAAGAGAGCTGGACAGACAAAATTCCAGACTGGTGAGAGAAAACACAGAATATCTTCTGCTACACTGTAGATCATGGGCAGGTTTCACCCTTCACCATTTGTTACTCTAAAGTTCAGTTGACTGAAACCCAAGACGATCTTTTCAACAAGGAGCAACAAAGGAAACAGGTTCCAAGGACCTCTTTCCACATATAAGGATTAAAAGATTTCTCAAGCTGAGAGAGATGCAGAGATTGATGAGAAAAGCATTACATTCTTTAGACCTTTTAAAAGAGATCTTTAAAAGGGGGATAAACAAGCTTTCCTTTCACAGAACACTCTCAGCAGGAACACAAGCTACCTTTACCTTCAGCCAGGTCAATTCTGATAAGAGCAGGGGTAGAAGAAAAAAATACAAACAACCAAAAAAACCCATCCCAACCAGAAGTAATACATGTGCTAGGCCAGAGCCTCTGCCTTGGGAAAAAACATGTCATATAAAAAAGCCCTGTAAGAAACAGCATACCTCCTCCTACTGAACAGCTTTTCAGAAAACAATAGCTGAACTATCTTGGATTCAACTCAACACAAAGAATGTTCTCTGCATTGTTCTTCTCTTCATTTACAGCTTCACATATTTAATACTGAGAATAAAGACCATCAACCCTTCTGAACATTAAAACTGATGACAACTATCAAAGTGACTCCATAATTCTTACAGTTTCACAGGTAACCAATACTTCATTTATCATGGAAATGAACTTCTCATTAATAGAAAAATGGTGAAAAAACAGACAAGACAGGAAACTTTCTGGTCACCTTCAGTATTTGAAAGAAAACGTTTTATAAGCAACAGGATCACCTAGCACTAAGGAGATGGCATTTTTTTCAGTTTAAGATTTCATCAGCATTGGAACAGAAAAGTCTACCTGCAGGAAGGCCACTTAGCACCATTACTACGCATTAACAGTTTATGAGAGAGACAGACTCCTTAGCAGTTAGGTTCATCTGCTGGGGTATCTAATTTGAGCCTCAAAATAAGGAGAAGGATTAAGTCATTCTGCATCTGAAGCAGTACAATTAATTGGATCACATTCTCAGAACCAAAAAGCATAGCAGAGAGACCAGAGTAAAAGGAACACCTTTTTGCCTTCAAGAAAGGCAGATTCTAGCACTTTGGAAAACATCTGGATTGCTGCTTAGCAGATAACACACACAATTTTCAGTCCAGGGTGAAAACAGACTTGAAGGAGAACTCAAAGCTCAGGAGAGTCACTTCACAGTTTGATAAACCTTTTTAAGATAACACCTTCTCAGGAATTCTTCTTGAGCATCTGATACAATTTGATCTTTGAGCACCTTCACATACATAAAAATCCTTTCTTGTGATTGACTATGGGGCAGTTGTCAAAAAAATTGCAGTAAGACAGGCATTTATTCATATAAGAAACAATTTAGCAAGAAAAATTATTTTCTGCTTTTGGAAAGCATGTGAGAAACAGGTGTTCAGGGGAAAAAAATCTATAATGAGCTTTCATGTGATGAAAAATAGGTGAGCTTGTGTGAGAAGAAGAAACACAGGATGGGTTACTTATATCACTACCTACATCGACGGCCTCTGACTAGAGGTTTAAGTTTCCTATTTCTATACTAGAGTGCTGCATAAACAACAGCAACTGAGCCAGCCATCTGAAGAAAATATTTCAACTCACTTAATGGTATGGATTCAGTTTAAATTGGTTCATATTTACCCTGTCGGTGCCACAGACAGTTTACATAATTTTTAGTTATGGGAATATTTAATTTGCCCAGAAAGAGTTACATACATGAATTATTCACTTCCAGGATCATGACCCTTCATATACAATATGCTAATGCCCTTCCTTACCCGTAGACAAAATCCAAGAGCTACATTCCTGTGTGCCTGTGCACACATATCTCTACCTGTTCCTGGTAGGAAGCAGCTACTTGATTTGTACATCTGCTTTTCCATGACAGCAACACTAACGAACTGCATGTCAGAGGAAAAAAGAGAAAATGCACTTGCAAAGCACAGAGGAGGTAAAGAAAAAGCATATGGAACAAGCATAGGAAATCAGCTGTGTGAGCCAGAAGGCTTTCCTCAGGCAGTGGGGCAGGAGACTTGAGCTCAACAGAGCCTTTCCACTGCCTGGGGATGGCTTCTGGCAGGCACACCTCTGAATACCCCATGGCCATCTCAGCGCTGCAGGTAACCCGCTGTGAGCTGAAGGGATGAGGATACACTGCTTCCAGAGGAAAACCCAGCACAACAGCTTGCTACAATAGGAAAAGAAAAATGCTAGAAGAAAACCTTTTCCATTATTTGTCACAGGGGTGATAAATGGATTACTCTTATGGATGTTATACAGAGTAGCCCAGCATCGTGTTAGGATACTGTGTTTGTATGGGACACAATACAGAGCTTTAAACTCTGATTTGAGAGGGGGACAGTATTAAGCTTGTCCGCTGTGGGATGAGATGAAAAGGTTAGAGGGACAGGGTGCTAGTGAGGGCACTCTGCCCTTGACTCTGAAATGTGCTGGCCACACTGGGGCACACTTGGAGTCCTACAGAGGTGAGCCAGGGACTTCTGAGGTAACAGAAGCCAAGAGGGCTACAGCAGGAAAATATCTCAAAGGAATTAAGGGAAGGGGTGTTTCTCCAGGAAGATGACACAGCCAACAGCCTCACCAAGGTCCCTTTACACCAAAGCAGGCACCATGGGCAACAAACCAAAGGAGGGGCTGGAAGCCACTGGGTTGCTGGAAAGTTAAGACCTTGTTGCCATTACTGAAACTTGGTGGGACAAATTGTGTGACTGGAGTGTGACTATCAATGGCTGTGAGCTGATCGGAAGAGACAGAAAGGAGGGAGAGGTGGAGGGGTTGCCCTCTATGTCAAGAGGTGCACTGAGTGTGAAGAGCCGTCTCTGAAGAACAGCCATGAGCAGGTTCAAAGACTGTGGGTAAAAATCAGACACCGAGGCAACAAAAGGAACCTTGCGGCTGGGGTCTGCTACAGCTGCCTGACCAAGGGGAGCCTATTGACAAAGCCTCCTTGCCCCAGTTACAGGAGGCATCGTGCTCACACGCTCCAGTCCTGTTGGGGGACTTCAGCCACCTTGACATCTACTGGGAAAATACCAAGGCAAACTGCAGGCAACCCAGGAGACTCCTGCAATGCATGGAGGGTAGCTTCTTGAGCCAGGTGATAGCCCTACCTTCCTATAGAGGGAACCCAATACTGGATTTGATGACCACCGGTGTAAATTAACTAAATGGGAATGTCAAGTTGGGAGGCAGCCTGGGTTGGAGCGATCATGCATTGGTGGATTTTGCAGTCCTGAGGGATATGGGTCAGGTAAGGAGTAAAGTTAAGTCCCTGAACTTCAGGAAAGCAAACTTCCAGCTCTTCAAGGAGATAGTCAATAGGGTACCCTGGGAGACTGCCCTCAGGGACACAGGCGCAGAACTGAGCTGGCAGATTTTTACAGAAGTCTTCCAAAGAGTTCAAGAGGTAGTAATTCCCAGGAGCAAGAAACTGAGCAAAGAAGACAAGAGACTAGATGGCTGAGTAGGGAACTCCTGGTCAAACTAAAGGGAAAGAAACAAGGACAGGGAAGAGTATAGGGATGAAGTTCAGTTGTGGAGGGATAGTTTGAGGAAGGCCGATGGCAAAGCTGGAATTGAACCTGAAAAGGAATGCAAGGAGTAATAGGAAGGGCTTCTGTAGGTATGTTAACCAGAAAAGGAAGGACAAAGGTGTACCCCCCACCATAAACAATGGTGGGAAACAGCTAGCAATGGATGATGAGAAGGCTGAGGTACTCATCAAATTTTCTGCCTCAGTCTTCAATGGCAACCTCTCTTCCCACACATCTCAAGTGGATGGATGACAGGATGGGGACTGGGGAAGGCAAGTGTCCCTCCCACTGTATGCAAAGATCAGGTTCACGAACATATGAGGAACCTGGATGTAACAGATGTCTATGGGATCTGAAAAGATGTATCTCAGATTCCTGAGAGAGTTTGTTGCTGTAATTCCTAAGCCACACTCCATGGTATTTGAAAAGCTGGTAGTCAAGTAAAACCCATGGTGAGTGGAAAAAGGGAAACATTGTACACATCTGTAAAAAGGGCAGAAAGGAAGACCCTGGGAACTACCAACCTGTCAGCCTCCCCTCTGTGCCTGGGAAGATCACGGAACAGATCCTCCTAGAAGCTATGCTAAGGCACACGGGGGACAGGGAGGTGATTCAGGACAGCCAGCATGGCTTCACCAAAGGGCAAGTCCTGCCCCACCAACCTATATTGGAATATATAATAAACATAATATATTCCAATATAAATAGCCAGTGTTGCTTAATGTCTTCATTAATGACACAAATGAAGGGATCAAGTGCACCCTCAGCAAGTTTGCAGACAACACCATGCTGAGTGGTGCTCTTGACTCCTGAAGGATGGGATGCCATCCATAGAGATCTGGACAGGTTCAAGAAATGGGCATGGAAATCTCATGAGGATTAATAAGACCAAGTGCAAGGTGCTACACCTGGGTTGGGGCAACCCCCAGTGTCAACACAAGCTGGGGGATGAAGGGATCAAGAGCAGCCCTGCTGAGAAGGACTTGGGAGTGCAGGTGGACAAGAGGCTGGACACGACCCAGCAGTGGCACTCAGCCCAGAAAGCCAGTTGTATCCTGGGCTGCATCCAAAGGAGCGTGGGCAGCAGGATGAAGGATGGGATTCTGCCCCTTTGCTCTGCTCTGCTGAGACCCCACCTGCAGTGCTGCATCCAGCTCTGGGGTCCTCTGCACAAAAAAGAACATAGACCTGTTGCAGCAAGTCCAGAGGAGGCCACCAAAATGATTAAAGGGACAGAGCACCTTTCCTTACAAGGAAAGGCTGAGACAACTGGAATTGTTCAGTCTGGAAAAGAGACGGATTCAGGGTTACTTAATTGTGACGTTCCAGTACCTGAAGGGACATACAAGGGAGAGTCTATTTACAAAAACATGTAGTGACAGGACTAGGGTGAATGGTTTCAAACAGAGTAGGTTTAGCTTAGATATCAGGAAGAAATTCTTTACTGAGAGGGTGCTGAGGCACTGGAACAAGTTATCCAGAGCAGTTGTGGACAGCCCATTCCTTGAAGTGTTCAAGGCCAGATTGGATGGGGCTCTAAGCAGCCCGGTCTAGTGGGAGGTGTCCCTACCCACAGCAGGGGGTTTGATTGTTAAGGTTGCTTCCAATTCAAGTCATTCTACTATTCTATAACAAAACAAAATGTACATATAAGACAATGGTCCCTGACTCCCAAAGTTTGGTCTTATAAACAGATTAAAAACAGACCTAGACGGAACAGTGGAGAGCACTGAAAGACTACATATTACTTATCATATACAAAAAACAAGCAGTATTTCTTGCAGCCTTAAATTGGAAGGATTAGGAAGAAATCATTTCAAAATCAAATGAGATTGTGAATCTGAGTGACATGAAAATCAGTATAAAATTACAGACAATAGATTAAGGATGACGTAGATTAAAAGCCACTTTTAAAGTGAGAGTTTGAAAACCCACTATGAATTCAAGAACAATTTTTAAGTTTGTGCCAGAAGAACATGAATCTGAAGAAAAAAAGAAAGCTCTACAAGACTCCAGAAGACAGTGATTGAGTTACCAAAAGCTACTCAAAAGCATGGTATTCCAGGATTTAAAAAAAGAAAAAAAGCATAAGCAAACTTCAGTGAGCCCCACAGAAAAAGCATAAAGTAATGAAAAACAGCCTCTGAAGAATACAATGGCAAGCAAGGAGGTAATCAAAAGACACAGGCAGAAAACAAAGGTGGAACAACACTTCAAAAGCAGCACAGCTGATAGTGACAATGTAGTCGACAGAAAAATGGAAAATTAGGCACTGGATCTGAATCTTAACTGGGAAAAGATCACCGTAAACACTGATTACAATTGCAGTACAGCACAAATGAAGCTACAGTGGAGGACAAGAGCCCCAGACAAAGCACTCAAAGAACTTTGAGATGAAAAAAGCAAAAGGAAATTAAGAGGTAGTTGCAAAGGCAAGAGAGGCCACAAGCATTTTGTACACCTTTTTTTTTTAAAAAAAAAAAGAGAAACACTTATTTCTACTGGCATTATGAGGGAAAAGAAAATACAGAGGAGTTGAAGAACTGATTGAGGGAAAGAGGTAGAGGAAAAGAACACAAAGTTCAAGGGAGATAAGGAGATATTTTTGTAAGGTGCCATAAGGGCAGATGAAATGGTTAAATCGAAGAGGAAAAAAAATGTTTTACTTGTAAGGAGGAAATGATTGTAACAGTTGGAAGAAAGTGCTAAAGGGAAAGCCAAAGCATATTCAATCAGAAAGTCATAAAGATTCCACGCAGAGAAAGAACTAGACGTCAAACAACATGCAAAACCCACATAAAAATGTGGATAACGGGCTGCTATTATTTAACAGGTTTGATTAGAGCCTCTCAACACAGCATGTTTTAGCACAGCTGGGCTTATGTCCTTTGCACAAACAGGGACACAAAAAGGATCACTGGAGGATAACTCAAGTGGTTCAAGAACTTGTAAAAAAGGCATTTGCTACTGGGAAAACCAGACTCCTAAGTGAAAGACACATCCTACACACAGGAAAAAGGGAAAATCAGCCTGGAGAGAGACAAGTTCAAAACACTGGTGAACTACCAGAGAAATGAAAGCATGGCCACATTGCGAGTAGAATCCAAACGATGGTGAAGAACCTGAAAGAAACCTTGCAATTATCAGAGATAAGAAATTCAGCAGTTGCATCAGAACAAGTACGCAGGCATGGCTCGATGAAAACCAAATGAAATTAACTGACTATGTTTAATGAGAGACTAGAAACAAGAATGCAAGCCAAATCAAGTTAGGGCAAAGAAGCATGTAATTACTGTCAAAGAACAGTTGAGTGAAAATTTAGAACAAGCCAGAATCAAACTTGAAGAGAAAAAGCTCATGGGGAGGAAACAAGCACACTCTATGTAACAATACAGAGGAAAGAAGATAAAAACTGGATCCCAACACTGTTTAGAAAAGGAAGAACCTGAAGGCAACAAGAAAAAGTAGTTCTATGCCTCTTCCATGGTCTGACCCAGGACAGAGAACAATACAAAAAAAGATAACCATAAAAAAAGCGATGCAGGATACTGATGATGGCAAAGCAACCACATAACTGTGGTTTTGAAGCACCAGCTTCTGCCTCAGGAAATCAAGAACAGTAAGTGTGTCTATCCACAACCAGGCAGTTGTGAATAAAGTTTTTCTTTTGTCTCTGCTTTAATTTTACCTATTTCTTCTCACTCATTGTATATTTGCGCTCTGGAGAAAGTCAATTATCATTATCATTTGTGAATGCTGAACTCATCAATACTAAACCCACACATATTTCACTCAATGCTTACAGACCTTTGTGCAATTCTGCTCTATCCACCTTATTTTGTAAGGACTGTAAATTCTCCTACAGTTGTGTAATATGTATTACAGTGCAGAGTAACTCATACTGGAAGGAGCCCCTGCTGAAAGCAGAGCCAACTTTGAAGGCAGATCCACCTTCAGATGTAGAGATGCTTAGGGCTTTGCTCAGAACCAAATTTTGCATCTCTAAAACCAGGGTATTCCACATCTTTTCTGTCATTTCCTCTCCCTCAATCCAATGTCTCATTACCTTCACTGAAATTCTTTGCCTAATTGAACTAGAATTTTCTTTGCTGCAATTTGTGTCTGCTACCACTTGTCCTTTCACTCTATGATTCCAAGAAGAGCCCTAGAGAACATTAAATATCTAACAGAATAGAAGAAGGAAGGGCAAAGAGATCACTATAGTCACGAGAAAGCCTTTGGACATCCAGAACTTTATTACTAGGTAATAAGCACCCAGCTTTTTTGATGTCCAAAATATCTTATCTCATCAGGTGCGGCAGAGATCTAAATGAGGCCATCAAAAGGACATCACTAGAGATTTATTCAAGATAAAACATGGTTGTTTAACATATGAGAGAAAAAAGGAAAAAAGTATTCCAAATAGTATATATTTGCTAATATAGAAAGAAAATAATTTTGTATAGCAAGATTAAGTACTCACCATCTCTCTTGCAATCTCCACAGCTTCCTGCAGCCCATAGAGCCTGCCACAGACCAGGTAGATCCCATTGGCCCAGAGAATACAACCCTCGTGGACCCAAAATTCATTGCTGTCAAGAGGTAGTTCAGGAATTTGTAACTCCAGCTCAGTGCCACCTTCTGAAGTGGGCATAGACGGTTTTGAGTCCAAAGGAGTCTTTTCACCACCATTGCCACCATCAGTGGATGCTTTTTTACAAGAAGCTCCCCTTGAAAGTGACCGAGAGGCTCCGCTACAGTCCTCAGAGCGGTGCCGCCTCTTAAAGCGAGGATGAGCAGCCAGGCTTCTTTGTTCCTTCTGTTGTTGCTGTTCCTCCTCCTCTTCGGTATCTGTCTTGGAACCATTAGAAGCACTTTTGTGCCGTACCTTGACCTTGCTCTGCATTTCTGTGGCCCTCTTTGGAGGTGGATTCTTGGGCAAGGTAGCTGCATAATCCTGGGGGTAGAAAGGACCAAAGAGGTCACCCATGTTACGATAGCTGGCCCATTTGCCACACAGGCAGCAAACCAGATGCCCCAAGACAGAAGACTCCGTTACTACAGGGCCTTGCAGCATGAAAGTTGAGGTGGGCAGCACTTTGCTCTCCGCATTGCTAGGAGGGGGTGTTGAAGACCTCTGTCCTTTCCGACCCCTCACCAATTTGTTCTGCTCCTCTTCCTCCGCATTTATGATTGTACACACAGCGCCTAATTCGCACTTGTTTACCACATGAATATAAGGGAAAAAGGACTTATTCTTGGAGTCAGTTTTATCTACAGACTGGGTAGCATATTTAAGCTTGATCTCTGGTTCTTGAGGCTCCACGATTGGAGCAGCCCGTCTAGGCTTCCGCTTCCGTGGCTGTGCTGCAGTTTTTCGCCTCTCCCTCCTTTGCCTCTTGGGCTTTGGCTCACCAGCACCCACCCCTTCTGCAGGCTGTGATGGTGCTGGCGGGGGAGGCGGGGGCACGGGCAGCTGCTGCTGTTGCTGCTGCTTCTTCTGCTTGTTCACACTCCCAATTGGCCTCCCTTTTTTCTTTCCAGAGGGGAAATATCCCTTTGGAGGGAAACCATCTGGCTTGGGTGAAATGTTTGTCACATCTCCATCTTTTTCTTCAGACTTTGGATTTGGTTCAGAAATGAACACACTGGAAGGGGAAATTGTTTTTGAGTCAGAAAAGGTCAGAGTTCCAGCTCCACTTACAGATCCATCAGACCTTCCCTGACCACCTGACTTCTGAGAAGGTGGTGGTGTTGCACTGGATCCTGCTCCTTCTTTGCCAATACTGGCGGTTTCAGGGACGTCTTTTTTGTTTTTATCATCCTCGCTGCTTTGCCACTCTTCCGAAGATCTTGGAACAGTTTTTTCACCAGTTGTATCCTGGCTTGCTGGCCCCACTTGATCTGACATCTCTCCTTTTCTTTTCTCAGCCTCTGGTCCATGTCCAGCTACATTTCCTCCTTCAGGTCCACTCTTGAGGGACAGGATGTCATCAAGAGTGACAGTATCTGGACCGGTTTCAGCACTGTTGGTAGAAACACTTCTTCTAATATTGGGAGATGTAATTTTTTGAACAATAGCTTCCAGTTTTAATCCTCGCCCCTTTCTTGGGGGCAATATTTTGGTCTTCGCCGGGCTCGTGAGGGAAACAGCAGGACAATTCCTATTATCAGGACTTGGCAGGTCCTTGAAGGAATCTCCCTTTGCAACTGACTTGCTAGCATCTTGGCTTTGAGATGAATGGGCATAGGAGTTGTATGTTTTATCGGCTCCTTCTTTTGCTGAAGTCATCAGTCGCCCTTTATCTTCACTGCCACTGTTCTTCATATCATGTGGCTGTCTTTTGGTAGGGATAGGAGAGATGAAAGAACGGACCCTCCTCCTCATAATTAATGGGTTTTGAGGAGACTGGTCTTCCTGGCCAGGGAGCCTAAGCATAGTATTACTAGGCTTGGGCAAATCCGTAGATTCCTCTCGTCGATGCCCATCGCTTTCTTGAGGGCAAAATCTTTTTTGGTTTGCTGCTCCGAGAGGGCCACTGCTTTTGGCAGGAGAAGTTTGCCGAGAGAGGTCCCAACCAGATTCATGATGCTGCAACTTCTGGTTGCCGTGTTTCAGTTCGGTGCATTTGCTCTGAGTACTGTCACTCCCCATGACACAGCGCCCAGCTTCCTGGCTTCCAGTATCATGGTAAGAGCTACCTTGAAGGTACATCATTCCATCCTTGTCATTTTTTAAGGGACTCCTTACTCTTTCCAGAAACTGCTGCTGTCTTGGGCTCTTCCTTGCTCCTTCCTGCCTGTGCTGAGCTGCAGCAATCACACCCTGAGCAGCACTGCTTGCCCAATCTTTGTATTCTTCTTGCTGTTGCTGGTATATCTGTCTCTTGTAATGATACTGGGAATTCAGACTCTGGTTGGGGTCACCAAAGGCATGAGGCCTAGCATTTGTGTGATATGCTGAAGCCAGAGATGGGCCTTCTGAATTCTGAGGGTAGACAGAATGCAAGGAACCCCTGCTAACTCTTTCAGATAGCGTCATGTGTGGGTTCATGTGATGCAGATCTGCCCCTGGGCCTCTGCTTCTGCCTGGCGACATTTTCAGCTTATCAGCAAGATCCTGGTATTGAGAGGGTGATTTACCCCTTCCAGTTCTGCCAGGTCCTCGTCTCATCTGTGTCGATCTGCTGTCCTGCTGGGGCATGTAGTCTGGAGCAGCATCGGAGACTGCAGCTCCAGGGCTGGCATTGCCTCGAAAAGATTCATGCTTGATGCCAGCGGGATGACAATGGTCTCCTGTTTTTTTATTATTGAGACTAGCTGAGCTCTTTGACTGTTCAAAATCTTCTTCCTTTATTTGCCCACTGTGAGCTTTCATCTTTGTTTCCATGGATACTAAACCACCAGGGAGTATTACTGACTGGCTCAAGCCAGGAGCAAGACGTTCACTCCTTCCGCTTCTGGCCTCGGGACCCATGTGCCCCATGGGGTGAGGGCCAGGATCTCTTACAAGTTGCCTTAATGGAGATATGTCACAGATCACTGATCTCCTCTCTGAGAGTGCTCCTGCCTCATGGGCAGCAGACTGAGACTCCACATCAAACTTTCTAGCAATAGGGTAATCAGCTAAATTTATCTGCTTCATGTCTGGAGCTGCACTGCTAGACTTCCTATCCCAGGGACCCCAGTGAGGGCCTTCCAGGAGGGACCCCATGCTTTTGTTTAAGAGGCCTCTATTGGTCAATTCATTGGTTTGACTAATTAAAACATTGGGTCTCATGGCTCCCTCCAAACTCCCAGCCATCCCAGAGTGCTCCTGTGCGTTCCTAGAATACCTTCTGTCCGGATGATGGTGGTACCCCTGTAAAACCTCTTGTAGGAGGCTAGGAAACTTCTCATTACGGCCTTTGCGCTCACTATGCCCTGGAAAATCCCCCTTTTCTTGACCAGATGGATACTGTGGAAAGCCACCGATACTTCTCTGTATACCAGGTGCTATATTATCCTTGTAGCTGTATCTTAGACTGCCAGGAGACTTGGAAGATTCTGTTCTTGCAGGAAAATTTGGCCCAACAACTGCATGACCAGGCTGGCTGTTCCCCTCCCCATTATGGTTAGTGTTATCACCACTTTTGCTCCCTTTACCTCCTCCTTGAGTTTCTTGCTGTGTCCCTGCATGCCCAGCTTCTTTTGCTGCACTAGTGCTAGCTGGTGCCTGAGGGGCTGTGGAAGCATCATCTTGTGCAGGTTTATCTTGTCCACCTGACTTTTCTACTCTTCCTGTCATGGCTTCCCGGGAGACAATCACCCCAACTGCCTTTTCATTCACTTTTGGGGCATTTTCCACAGCCACCACAGCTTCCTTCCCATCAGGGGAGGCCACATCTTCCCTAGCTGCAGGACTGCTGCTGAGTTTTGATGGCTCATTCTGAGAGCCTTGTGCTGGTGAGGAGTTGGGTCTCTCTAAATTACCCCCTTTGTAAGTGGTGTCTGAGCTGGTGCTCTGGCCACTCAGCTGTCTCACCCTTTCCCCATGATCCTCTGAACTACTGGAACAGCCACCATCCAGGGACTCTGCCATGGGAGACTTGAGTTGCTCCTCTGCCTGGGAGGAGCCTTCTGAGTTGGTGCAGCTGTCGGCCTTCTTAGAAGAGGATGATCTTTTGGAACTTTTTTTCTGAGGCGCCAAGGCATCCGAGAGCAACATGTGCTGGACTGTGTTGGGCAGATTGGCAACTTGAGAACTTAGAGCACTCAGGCTGCTCAGTCCTGGATCTGTGAGCCTTTTTTCCTGCAGTCCCTCCAGTCCAAACCCCTTGAATCCACCTGCATGAGCATTGGGGCTTGGCATCATAGATGGTGTAGGACTAAGTTGAGGCATCATCTGCAGGATTCGGTTTCTAGAACCCATGGACATATTGCCTTGCCCACACTGGAGATTTTCTCCACCTGGCATGAGTGGAGAAGGGGTAGAGCTGCAGCTTGGAGACTGAACCACAGACGCAGCAGGAGATGGATTAGAGATTGGACTGAAGTTTTGGTGGAACTGCATTGGTGACCTTACAGGAACTTCAGTCTGGCTGTACTGTCCCACTTGACTTTGAAGAGAGAGTTTGGTGGCAGCATTTGAATACTGCATTACGTGCTGAGGTGGGTGCTGCTGCTGCTGTCCCTGCTGCCCACTTTGGGGCAGCTTAGACTGCTCAAAGCTTTTCATCGGTTGAGTTTGAAAGCTGTAGTTTGACTGGG
The DNA here is from genome assembly GCA_013398275.1 of Promerops cafer. Taxonomy (NCBI): domain Eukaryota; kingdom Metazoa; phylum Chordata; class Aves; order Passeriformes; family Nectariniidae; genus Promerops; species Promerops cafer. The sequence continues at coordinate 412,983 of VZSE01014770.1, read as the reverse complement.
TCCCATAGGCCTGTGCATTGGAACCCACAGCATGGCCTTCGTACTGCGATCCAGAATTCACATTGTAGCTTCCGTCATAATTCTGTCCTGACTGGCCAAAACGCTGTGGGGAAGGGAAAGAGGAGGAGGAGGATGACGAAGGTGGCTGATAGTGTTGGCTGAACTGACCCACTCGTAACTGGTAGCCTGAAGCAGAGGAAGGCAGGGTGGATGGACGCTGCATTGGCTGCAAGTGTGAGGTGCTAGAAGCAGACTGGCTGGAAGCCTGGGGTAAAGGCTGATGAGATTGATAGATCTGCTGTCTCAGCTGCTGCACCTGCTGCTGCTGGCTAGAAGCCTGCTGCTGATACTGGGCACTCCCTGGAGAAAAAGGACCAGTATAATCCTGTTGATAGTGGGATACACCCCCAAGGGTCGAGTGCTGTGTTTGGAACTGGCCCACATGTCCCTCACTCCCATACTGACTCCCAAAGCTACTCCCTTGAGGGGGCCCATAGCTCTGTACTGGTCCAGAAGGCCTGCGCTGAGGTGGCTGCTGCCCTCCTGACACCACTGGATCTTTGTTGGCAGCCATATAGTAAAACTCTCCTGCTTCTTTTCTGAAACCTTGGTAGCTCTGATGGCCAGAGCTCTCACCAGGCATTGCTGTAGAGGCTCCTGTTGCTCCACGACGTCCACTGCCAGCACCTCCTCCAAAGCTCTGGAACATCTGGGCCTGCTGGCGCGGGCTGAACTCTTCCAGTCGGGATGAAGTATGCACTTCCTGCGGGTAGCTCTGCTGGTTTCCGTGATAACTACTTTGCTCCCGAAAGGACTGCATGCTGTTCAGCAGCAGAGCGGTAGCTCGAAAGCCCTCCTAAATATGGAGAAAAAGAGAGGAAAAAGAAAAAGGTATAATATGTTTCCCAGTCACACCAGTACCCCACTCAATTTCCCTATTTTAACAGCAATTAAAATTTAGTATTTCTCTTCTTTTTCCTGGTACATCGATGTTTAACCTTCTTCTTGCAACCTGCCAACCTTCTAGTCCAGTAGCCTACTACCAGCTGGAGTGCATTTCCAGCATTAATATTTCCCCATCATCATTTACTAACTGGCTGTGTTTATGTGCCCCTGAAGAAAGAAACTTCCAACAATATTTGCAAAGCAAAGGAGAGCAATCCTCACCCTCCAGCTATTCTCTATGGCTAATACTGGGAGTAATCAGAGTATTTTGCTACCATGCTTAAAGACATGACAAGAACCCTGCAATGCTTTCAAACCACACTTGGATTTACCACAGGAATGATATCCAAGGTCCATGTTCCACACCGTGAAAGATTCACTTCACCAGGGAAGATCTCTATAAGCAAACACTCAAGATACAATTGACCAAAGCTCAAACCAAGATAATCCAGTGAAAGGATCTATGCCAGCATGTAAAAGAACTGGGACCAGCACACTCAATGCTCAGTTCTTGAGTAATTCCAGTGACACTCCTAGGTGAAAACCAACACAAGACAACACATCACATTTTCCCCACCCCAGCCATCTGCTTTGCTTTACAGGTTGGAAAGTTGAAACAAGTTCACTCTGTTTGAGCAAAACAGTCTACAACTCTATCCCTCATGACTTGTATATTACCTTGAATGAAACATAACTGAAAACATTTGCCAGTCAGAATATATATTTTGGAATACCGTGTATGATCATCTACATTTACATAATCAACTCATAAGTAAACAAACTCCAGGAAGGCTCTCCTAAGTATTTCAACTTATTATTCAGTATGTGGAATTATGACTCACCCTCAAGGACTGGACCACAACTCAGAGTTGTTTGGGGGCCCTGGCTAGTCCCTCTATAAAAGACCCTCACATTACTAGATGCATTAAGAAAAGTACGATAGTGAACAAGTATGTGCATGTACACTGCCTCTAAAAACCAAAGCCAAACAAAGAAAGAAAACGAAACCAACCAACCAAAACAAAACCCCCAAATTAACAGATGACAAAAGCATTTCATGTCTGAAACACCTTGTGGTTTTCTCTTTCTGAAGAAAATTATGGATAAAGCCACCTGGAAAGACTCCTTCCTTTGAAAGAATGCTAAGACAATGCTCACACTTTTCCAGGAAACAGAACCCCAACTCCTCAGATTGGAGACTTCCTGGAAGACTTGCCTGCATTATGTTTTCATATTTAGCCATGTTTTCTGTTTGCCATGTTCAGCTGAACCCCTTGAGAATTAAATTCTAGCTTTGCACTTAAGTTTTGATCAAGTAGATCACCAAACTCACAAAAAAAAACCCCAAAACCAGGCACACAAATGAAATGCAGGCAAGATTTGGCATCCAGTTCTTTTCCCATCTGCCTTCCAAGGTTATTTTTTTTTTATTAACATGTATGTTATCTACAGAAGACTCTAAATCTATCACCGGAGTCTTTCATCTTCTACTACCTGTGTGTGTAGGCTACAGAACACACAGGCACAAAATTGCCCCACAGCACTGCATGTCTCTGCAGCCCCTTTCCTCTAACTCAAAGGCCTCTTTGTGTTGCAGCCTTGGTTCATGCAGACTGATGTACATAATAATATTACTAGAATCAAAAGGGAACTGTCAGATTGTTAATACCTCAAATTCTGTCTCTCTTCTTCTAGGAAGTCAATTTTACTGCTGTTTTAATCTTATATTTAAAGTGTCATAAGAGAGATCTGCTGTTCTGCTGAACTTCCACTTTTTTAGCATTTTAAAGACTACATATATCACATGAATAACACTTCTGTGAATGCCACAGTGTGCCAATCTGTCCGGTTCAGGCTCATTATGGATAAGCTCCTCCTTTTTCTGAATCATTGCTTTTGATGTTTCATCAGTTTGAAGCTCCAGCCCTATTGGACTAGGACTAAAAATGGGATACCTAAGGCAAGCTTCTTTCTTTTTTTTGTGTGACTTGCTGTTAAGGCAAAAAAAATGACCGTGAAAAAAAGGGAAAAAAAACATACATAGAAGAAAGTTATCAAGCTAGAGGTAAGAGAACATCTACTGCAACTGGCAGATGGTAAAAGCAGCTTCTCTAGATAAGCAGTGTGGGGCTCTGCAATCAGCAACATTCACATGCCATGGAGACTGTGTGCCCGCCCTGACTATCACGTGCTTGGCATCCATCCTCTTTTCATGAAAGCAACATTTCCATCCTCTCACAGGCTCAGTCCACCACAGAATATCAGACTCAATTTTTAAACAGGACTTTACCAAAGCTTATTTTGCATAGTCTGGATAAGATCTCAGGAAGCCTCTTCTACATTACTTCATACAAAAACTTTAATCTCTGATATTTGTTCTCTGTAACTCTACCAAAAAGCTTGAAAACTGCTACATTTTCAAGCTAATGTATGTTAACAATGCTGGCAAACATTGTTAAGACTTCTTCACTATTAAAAAAGAATAATTTTAATTATATAATGAATAGAAACAGCACAAGATGCTGTAAAATGCCGTTAAGAACAGATACAGTAAAGGTCAACCACGGCACAAATTCTTATCCTCCATAATCTCATGCAATCATGTAACATTTATTTAGTCCAGAAGTTATATATACTAACTCAAAACAGGGAGAACATATTTTTCTCCTTCAATTTATTATTTTTTTCCAATCTTGGAATTTATCCTGACAAACAAATAAGAAGTTTTCATCAGGACAATACTTGCTTTGAGTATCTCACAAGGAACGTAACTTAAGTAACATAACAAGTAGAACAGCTGCCAAAAAGAAAAAAGGCATTTCATTAATAACAGGAGTAAAAAAAGATAGGACGTGCTCTGACCCATTACATCACTGATAACTTAAGACATATAGCACATTTCCTGTCATTAATGTGCTATAAATACAGAACTATTACAATTACTACTGCAGTAGCCTTTCTTAATAGTAGCAGCCCTGAGAAGTGCTTAGATATAAGTGCTATACTCTCAGCAAAACCACTGAGAATAATCCCGACAAGTCTTGTTAATAAAATACATTCAGACAGATAAGGCCTTCAAAGCCTACCCCCATGTAAAAAAAGTATCTATTTTAATGTTTTTACTGGAAGCCTTTAAAGAAAACATTTTCAGCTGGTACATACTCCTCCCCATGCACAATCTCAAGAGGATAATGCACCACCTGCCAACTAGAGACTACAACACAACCATATAAAACTCCATAATGGTGGTACACATCCATAATGCCATCCCCAGCAGAAGGGACAAAGTCCTGCCTCCAAACAAGTGCTCTATTAACAGCCACAAATTACACACATTTACAGTACTTTCCAACACACACAATATGCAACGTCTTAGTTTATTCAAAGGGAAGGTAAGAGTCTGGCACAGCTTTCACTACTCCAGTGTCATACCTACACACTTGCTACACGTGCATGCAGCTCTCTCAGTAAAGCTGCATGAGTTTAAAGTATTTATAGCCTGTAGCTGTAGAGCCATCTAAGCATATCCATCTAGACACTGCAGACTACGCTCACTAGGCTAAGCAGTTTCACTCTGCTCCAACACATTCATTTCTCCCCCAACAGCCCAGTAATCAAAATTTGCCTTCAACCTGGCAGGAACAAAGGAAGCATATTACAAGCTTGTGTGGCTGATAAACAGCCTCACTTACAGAACCACTGCACAGAAGTCTTGAATAGAAAGAAGCAATAGGTCCTTGTACCCAAATCTCAGACTTATTTGTGAAACATGTGAAGTTATTTCAAGCAGTATATCAATTTACCTTCTTCATGTGAACTTTGTAAGGATAATGCAGATTTTCTATCTTGTTTAATCATTTGAAACAGCCTCACAGAACTTTGTTATCATAGGAGTTCCTCAAAATATGAAGCTACTGCATTGTGACCTCACTGTGCGCAGGATTATCCAATGTTAGTCAACAGCATGTAAGCATCTTTCAATGGTTCCTGCACGTGTATCAGAGTGCCCCCGATCAGTGCTGATTAACAGAATTCATCAGTACTCCCACACCAAGATTACTCTGTGAGATGATCTGCAATATACCATGCTAGGCTTTCTTTTACAGCCACATAAATCTTTAAAACTCTTTTTGTCCTGATTATCAAAGACTGGACAAATAACAGGACAGCTGCCCAGATCTCCCCACGTAACACTGATGCCAGCATAGTAATGCATCACTACAGACAGCTCATAACAAGTGAAATAAAAACCCAAATACTGTGGGGACATGCCTAATTCTTGACTATAAGCCTATAAAGGAGCAAATGAAACCACCACCAGCTCATTCAGTAGGACATAAGTGAGGTCTTTCCGCTTCGTTAAATTTTCTTTAGATTTGGGTTGACTACCGTGATCCATCTGTGCAGAGACGTTTCAGGCAGCAGTCAAATGCAATATATCTTTAGTGCTCTGTCAAAAACCTCTCACTTCCTAGCATGCTTATCATGAAAGAAAATGCAGTTACAGGCAGGTGACAAACAAGTAAGACAGTATTTTCCATAGGCCAAAATGTACATAAAGAAGTTGGGAGGGTTATAGTGTGTCCACAGCTCTGATTAAAATAGACTCACTTGCTAAATCCTGTGCAAGTGACAGATGTATGTAAGTTTGCAGCCATTTCTTGCGACAACTCATACAAAATGCAAAAATTATTATTTTTGTCCTTCCTCATTGTATCTTCTTAAACTAGCAGAGAACACACATAACCAAAACAATCTCAAAAGCCAGAACCTGAGTATGAGCAATTCAGGAGTATATTTTGTAAGAAATAATGCCCATGCTCCAAATTCAGCCAGAAATAGAAGAGAAAAGGATTTCCAGGTACTGACTACCATTTCTGTTGTCAAGGCCAAGTTGCTAACCCTCATTTCTGCAGGTACAGAGTTATTACTTGCACACCTGATGAATGGCTGGGAATAGACGGACCTTGTTTCAGTTTTGGAGGAACACTGCTGCTTTTAAGAGAAGGCAAATCAGCCACCAATGCCACAAGAAGATGAATTGAAAGATCAAACTTAAGACTGCATTTAACAAACTAACAGATATTTCTTCTACATTTGATGCCTTTTTAAAAGAAAAGGGAGAATAATTAAGACTTGTTTTCAACACTAGGTGTGGTATAGAAGTAAATCAAGACAGTCAGCCCTTCAAACAGTCACCAGTTTGTCCAAGCAGTAACATTCACTGCTCACTTCTTTCAGAAAGTTGTGTTTCTGATATTATTCACCACCACACTTCTAGAGAAAACTACAGTCAGATCTGGCTCTCACCAAGCCATCATGATATATTCTGCCAAACAAACCTTACTACACCACCCAAAGATGAAACAGGATACAGTTAATTATGACGGAGAGCGCTAGATCCTATGGAAGTAGCTAAATTGAAGTATCTTGTAAAGTATATAAAATTTAAATTAAACCCAGAATACTGCATTAATGGAAAGCAAATTTTGTAATTCTAAAAATTCACAGCATGTCTTAAAAACCATATGTAGTGGTTATACATGCTTAAGTACCTATTGATAACACATATTAGCAACATGTCTTGCAAATCTGCGATAATACTGGTCTTGACAAAAAAACCCCAAGACATCAAAACTTAATTTTGTCCTTCCTAGTGAAAACTTTTAACAAAAAATTCCTCAAATGAGCTACAGCTTGGCCAAGTGGATTGTAACTAGCTTCCATCATCCCACAGAGACACTATGCCTTCTTTACCAAAATGTCTGTACAGCTTTTCAGAAAGTCAGTATGTATGAGCTTAAATCCAAACAATTAAGGAATCTCACAGAATGGGTGAGAAACAGATGAGCGTGGCAGAAGGAGCACAGTGAGCTTTGTCAGTTCAGAGAGGGGAATGCTCTGGAGATTATTGTGCTAGATAAAATCTACATTCACTTATTTTTCCATATATTTCCTTAAGTGACCACAGAAAAGCCCAAGCACAGCAAGCCTGGTCAGTGTACCTTCCTATTTCACAGGGGAGATGTGAGCAGACATATTCAGAGCATTCAACTGCTATAATAAAAGGCATCATATAAACAAACAACAACAAAAAAATCAAATTTTGCATGTGGCTATTACTTGGCTGCCGCTTTCTTCCCTCACATCCAAAATATTTTTGTAAAAAAACACTTGTATAACACCAAATCAGAAATACACAGACTTTTTTGCATCTGCAAGTTTTCCTTAGTCATTAAGTGAACAAAACTAAAATACCATCTCCAGTTTAGCTTTGCACTTTTAGTGAAGTGCACTGTTAAATTCATGCACTTAAATTCATTCGTGCACATGAAAAAAGAAGAAATTTCACAAGAACAACTTCTGTTGTAAGCCAGTATTTAAGTTGTAGTACTATGAAAACATGTATTTCTAGAAATATAACAAATGATCAAAGTTCAACAGAATTTTGGCTGATTGTATGTATCTGATTTTATTATTCTGCCATTGGTTCTCAGTCTCAGTCAACAGCACAGATGCACTTAAATAGCTTTCAAAAATCCACCAACCTCTTGCTGAAAGTTATCCATCAAAATTTTTAACAGACACTGCTATTTTAATAAGGATCTATGCAAATTGGTCAGATTCCATTTTATGTCAAAGATTAAAACAACAATTTTGGTTTCACATACAGGGTCAGTCTTCTCTAGCCCAGTTGAAGAGGTCCAGCCTTCCCTATGGTGTTAACACAGCCATTCATGAGCAAGTCAGATCAGGGAACTGATACCGTCAAGAAAATTCTGTGAGGGAGAAAAGCCATTTCTGACCTGACAGATCCATTCACGGTATCATTACACAAACATCTGTACCAGCAAAACAGACACAGCAGGAACTGTTTTAAGTGCCATGGCTACTGACGGGCACTTGAAATCAGCTCATATTTAAAAGGCTCTTCGTCTTTACACAATAGTTGAACTACCCTTCCTAACATCAAAATGAAAATAATACTGAACCCTCAGCTCATCTTTTTTTCTTTTTTTTTTTTTTTTTTCTCTCCAAGCTGCAGATCAGCTGACTGCACATCCTAATCCACCTCACCAGTCCTGCAAAAATTCTGGATGCTCAGCAAAGGCATCAGACCTCTCACTAAACCTTCACCTTTCAGTTACAAAACAATGAAAAGGAGAAATCAATTATCAATTGCAAGAGGAAAACAGTAAAGTGCAAGCAGTTTTGTTCTATCTGCCCAAGTTCCCACTTCCTGTGCAGAAATTTATCCAGTATCTAAAACACTAAGAACTATACAGTGGGGGAAATAAAAGCCTACCATCCTAACACATTATTTTAAATTAACTTTTATAATTTTTCGTAGTAAGCAGTAGCCCCAGCCTTGATGACAAGTTGCTAAGCCAAATACTTATAAGGGTCATATTAAATAGTACCTGCAATATGTCTGTCTTCTCTATTCAACATAGTCTACACAATTAAATCTTTTTACTCTTTTTTCACAACGTCTGGTGCAATGAGCCTGTAACTAAGACTCCTGGGAACTCCTCAAGGCAAATGAAGTAAATTGACATAAAATCTGTATCAGTTATGTGCAAGTATTATTACAATAGAGGCTATGCACTGTACACAAGAATTATATCCATCGACTAGGATAAAACCATTGTTGAAGATAATACAACCTATTTACATTATAGGTAGTAACACTAAAATCAGGTAGAAATATAACCTTTATCTACCTAAACTAACAAATTAAAGAATTACTGTTCAATTGCAGAAAAGCTGTACTCAAATTTACACCTTCCAATCCTCTTATAGTTTTTGTTCCTTTAATGTAAGATGAAAAAATCTAGCTTTAACACTTTCAATTTTCACTAGCCAAGGTTATCATTCTTCCTATTAATTCAGCACTTCATACCTCTAAATCAATGCAGAGTTAAGAGGAATTTGAGTGGGGAACGGCTGCAAATACTACTGCTATCGCACATTTTAACAGAAAATACGGTCAAGGCCACATAATGTTTACTGAAAAAAAAATTTGAGAGAAACCTTATTTTTCCCAAACATAAGAAGTGTTTGAACTTCTCTCAAAAAAAAAAAAAAAATTCAAAGCATTGGTAAGATTTTCACACTAGAAGAACAACAACTTTTCTTTGCCTAACGTTTCTCCTTGTCTCCTACAACCTATGTCCTCTAAATATCACTTTGCTCATTTCTCCACACTTCAGATTCCACAGTGTCTGCCTCATGTTGAAGCCACAAACTGAAGCAGACCCATTCTCACAGTAAGCTTTGTCTTCTGAGACTAACAGGGAGTGACTAAGACTACAGCCACACTTACATGGAGACAGAAGAAACAGTTCAGATTAATACAAAATAACTTTATACAGTTAAATAATTCAACAAAGAGACTACTTCAGAGGTAGAACTATTTTAAGGAGGTCCTCCCTCTTCCTATCTACCCATCCCCACCCCTGCAGGCTTTCTTTGAAATTTTCAGATTGGACCAGTTTCTTGAACCACCTCATTATGCATGCCCACTGTAGCTCCAGTGGCATAACCAACAGACAGATGAGAAGAGAGAGAAGGCAGCACAAAGTAATGCTGGAGCAAACAGCTCAGAACTCCTGAGGTTTATACTTAGCCTTGGCCTAAAGCACTTAAATTGGTTCGCTCTCACCAGCTCCCCCACTGAGTCAAAACCTTTCAGAAGCAATCTTTCTATGTCAACTTTATGCATATAAAGTGATTAAACTTCTAACACGCCTCAGTTAGAAGTCTGAAAAATCTAGGTTTTAAACTCAAGCCACTGTAACCAACAAACTCCACACTTCCAAGTTTTGTTGCCACAGCCAAAGGCACAGAATGTCAACAGCAGTCAGACCACACCACAGGCACAAAATTAACTCTAATGAGCATAAGTAGTTCAGAGAAATGAACAACCTACAATTAGAGATCTTCTCACAACCAGGGTTTAAAGCTTTCTCCTTCCCCAGAGGATTTCTGTATCACCACAGTGATAGTGCCAGGAGCGTTTGAAGCTGGAAAGCCGATGGAGAAAGCTTCCACTGCATGTATTCCATGTCATATCCTAGAGGATATACTCTTAAGGAAGTCAGCAGTTGAAAGGAAAGAGGAGGGACGAATCCAAAACCAGAGAAGAAAATAAGGCTCTGTAAATACTGATTAGTGGAGGAAAACAAAGATACTGCACTCAGAGCATAATTTTTGAAAATGCTAGAGTTAGCATTTTAAAGACAGAGGGAGTTTAGATGGTCCACTACTCTCAGAATCAGTCTCATCATTCTCTTAAACTTAAGTTCCCACACTCCTGCAGTCATTCATCTTGTACACCAGGGAGGAGAGAAAAAACAAAACCAGAAGACTCTACTGTTTTTGTCTCCACCTATCTCCCCTCATTAGGAGGCTAAATAAAGAGGTACAATTACATAAACCATACACAATGGATAACATGTAACCATTTCATAATGCTAATGTAGTCCTAGCATTCTGTTACAAGAAAAGGAGGACTAGATCTCTTTTTACCTCTGCTCTAAAACATCCCAACTTTCTACGAAAAAAATGAAGTTTGCTTCCTTGTTTCAGCTAGAAAGATGGCAACTAAATGACTTTCACCTTGAGAATTGTTCCTGATTTAATTATTCAAGTCCCATTAACCAACTGAGCAAAAGGACATTACTCCTTAGCTTAATCTAGAAAGGCAATACACACAGAGAGCCAAAATTCCATGCGTAAACACAGACCAACAAAGTCTTTATAAACATTATAGTTCTGTGGATAAGCAAAGAAGTTTATTTCCTAAATCCCCCTCCCTTCCACTTTCAGGAACTCCCTAATGCTGCTTCTCAATGACCTAAGCGATGTGCTTTCACTGGTGAGTTTGACCCAGGTTTACTCAAGTTTTCTTTTTCCACCACCTCTGACAGGGTTTTGACTATGCTGCAGAGTATATATATAATTAACCTCTTCTCCTCCCTGTGCTATTTTCAGCACCTCTATTATATATACACCCGGCTTTGGTTTTCCACAAATTCCACCTTACAAACATAAAACAAGCTGTATTCCTGCAAGGCAAAAAGACAAGGAACCAACCTAAATGAACACATGACAAGTCAAATTTCTATATCCTAACTGCAGGATACTGCCATCACTGAAATAAAAATGTACTCAACCGAGCAATTCGCAAGCAAGAACACAGTTTTGTCTCTGATAACCAGAATATGAGAGATACCTAATGTAGAAAAGGTGAAAGACACCAATGTAGAAAAGTACACAGAGCAAAAGGAGAAAAGGCCAGAATGAAAGAATCCCTGCTCTCCAAAGTAAATATGATTTTAGCTGAAGTCAAAACTGTAAAGGTGCAGAATACCACACTGCAATGGACCCCCAGCTCATCACCCAAACCAGTGCCCTACCATAGCTGGCAAACAAACAATTCTGCAGCAGAGTTCTCTTTACACACTCTCAGAGTAGCATGGGATGAGATGTTATTCTGTTAAAATGCAGTGATTTAGATGGAAGGGAGATAAGGACAGCACAGTTCAGCTTTCTCATGCAAAATAAAAAGCATCACTTTGGAGCAATTCTCAATTATGCTCCTGCTACCTCCGCTCTCCAACACTACAGAAAAGAATCTGCCACTCACTCAGCAATGCCCTGCAATACAAAGACAATCTGCTACCTCCTTCTGTAATGATTGTGCCCAACCCATTTAATTTACTGCCTGCTAAGTATCTATTATTACTACACTTATCAAGACCTATCTAAAAGACCAATTTTATGTAGCAATACACACAAGGTATGGTCAGGATCAAGAATATCAGAAAATCAGATGTACACATTTCATGCTAAAATGTTGGAGAAGGGAGAGAAGAGAAACCTCCCCACCTCCACACATGAAGTGAAAAAGGGAAAAGTTATAGTGGGCAAACCAGCTTATACAACATGACAGAATACTGTTGAATTCCTTCTTTTTCCCCTGAATGTAAGACGAGAAACCAAATAGGAAGACGTGGTTTATAGTGTCCTGGAATCCATTAGCTTGTAAAAGACCTTTAAGATTATCAAATCCAACCCCTCTCATAGAATTGTCAAAGCCACCACAAAACCATGTCCTTAACCACAAGGTCTACACATCTTTTTAAATACCTCCAGGGATGGTGACTCCACCACTGTGCTGGAGAACCTGTTCAAATATTTGACTTCTTCAGGTAAAAAATATTTCTTAATATCGAATCTAAACCTCCCCTGGCACAACTTGAGGCCGTCTCCTCCTGTCCTATTGCTTGTTACTTGGGAGAAGAGACTGAACCATACCTGGCTACAGCCTCCTTTCAGGTAGTGTAGAGAGCAATAAGGTCTTCCCTGAGTCTCATTTTCTCCAGATTAAACAACTCCAGCTCCCCCACCTGCTCCTCCTAAGGTTTGTGCTCCAGACCCTTCACCAGCTCCACTGCCCTTCTCTGGATGCACTCCAGCCCCTCAATGNCAAATATTTGACTTCTTCAGGTAAAAAATATTTCTTAATATCGAATCTAAACCTCCCCTGGCACAACTTGAGGCCGTCTCCTCCTGTCCTATTGCTTGTTACTTGGGAGAAGAGACTGAACCATACCTGGCTACAGCCTCCTTTCAGGTAGTGTAGAGAGCAATAAGGTCTTCCCTGAGTCTCATTTTCTCCAGATTAAACAACTCCAGCTCCCCCACCTGCTCCTCCTAAGGTTTGTGCTCCAGACCCTTCACCAGCTCCACTGCCCTTCTCTGGATGCACTCCAGCCCCTCAATGTCCTTCTTGTAGTGAAGGGCTCAAAGCTGCACACAGGATTCAAGGTGCCTCACAAGTGTACAGGGGCTGGCCACACTATATCTGATACAAGCCATGTTGCCACAGGCCGTTTTGGCCACCTGGGCACACACACTGGCTCGTGTTCAGCTGCTGTCAATCCACTGGGCCGCTTTCCAGCCACTCCGCCCTCAGTCTGCAGCACTGCATGGTGCTATTGCCACCCAAGCGCAGGACCTGGCACTTGGCCAGGTTGAACCTCATACTATTGGCCTTGGTCTATCAACCCCATCTGACCAGAGCCCTCTGCAGAGCCTTCCTATGCTCCACCAGATCAACGCTCCTGCCCAGATTGGTGTCATCTGCAAACTGACTGAGGGTGCACTCAATCCCTTCACCCAGATCACCGATAAAGACATTAAACAGGATTGTCTCCAGCACAGAGTCCTAGGGAACACAATCCGTGACCAGCTGCCAGCTGGATACAACTCCATTCCTCACCACTCTGAGATTGGCCATTCAGGCAGTTTTTCACCCAGCAAACAGGGCACCCATGCAGGCCACAACCAGACAGTTTCTCCAGAAGAATACTGTCAAAAACTACTGAAGTCCAGCCAGGCAACATTCCCAGCCCTTCACTCATTCCCTGAACAGGTTACCTTGTTGCAGAAGGACATCAGGTTGGCCAAGTAGGACTTGACTTTCCTAAACACACACTGACTAGACCTGGTTGAACCATATGTGACACATGATGGCACTTAAGATCTGTTCCACGATGTTCCTTGGCACAGAGGTCAGGCTGACAGGTCTGCAGTCCCCTAGATCCTCCTTCCAGCCCTTACTGTAGATGGCCACCACATCTGCCGACTTCTAATCACCTGGGACCTCCCCAGGTAGCTGCGACTGCTGATGGAAAGCAACTCAGGGAGCACTTCTGCCAAGTCCATCAGTACCTCTAAGTGGTATAGCAAGGTCACTGACCATTTTCAATTGGATTACAGGAGCTTCTTTCTTCTTCCCATCCTTGTCTTCCAGCTCTGGGGACTGGATACCCAGAGAACAACTGGTCTTACAGACTGAGGCAAAAAAGGCATTAAGAATCTCAACCTTTCCTCATTCTTTGTCACTTTGTTTCCCCACACATACAATAAAGGATTCTCTTTGGCCCTCCTGTTACTAATGTATGTTATAGAAACATTTTTATTGTCTTTCCTGGTAGCAGCCAGATTAAGCCCTAGTTAGGTTCTGCACTTCTAATTTTCTTTCCGTGTAACCTCACAACATCCTTGTAATCATCCTGAGTGTAATGCCCCTTGTTTCAAAGGTCGTCTCTTTTTTATTTTCCCCAAGTTCCAGCTAAAGCTCTCTGTTCAGACAGACCAGTCTTCCCTGCTGGCTTATCTTTCAGCACATGGTGACAGCCTGCTCCTGCACTTGTAAGATTTCCTTCTTGAAGAATGTCCAACCTTCCTCTGCCCTTCAGGAATGCCCTCTAAGGGGCTCTGTCAACCAGGCTCCTGAACAGACCAGAGTCTCTGCTCTCTGGAAGTCCGAGGTGGAAGTTCTGCTGACTCCCCTCCTTACTTCCCCAAGAATTGAAAACTGTCCTTGTGTGATCACTCTGCCCAGGATGTTCCCTGACCATCGCATCACCCACCAGTCCTCTGTTCACAAACCACAGGTCCAGCAGGTGCCTTCCCTAGTTTTCCACCTCATCATTCATGTCAGGGGACACACGCTCCAGGAACCTCCCTGACTGTTTCTGCTCTGATGGTTTGTATTTCCAGCAGAAAACATAAAGCTAATCACACAGCGTTCACTACATTTATCATATAACCATTTATGTTAATTTTTTTAAAATCACATAAAGCATTTCCACTATTCCAGAACATCTACTCACAGAAAACACTGTTGAACAAATCAAATCTCATGGAAATTCAAGTGTATCCAGGCATCTGACCAAAGGTAACAGCAAACTGCAGATACCGAATTGAAGGCTGAATAACAACATTTCATTATGGTGTACGAAGGTTTCTGCCTATTCTGGTAAGTATGACAGCACCTATTTTTCTTTCAGCTAATAAGTTTTAGATATGTTTTTCCCAGTCATTAGTGATGCTGTACATGGATACAAGCCATTCAGTCAGCTCTGCTAATACCAAGTCTTTAGATCAGTTAAAAGCCATTAACAAGACACTTTGCAGCATCTAATTTTACAAGGAAAGTGATATGAACAATACTTCCAATAAACTGTACTAAAGCTTTCAGCATAGCAGCTCCCTATACAATTTCTAGCTAAGTACTAAGCTCTTATCAGAGCTCATCAGAGGGTTCTGTTTAGGATTTGCAATTTACTAGCAATTAGATGACTGAGTTCATACTAGTAAAATACTACAAAATAAATCATCATATTCCAGCACAGAATACGCAATGAATTCCATACACAGTTATTGGTATGAATGTAGGCATGTAATGAAGAGGTAGGGGGAAAGAAAATAATTTTCCTAGCTTTTTTCTATTTGTTGCATCACAATTCAGGCAAGAAATAACAGCCTTCCCAAACAGAGAACAGGTCAAATCTCAAGGGACTCAAGGCAGGGCTCCCCAACAAAGAACATGGTACCACTTTTTCCCCTCTTCCAATATCATCACAAGTTACAAAGACTGTGGTAAAAGAGAAACACAAAAAGCACTGGAAAAAACACAAGCATATTCACTGTCACCAGGCTGAGCTGACGAGAGGATGCCTGCACTTCTGGCTGCCACTGCTTAGCTCCATTCTTGAGGAATCACTGGTAAGAGGCAAGAAGAAACAGGAGTCTTACTGCAAGATCACTGCTCTGTTGTAACCACAGCTGAAAGTTTGACTGCTTTTGCTGTTGTTCATGAAGACAGCAAGAAGTTGTTCAAGAGTTGGTAAAACGCAATTCTACATTATTTTGCCTTCAAAGGCAAACAGGCAGCAAAGCACAGACTGTAGAACACCCAGAGCAGATCCTATCCTCCAACAGGACCCAGACAATCCACTGTTGACTACATGTCAGTCTTGACTTTTGAGTGTTTGGGTCTTGCTTTTTATTTTTGTCCTTTCCTGTTTTTAAAATGAAAGGAAACCCATGTATATGCATAATGAAGAACATCACGTGCATTTCCAAGTGACCCCAAACAAATCAATACATATCTTAGCAGCAAGCAGCAGTGGAAAGGCTCAGCTGAAGCAATCAAGGAGTGGTGTAGCCAGACACCAGTGTGATACAGATGCACCAGCAGTGCTGCACATGGCTGAAGACATCTTCAATTTCTCCCGTTCAGTCAAGACTGAAGTCTAGTCAAGAACCATCAGGAATGGGACCCAGGCAATAAGAATAACTGAACCACCATTTTTTTAAAATTTTGATGAGTAAGAAAAGTTTGATAGGAACAGAATTGAACATCAGGATCCCCCTACAGGAATAGCCTCTCCTGCGTGATTTTAGGGAAGTATACACCTCTGCTTAAACTATGTTTGTGTTCTCTATCAGTAACACTAAACGCTTTTCTACAATAAAGAAAGTTCTACATAGCATATCAACACTATTAGAAGTGGGTTTAAACACTTAAGACCACCTTTATTTTTGATTTTAGAAGTCCAAAAGCTAAACCAGAAATTAAAATGTTATTTTGAAAGAGATTTCACTAAAAACAGTCAATAAAAACCATCTTTTACTATCAAACTGCAGTTTTAATTTCTTGAATGGGAAGAGTTGGTTGATCTTAGTCCAGTCTCCACCAACAAATCAGTTGGCTCTTCAGAAACTGCCATCCATAATCTTTCCCATTTCGGAGGCCAACCATGGGATTAAGTAACACAAATTCTCACACAGCCAGTTAAGGTACACTCTGAAGTCTGAGAAGCCAGCACTGCCAAAAGCATTACTAAATCTTAATAACTTATAAGAACTCAGGTTCCGAAAACATGAGTGTAATACCTTTCATAAGTATAAAACATAACTGAACAAAGTATGAAAAAATAAACACATGCTTTAATTAAAAAGCTATTCCACCCAAATGGAGATCTGGCATGCCCTGTGTCAAAAGGCAAGATATGCATAAGCCAGCTATAAACTCTTAAATATCCTTATCTCAAATTATAGAGAAGCCAAGGAAGCAGCATGAAATTATTCAAGTTTATTATGCCCTCACTCCGGATAGCAGCATGCCAAGCTGGCAGAATAGCAATAGCACGTGTGCACTGCCACTCTTACGAAGGGACCCTTCCAAGAGCAGCGTTATTCGTTTTGCTGTGCCTCATGGGTGGGTTAGTTAAACGTGTCCTAAAAAGGGAGAGAGGAGGTGTGCAATTATTTTCTTTTTAACATTGTTTTAAGAGCCCAAAAGGTTCTTTGCACACATTTCCACAACAGGAAGTGGGAGAGGGAAAAAACCCAAAATCCTCCACATTCCACTCTCTGTCCTACAGACTTTATACATGTATCCACCACAGACAGAACCATAAGAATGTTTTTACTTACACTCTGAGTATCCTTTAAAATGTAGCAAACAGGTTAGTAACAGTTTATTTCTTCAGCTAAAGATTAAGGAAGCTTCTGACAATAAAAAGAGGTCTCCTTTACAACTAATACACAAATAAGTTCTCTTTCATTTAAATAACCTTCACTTCTTATCTATGCATTATAGAAACAGATTTACTCCTTTAATAAAAATGACTTCAGGCTATTTTTACGAAGCATTAGTAACAAAGAAAAGGAACAACAACAAAACCAAAATTCCTGATCTCCTATCAAAGTCACTAATGATGAAGCTGCTCCTACAGCTTTCTGTAGCTCATAGGGAACCATGATTAACCTGCCCCAGGCTGCAAAGGTATATGAAAGTATACGTTTCAGCAAAAATCCATGTTTCATCAATCCCAAAACCTCTGAAAACTGATTTATAGGTCAAAATCCAAATTGTGTCACAACACACACAATTCTACTAGAAAGGATGCTAACAGACTTGAAACTAAGTAGTCTGAAGAATACCAAACCAGCAAAAAAGTCCAATAACTTCCCCCTAGACATTTAAACCTAACAATACAAAGCCCAAAAGCTATCCCAAAACTACAAGATTTAAGAGTACAATAGGAAAATAGTATTTTTTAATATAAAAAGTGTTGTCATACTTTCAAATGGCACAGTAACTTGCTTGTTAATTTAACTAGAATACACAATATGCATTTCATGTACCAGCAATTTATAGAAATAAGGAATAACTATCCTCCTCTTCTTGTAGCATTAACAAAGTTTAAGAGACAGATGACTAAGCAAATAAATATTTTTCCTTTTTTTAATAGTAATTCTCTCTGCAGTATACTAATGCAGCTGCTTTTTTAAATGCCACTAGAAACTAATACTAAGATTAAATAATACAGCTTCAAACAGCTCAAAGTGAACTAACATGGAACCCTATTTAAAGATGTAGATTTACAGGAAAACAAACAAACAAAAACAACCGAAAACATTTCAGCCAAATTAAAACTCAAATAACAATACTAAAAATTGTTTATCACATACACTTAACCAAATGCACTTGTTTCAGCTACATAATATCCATCAATAAGACTCAAAACCCAAGCTTATCTGACAAGAGAAGTCTAGAAAATGTGTGAAAGAAATCAGCTCTTCTTGAATTGAGTTCAGCCAATGTGCTACAAACCTATTCCAGAAGCTGCTGCATCTCCATCATCCAGTCATTTCATTGCTGTATAAAATCTGAGTAGAAATGATCCAACTGCTCCATGCACATCTATCGGTCAGGAAGCATGCTAAAAATCATACTCTCCAAAGAATTACCCATGCATGCAGCAACAGATGGCAACAAGCGACACAGACATGAATAGCTTTCAAAATGCTAACCTAAACACAGAAAGCTCTGAAACTCAATCCCTTCACAGGTGTACCTCTTATTTTTCCTTTGTTTTCAAAGGAAGACGTAAAAAACACAGAATGGTACAGAAAACAATGCTGCAATTTAATCAAAATGCCTGCCCTTTTAATGAAGGAAAAGACAATATACACAAGAAATAAAGGATTCTGGTGGAGCCAAACCTACCCAGAGAAATGGTCACTTGTTGATTCACACACAAACGTGCTCTTATTTTCAGGTCAATAACAGAGCCCCAGTACCATTAGTCAGCTATGGTACATAGAACACTTATGTTACATAACTTTCTCTTACTCCTTCCCTCAAGGCAGGAAAAATAACTGCCAACTGCAGCCCTAAACACAACTTCCAGCAAGGTAAGCACCCTTAAGAAAAGACAAACTGATCCTCACAGCAGCCCAAACACATTGTATCCTGATTATCTGTGCAGATAAGCAACGGCTACGTTGAATCTCCAAAAAGCAGACAGGCACTACAAACCTCAAGCATTCCCAACACAGCCTGTCCACCTACTACAATTTGAGCACTGTGCATCCATCTTCTCCAACAGTTTTAATCGTTTATCTCTTCAACGAAAACACCAAATCCCACAAAAACTTCACAATTCTTGCAAAAAAATATTCTTCCGGGACAGGAAAACAGGTGGGCACCCCACCAGGTAGCACGAGGGCGTCTTCAAACACACGTAAACAAACACTGTTTTTTCTTTAAAGAAAAAAAAAAAAAGAGAGGAAAAAAAAGCGAAAAAAAAGGGAGGAGGGGGAAGGAGAAGGTTAAACTTCCCAGGAGCCCTTTCACAAGCCCCCCTCGTACCCAGCGCTCGACCTCCAACTCACGGATGAGACCCCCACATCCCCTCCCACACGGCCAGGCGACCTCGGCTTCCCCCGCCAGGAGCTCGCACTCCCTCCCCAGGCCTCCCACACACACCGACACAACCCGGGCGAGCACGGCCGCCCCTTACCTGAGACCCCCCCCGCCGCCGTGCCCGGCGCCCTCC